>PVJD01002618.1:0-195094 GCA_004026545.1 Mormoops blainvillei | reverse complement strand
CAATGGAAGCCCGTACTACAAGGGGCCTGCCCTCCAGAAGATAATTCCAGGTGTTTTGGGGTCCCCCTCTCATACAATGCCACAAAATCACCACAGATACTCCTTAGCGAAAACCGTTGGGGCAGCGCTGGCCAGAGGACCAGGAGGCAGGAAAAGTAGGATTCTAATCCCACCTCTGCCATATTATTTTTTAAACACTCCCAGTTTTCCCTGCCTGTCCAGGAGGAGGGTGCACCCTTGTAAACATGTTGCCACATTTTGCCTGCACACGTGAACCCTGATCAAGCACTCTCGCTATTGGTAGCGCTGCTATTTTTAAAATGGGCCTTCTCGGCTTTGGTGTTTTGTCAACAAACTCCCACTGAGTCCCTTCTAAGTACCAGCCTTTGCTGACAATATGGACCACAGAAAGAAATTTAAAAACCAGTCTCCACGGGGTCAAGGGGGTTGGATCAGTAAACTGAGGTGGGTGGAGGCCATGGCGTATGAGGCAGCAGTTAGAAAACAATGATCTAAACAGACATTAAAGTAACAAAGATGGTTCTTCAAAGCAGAGAGTTGTTGGAAAAACAGTACCGTCTGTGCGAATTACACATACACATATATATTACCTGCCCCGGGGGCGGGGGCGGGGTGCTTGCTGGGATGTGCAGGAGGCGGTCGCAGTGGGAATCCAGTGTGAAGGGAAAAATCAAATAAGACAGAAGAGGTGTGCCATAAAGTACCATGAGCTGAAGGGTCTAATTCAACTTTCTGCTCCTAAGATTGAAAAAAAACCCAAAAAACCTGGGGGAGCTTAAAATCAGCATTTAGGATAGTAAAACCATCACGACAGCAATTGACTTAGCCTCGAAGAGTAGGGCATAGTCACTGAGATTAGGGCTCAGAGGTAGGAAGCGGGAGACAGCAGCACAGAAACAGGACCCTAGTTGGGGGGCGGCGCGGAGATGCCAGCAGCACCAGCAGCGTCCGCCCGGGTCCTTTCGCCAGGTGCTACGTGCGGCGGGGCTCCTGCCCTATGAAAAATCACACTAGAATTTTTTTAAATAGCAGAGACACAAATTACTTGATTGAATGTGGACGAGGGGCTGTGTGAGGTGGTTGAAGGCAGGGTCAGATCGACAAGGCCTTGGCTGCGAATCAGGAGGTGTGGGAGCAAAGGAAAGGCGGGAGGAAAGGTGCGTTTCAGAGCATCGGTCTACAGTAGCTCGCAGGGAGATCTGGGCCGCTCCGCCGAGGTCCACGCGCAAGGCACAGAGACCCTGGAGGCAGGAGCGGCTGGGCGGAAGGGGAAAGGAGGGAGACCGACGCAGCGGTAGGCCCAAGAACATGATATTTCTGATGAGCGATTGGCTAGGGGAAAAGAAAGATAGGGAAGAACCAAAGACGATCTCCAAAACTCGAATCTGAGTAAAGGAAGAATGCTGTTTTTATAAAAGGGGGGCTAGGAAGCAGGTTGACGTAAGGTGAGAAAGATATTGGTCTTATCTCTGGGGGAATCGAGCTATAATGTGCTCCCTGGAGTCATTAAGCTCCTGGAATACCTTCTCCAGGGCAGATGTGGTCTGCCCCTGCCCGCGGGGAGTGGTAGGAGCTCAGGGACTGTGGCGCGAGTGAACCTCTGGACTTCCTCTGCTTCGGCTCCAGCCTGATCTCCACAAACCGGATCTCCCCCCCAGTCAGGAAGAAACCTTTTCACAGCTCCCAGGGCTGACAGTCCAGCCCACAGTCTGCCCACAGTCTCTCCTCCCAGCCTCTCCAACTGGGACTCTCACTCCAGACCCTCACTCCACGCCAGCCCCTGCACCCCACAACGCCCCTTCTCTAGCACACCCGACTGTCCCCCACCCCTCCAAACTCAAGGCTCTTCCTGTCTCTGCCTTGGTCCATGCCCTTCTCTGTCCCTGTCCTCTGCCTGGCGAGTGCTCCTCACCCTGCACACTCCTGCTCCGATGCCGCCTCCTCTCCAAGGCCCTCTGCCCTCCCACGGGGATTTACCAGGCTCCCCGTTCCCATTGTATGAGCGTGTGCCTGAGCTCCCAGAGCTATGGGCCGTCTTACCTTTGCAGCCCCCCAATACGTCTTTGCCCGGGTTATTTTCTTACTTAAACCACGGATGGAATCTATTACATGCAACATTACTTGAGGCTTAAAAACAAAAACTTTCTTTATAGTTAGTAAGTATTCAAAGGAAGTTGGGAGTCGAAATAAATCAAATGTTAATATCTTGAATGAGAATTAGCCATACTTAGCTATAATTTAGCAATGAAATAAGAACAAAGACTTGGCATTTCTCTTTATTCAAACCCCTCACAACCTGGGATCATAGCGTGCCAAAGAAAAGCCAACCTTCTTTCTCTGATACTCTGATTTTCAGTCCAAATGTGTTACATCATATTTTAGAAAATCGCATGGGTTCTATTTTTTTCCAAACCCCAAATGCCAAAGCAAATCTGAACTGAAAAATTACTGTGTGATATGTGTGTATATTTGTTTAACAGAAATCATAATTTGGACACTTTATCAAACTGGGCCTGGACCTACCTAGAAAGAAATGCTTGTTTTGTTTTGTTTAACAGAACTTTTCTGCATCACTGGGCATATTTACCATTGGGTCAGGAGAAACTTAGGACGCTTTTGCAATTGGAATATCCAGATAAACAGGACTTTAAATAGTTTCCAAGAATCTCTTATCTGAACTCCAAGGTTAAAATAAGATAGGTCAGAACACTACAGCTCATAATTTTCTTCTATTCAACAAGCATTTATTGAGTGCCAAGCAAGAGCCACGCAGTGGGCAAAAATGCATAAGTCACAGTTGCTGCCTTTAAAGCCCTCACCTTCTAGCAAGGGAGGTTGTTACATAAATAGATGAGGTAAAACAGGGACATAAACATAATAATAGAAACCAAGCATAACAGATATTTGTACAGATACAACTTCATTCTACCGCCATTGAAGCTGGACTCTAAGCCTTCTGCGTATTCAAATTCTCAAACTTATTCTGAACCGCTCTTGGCCTTTGGCCGTTTTGTGGGGCCAAACAGTGACCGCGTGTTTCACGTCATCTGCACACAAGGCCTCCCTTTAGCATGTGTGCCCCGAGCAGTAGGAGTCTGGAGCATTTTAAGGAATACTGGGGTTTGTCTGCATTTCTTGTTTGATTATACACATTGTCTTCCCTTCATTAAGTGACGTGTTTCTAGCAGTTATCTCCGAAGAGTTAACTCGAAGTGTTTGGAAAATAGATGGGGAACAACAGAGCGGTGATTCAGGGCGCGCCATCCGCGGCAGCCACTCCAACCGGCGCGGGGAGCTTCACCTGGGCCCGCGCCGGCTGTAATTAGTATCACCTGGGGAGCTTTTAAATCACTCGGTGCCCAAGCTGCACCCCAACCAGTTAAATCCCAGCCTCTGGGAGTTGGAACCTGGGCATGAGGATTTAAGGGAAAGGGAGTCAACTTGTGTGTTTTAGCAACTTTTTATTTGGAAGTACAGATGGTCCCTGACTTAGGATGGTTTAACTTCACGATTTTTCAACTTTTTGATGGTGCAAAAGTGATACGTAGAAGCCGTTCTTCGAATTTTGAATTTTGATCTTTTTCTGACCTAGCAATATGAGGTCCGATTACTCTCTCATGACACTGGTTAAAGGTGAGAGCCGCAGCTCCCAGTGGGCCGGGCGGTCACCAGGGGAAGCAGCCCATAGCCTGCAGTGCTCTCTGTTGCCAGTGTTTCTGTTTCAGTTGGACGCTTCAGTCGTTGTCCCAGGCCGGAGTGCTTTCCGCTGTGTGCGCGTATGACGAGGGCCCATACCGCCGCTCTGTTTTCACCTTCAGTACATTTGTCAATAAATTGCATGAGGTAGTCAACACTTTATTATAAAATAGAATATATGTTAGATGATTTTGGCCAACTGTTGACTAATGTAAGTGTTCTGAGCTGTTTAAGGTAGGCTAGGCTATGAGGTTCGGTAGGTTAGGCCCATTAAGTCCATTTTGGACTTACATGTTCAGCTTACAGTTTAACAGGACATAACCCCATTGTAAGTAAACGAGCATCTATAATTTGAAGTTCATAAAATGTTGCAAACATAAAAATAGCACAAAGAACTCCTGTATTCCCTTTGTCCAGTGTCCCCTTGATGTTTTCCTCTGAACCGTTTCAGGGTGTTACATACATGATGGTCCTTTACCTGGAAATACCTCAGTTTCAGTGAGTATTTCCTAGAATAGGCATGTTCTCTTGTGTAACCACAGTACGGCTAACAACTTCACCCATTTACATTCATGCCATACTTAAAAGTATTTAATTTACCACCCATATTCCAGTTTTGTCAGTTGATCTAATAATGTCCTTTACAGTATTTTTCTACCTCTGGTTCAGGATCCAATCTGGTTCAGCGTCAGGAATTGCATGTAGTTGACATTTCTCTTTCCCCTCATTTAATCTGCTCTGCAGACTTACTTTATCTTTCATGATGTTGACATTTTTGAAGAATACAGTTCCCCCGCTTTCAAACACTAGAATGTTCCTTACCGTCTGATGAAATGATGCGCTTTCAGCCAGGGCACTGCGCAGCGGGGCGCGTCCTTTCCGCGCCACCTTATCAGGACTTTCAGTGTTTCCCTTTTCTCACTGGCCATGTTGATTTTGAGCACCTGGTAAAGTGTTGCCCAATTTCTCCACTGGATAATTATTCTTTCTTTTTCTCCCTTGTAACTGATAAAGAGTTTGAGTGACCTGTAAGACCAGCAGAATATCTTACTCCACATCAAAATGCCTCTAACGTTTAACATCTGTTGATGATTCTTGCCTGATCCAATCTTTACCATGACAACTGCAAAATTGTCCAACCGTGTTACTACTGCCTGATTAAAGATACAGACCATTCCAGCCCCCCAAAGTCTCCTTTCTGGCCCCTCAGAGTTATCACCCCTGTCCCCACAAGGCGCAAGGGTGAGTTTCCACTGCTCTGCTGTCCTGCACCGTAGTTTAGCTGTGATTTTCCAACTCCAGCACTCCTTCCATAGTTACCAGCCAGCCCTCGCGATCCCTCATTAAAAAAGACCTCTCCCTCCTCCCTCATGCATTTATTATAGTTATAATAATAATCTACTTATTAGTATGGACTCAAATTTTCTTTTTTAAAAAAATATACAGTTTATTATCACACTTATTTGGGTGCTCAGAGTTTTCCAGGTGTAGCTAGTGGGAGCCCCTTCAAGGTGACTCCTATGCCCCGTGACATGTTCCCAGTGTTTCTGTGAACACTTCCATGCCTTTCATGTACCTATGTTTTCCCATCCCTGGAAATAACTAGTCATTTTTCCAAGAAATGGTGCCTTTTAATGGGAAATGGTATTAGAGACCATGCTTAAGGTGCTAGGTATGCTTTTGCTAGTGGAGTGTTTTTGCTTCTTAGCCTCCTTAGTAGACAGAGCTAGGAAATACATGCATGTATTGTATATATACATATGCATATACATACATAAAATATGCATGCTATATGTATACATATAAACATGCATGTAAACATATGCATAATTTCAAAATCATGAATTCACACTACCTCAATTACAAGTTCATCACCGTAGGGCTCTATGCTGCCTTCCTCCACTGCAGAGCTGCATGCCTCCTTTTCCACAGTGAGGTCCCTGGCTCCCAACAAGGTCAACTGCAGAGTACAGCCACTTTGGGAAAATGTTTGGCATGCCTTCTGCAACTAAACGTGCATATACTTATAACTAGCAATTCTACTTCTGGGCAAACCCCCAACAAAAATGAGGACTTATGTCCACCAAAAACATATAAGAATGTTTATAGTAGCTTTATCCATAAGTGTCAAAAACTGGAAGCAAACCAAAAGTCAATCAATAACAGAAAAAGTAAATAAATGGTGGCATAGTCATATGACATAATACTAAATTGCTATGAAAAAGAATGAACTGATAAATGCAACAATGTGAACGTATCTCGCGGACATAAAGTTAACTAAAAGATGTCCAACACAAAAGAGCATGTATGCTAGTATTCCATTTATATGAAATTCAAAAAGAGGCTAAACTATGGTGCTAGACAGCAGAGTAGTGGTAACTCATTCTTGAAACTTGTGGGGACAGGGGTGATGACTCTGAGGGGGCAGAAAGGAGATTTCGGGGGGCTGGAATAGTCTATATCTTTATTCAGGTAGTAGTAACACAGCTGTAATATAAATATGAAAACCGAGCTATAAACTCATAATTTAAATACTTCACTATATATGTTACATCCTAATTTTTAAAAAATTTTAATACAGCTACAAATCAGGCTGCCAATGCAATGAACTCAATGGAAATGACCTAATAAGATCAATTTCACATGTGTTCAGGAAATGACAACTGTATCAAAACTTAACCATCTGCCTGAAGCTACTGCTTTTCTGTTGCAAGACACAGCCACTGCCAGTGAAAGTGAGGAAATGGTGTGTCCCAGGATTTAACAACACAGGGTGCGTCTGGAGGCAGTTTTGTGTTGAGTTGAACTAGACCCTCTTTTATAACTCCTCCCCCACCCCACCCCCAGCCAAGGATTAGTCACAGTCCAAACCCTAATGGCTTATACCTTGTGTATTAAGTCACACAATTATAGGTGTCCTCTCAGAGGGATCGCTGATAACTCAAAAAAGTCGGCTCTGAGATTCCCAAATGCTCGCAGACAGGGAGAGTGGGCCTGTGGCAAGGACTACAGCAGGAGGGTGGAGCGGGGGCCCCACCCCCAGACTGACCCTTTGGCCTCCCTCCTCTGTGTCTGCCCAGTTACCCAGGCAGAGCCAGAAGATGAGAGCTGAAATATTTCCTCCCTTGATTGAGAAGCCTCCTCTTTTGATCAGGGCTCATAAATAAGAGATGAGAAAGTAGTGGTTCTCCAACTTTAAATGCACCATAGACACCTGGGGGGCTTGATGCTAGACCCCACCCAGAGTTTCCCATTCAGCCAGTCTGAACCTACGTATCTACCCAGCTCCCAGGAATGCTGATGCTGCTGGTCCAAAGACCAAGCTGCTGTGAGGGAAAGAATGTGGAATCAGAGCGTCAAAGTTCAAGTGCTGAACTCTACATAATAGTCTACGAACTTGAGCAAACAACTTAACCTCCCTGAGCCTGTTGCCTGACCTGTATAAGAAAGATAATAATACATGTCCTGCTCACCTTACAGGACTGGCATTCATGTTATGAGTTCATTCGTGAGTTTTTTATTGAAGTATAATTGATTTATAACATTATATTAGTTTCAGGTATACAACATAATGATTTGATATTTACATACATTACAAAGTGATCACCACACCACTATTATTGTCACCATAGAAAGTTACTATAGTATTACTGACCATATTCTCCATTCATTTGCATTTTAAAAACCATGAATTATTAAACCAGAGTTTCTTCACCTATTTGTGTCATGGACTCCCTTGACAGTCAGTGGGTACCTTCTCAGAATTGTTTTTAAATCCATAAAATTAGATATAGAAGAGTACAAAGGAAACCAATTATATTGAAATATAATTATTAACAAATTTTTAGAAAACAAATTTGCAATATAGTAACATTTGCTTCTTCAACATTAAAACAGGAGATCTCTTGGAGCATTTAATAATTACAGTAATTGTTATATATAGTGATGAGTTTTTAAACAATTTTTCCAAATATATATAACATCTTAATGTCATATCAATATCAAAGTCTGTCCATAAAAAGTCCAACCATTGTTAATATAATGAGAACGGTTTGTGCGACATTGATGAAACCTGGCAGCCAAGGAGAGTGGACCGGAATGTGCATGTGTGAATAATGACAGCTTCATTGTACTAGTCAGTGGGAGCAGTAGACATTGTTGAGTGAGCATGTGTACTTTGTGGTTGTCACATTCAAATGACTGAGCACAAGAAGTGGGGCAAAATGGAGGAGTGAATGGAAATCACACTGACCTCCTCCCAGGACCATTCTGGAATTACAACTAAATTGTGGAGAAATCACTTGGAACAAACAACTGAACAATAGTCAGAGAGAAGCTTTATAACCTCAGACAGACAGAAGAATCAGCTTCAGCACAACCTGACTGGTAAGGAGTGAGGTGAGGACTCAAAAAGGTTGGCTGGGCACCCACAGCAGCAGCGTCAGAGGGATATTTAAGCAACCAGTTGGATCTCCCTGAGAATGGGGTCTAAACCATAAGCGGGGATCCCCAGCCTACAGCACCAGACCTCAAAAAGTACATAGATAACAGCTAGCTTCGTAAAGCAGCAGGGTTGCTGTCTGCCAGAGACGGGTGGCTGGAGACCCAAAGATCCATTTAAAGGGCCGATGCATAAATTTTCATTTGTAGCCACTTACCCTGGGCTCTGGCAAAGGTGGGGGCAGAGTGGGCTAGAGACGCCTGAGGAGAGACTGGGGATGGAGGCTTTGGGGAGAGAGCTGAGAGAGTAACTACCAGTATCCCGGTGCTGAGTCATTCCCCGTATGGCAGCAGCCATCATGCTTGCAGACCGCTCCCCTCCCCAGTAGTAGCAGCCTGAGGGGAAACAATAGTCCTGACCCCAGGAGGGATCCTGCCTCACCCTATGGTGCTTAAGCCTGACTGCTGAGTGCAGAGTGACTAGGTTAACAATTGCAGGAGACAGCCACAGGCAGTAGACCTCTGGAAGTCTCAAACAGACTGCCTAAGATCAAATGGGATCAACATCTGACATCACCAGAGGCGGATCCAGAAAGAAAAAACAGCAGTAAATACTAGAGGCTACCAAAATGAAATCCACTGTGGTTTTCTACATGATTTGTGATATTTTCTTTACTACATAGCTTTTTAACATTCGTTTCATGTCCATCAAGTTTGTGCATATGAAGTCACTAGATTTTATACTGTAGTTTCTTTCTCTCCTTTCTTATAATAGTTTCAAGCTCTTTACAGCCTTATTAATACTGGTTCATTTGCTGTTGATAGTGGGATTGCAGAGGGGAGTTATTTTTGCAGGTGTGGGTTTGTTTCCGGAGCTTTGTGGTTTTGTTCTGGCAGCACCTGCACGACAACACACAAGACATGGTGGGCAGTGTGACCCTTAATCAACCAGCTGGAGGAAAGGACCCACCAAAGAATGGCCAAACAACAATCAAAACCCATTCACTTCCAGAGAGCCAACATAAATGGCATAAAAGGCATCCCAAGAGCATCAAGTTCAGGAGATCAAGGAGACTGCACCCTGAATATCACAGGTCTCCTACCATAGAAGTTCATACCACAAAGACAGGGAGTCAAAACAGATCAATTTAAGAAGCAGAAACAAATAAGAAGAGTCTCACAAATCATGAGAAGACAAAGGCATACCCCCCAATCAACTTCTGCCAGACCAGCATTGCAAGATATCATAAAGGGATTGCTTTAAAAAGATGAAGAAAAAGAGTGAAAAAGAGAGGAACACAGGTATAAAGGGAAAAAACGAGTAAGTACCGATCAATAATAACCTCAAATGCAAATGGATTAAATGCTCCAATCAAAAGACAGGATAGCTGAATGGATAAAAAAACATGACCTGCACATATGCTGCCTGCAAGAGACCCACCTCAGAACAAAAGACCTACACAGACTGAAAGTAATGAGTGGGAAAAAATATTCCAAGCAAATGGACAGGAAAAAAAGCTGGGATAGCAATACTTATATCAGACAAAACAGACTTCAAAACAAAGGCTATAAAAAGAGACACAAAAGGACACTTCATAATACTCAAAAGAAGAATCCATCAAGAAGACATAAACATTGTAAACCTTTATGCACCCAACCTAGGAGAACCCAAATATATAAGGAAAATCTTGGAGAATTTCAAGAAAGACATAGACAGCAACACACTTATACTAGGGGATTTTAACACTCCACTGTCAACAATGGAGAGATCTTCCAAAGTAGTAACAAGGATATTGTGGAACTGAACAACACATTAGATCAAATGGACTTAACTGACATATATAGAACCTTTCATCCCAAAAAAAGCAAAATACACATTCTTTTCAAATGCACATGGAATATTTTCAAAGATAGACCATATGATAGGACACAAAACAAGCCTCAACAAATTCAAGAAAAATGAAATTATAACAAGCACTTTCTCTGACCAGAAGGGCTTGAAACTAGAAACCAACCTCAAGGAAAAAACTGAAAAACATTCAAACTCATGGAGACTGAACAGCATGCTATTAAACAATGAATGGATCAATAATGAGATCAAGGAAGAAATCAAAAGCTTCCTGGAAACAAATGAAAATGAACACACAACAGTCCAAAACCTATGGTACACAGCAAACACAGTCCTGAGAGGGAAGTTGATAGCAATACAGGCCTACCCAAAAGAGATAGAAACATTTCAAATGAATAGCCTAAGCCTACATCTACAAGACCTGGAGAAACAACAACAAACAAAGCCCAGAGCAAGTAGAAGGAAGGAAATAATCAATATCAGAAAAGAACTGAGTGATGTAGAGACTAAAAGAACAATTCAAAGGATCAGTAAATCCAGGAGCTGGTTCTTTGAAAAGATAAATAAAATCAACAAACCTTTAAGCAGACTCATCAAGAAAAACAGAGGAGAGGACCCAAATAAATAAAATCGGAAATGAAGGAGGAGAAATAGTAACTGATACCACAGAAAATACAAATAATTGTAAGAAATTACTATAAACAACTATATGCCAAGAAATTTGAAAACCTGGATGACATGGACAAATTTCTAGGAAAATATAATCTTCCAAAACTGAATGAAAAAGAGGCAGAAAGCCAGAACAGACTAATAACAGCTGGTGAAATTGAAACAGTAATCAAAAAATTTCCAGCACACAAAAGCCCCGGACTGGATGGTTTCACAGGAAATTTTACAAAATATTTAAGGAAAACCTAAGCCCTGTGCTTCTCAGACTATTCTAAAAAGTCCAAGAAAAGGGAAGCCTCCCAAATTCTTCTTATGAGGCCAGCATCATCCTAATCCCAAAACTAGATAAAGACAGAACAAAGATATCAAACTAAAGCCAATATCGCTGATGAACATGGATGCTAAAGTACTCAATAAAAATATTGGCAAACCACATCCAGCAATACATTAAAAAGATCATACACCATGATCAAGTGAGATTCATCCCAGGGATGCAAGGATAGTACAATATTCACAAATCAATAAACCTAATACATCACATAAACAAAAGGAAAGACAAAAATCACATGATCATATCAATAGATGCAGAGAAAGCATTTGCTAAGATACAGAACCCATTTATGATAAAAAACACTCAGAAAACTGAGAGTAAAGGGAGCATACCTCAACATAATAAAGGCCATATATGAAAAACCTACAGCAAACATCATGCTCAATGGGCAAAAACTAAAAGCTTTCCCACTAAGATCAGGAACAAGACAAGGATGTCCACTTTCACCACTTCTACTCAACATAGTTTTGGAAGTCCTAACCACAGCAATCAGACAAGAAAAAGAAATAAAAGACACCCAAATTGGAAAGGAGGAAGTAAAGCTGTCACTGTTTGCAGGTAACATAATAGTATACATAGAAAACCCTATAGACTCCATCAAAAAATTACTCAACCTAATAAGTGAATTTGACAAAACAGTGAGATACAAAGTCAATATCCAGAAATCAAAGGCATATTTGTACGCTAACAATGAAATATCAGAAACAGAAATCAGTAAAAAAAAAATCCCATTTGTTATAGCATCAAGAAAAATAAAGTACCTAGGAATAAACTTAACCAAGGAGGTAAAAGACCTTTACTCAGAAAACTACAGAACACTGAAGAAAGAAATTAAGAAAGACACAAATAAATGGAAACATATACTATGTTCATGGATTGGAAGAATTAACATCATCAAAATGTCTATACTACCCAAAGCAATATATAGATTCAACACAATCCCTATTAAAATACCAATGACATATTTCACAGATATAGAACAAACATTTCAAAAATTTATATGGAACCATAAATGATCAGGAATAGCTGCAGCAATTTTAGGAAGAAGAACATAGTAGGAGAGATCACAATACCTGACATCAAACTATACTACAAGGCCATCATTGTAATCTAAACAGTCTTACTGGCATAAGAACAGACACATAGGTCAATGGAACAGAATAGAGAACCCAGAAATAAACCCAAGTCTCTATGGTCAATTAATATTTGACAAAGGGGGGCAGAAGTATAAAATTGAGTAAAAATATCATCTTCAACAAGTGGTGTTGGGAGATCTGGACAGCCACATGCAGAAAAATGAAACTTGACCACCAACTTACACCACACACAAAAATAAGCTCAAGATGGATAAAAGACTTAAATATAAGTCATGACACCATAAAAGTCCTGGAGGAGAACATAGGCAGGAAAATCTCAGATATTCCATGCAACAATATTTTACCACTATGTCCCCTAGAGCAAGGGACATGAAGGAAAGAATAAACACATGGGATTTCATCAAAATAAGAATCTTCTGCACAGCTAAAGAAAACATCAGAAAAATGAAAAGGGAGCCAACTGTATAGGAAAACATATTTACCAATGATACCTGAGACAAGAGTTTGATCTCCAAAATATGTAAAGAACTCACACAACTCCATTCCGGGAAGACAAACAATCCAATGGAAAAAGGGGCAAAGGACCTGAACGGACACCTCTCCAAGGAGGACATACAGAGGGCCCAAAGACATATGAAAGGATGCTCAGCATCACTAGCCATCAGAGAGATGCAAATTAACACCACAATGAGATACCAGTTCACACCAGCCAGAGTGGCCATCATAAACAAATCAACAGACAACAAGTGCCGGCGAGGTTGTGGAGAAAAGGGAACCTTAGTTCATTGTTGGTGGGAATGTAGGCTGGTGCAACCACTGTGGAAAACAGTTTGGAATTTCCTCAAAAAACTAAAAATGGAACTGCCTTTTGACCCGGCAATTCCACTGCTGGGATTATACCCTAAGAATACTGAAACACAAATTCAAAAGAACCCAAGCACCCCAATGTTCATAGCAACACAATTTACAATAGCCAAGTATTGGAAGCACCCTAGGTGCCCAATAGTAAATGAGTGGGTCAAAAAACTATGATACATTTACACAATAGAATACTATGCAGCAGAAAGAAGGAAAGAGCTACAACCCTTCGCAACAGTGTGGATGGAACTGGAGGAGAATTATGCTAAGTGAAATAAGCCAGGGGGTGAAAGACAAACACCACATGATCTCACCACATGATCTCACCTATAAGTGGAACCTAATCAACAAAACAAACAAGCAAGCAAAATATAAACAGCGACATTGAAATAAAGAACAAACTGACAGTAACCAGAGGGGAGGAGAGAGGGGGATAACTGGAGAAATGAAGGGTAAGGGTCATCAAGGAACATGCATAAAGGGCCCATTGACAAAACCAAAGCAGAGAAGGACTGAGGATGGGAGGTGGGGGTGAGGTGGGTTGGCAGGGGAAAGTGGTGGTGGGAAAATGGAGACAACTGTACTTGAACAACAATTTTTAAAAAAACTAAAAATAAATTTTAAAAGATAAATAAATAAATGATTGCCACAAGTGTTGGATTTGCAAAACAAGAACTTTTTAAAAATTGGAGACGTACCGGAATACCCACTGAATAGTTTTCTCAGGTTTGTATAAGAGTTTGGGAGAAGAGATCAGAAAGGGTCTAATAGGAAGATGGCCCCATGATTAGATCAATGGTTGTTAATACTTTCATAAAAACAGTTAATTTTCTAAACTGTGCTTTTTCTAAAATTTACTCTTAAATGTAATGGTGATGAAGTCATAAAAAAAAATGACTGAGCGAGTAGAGTAACAAATCTGCATCAAATTTTGCATTAAACTTGAACCTTCCTTCACAGAAACTATTCAGATGATTCAGAAGGCTGCAGCTGTGGGCAACTGATGACTGGCAGCTTCATCACAACAAAGTGCCCGCTCATGCATCACATCTCATGCAGAGTTTTTTGGCAAAACATCAAATCATCCAGCTGACTCAGTTCCTCAACAACCCAGATTTGGTACCCTGAGACCCCTGGCTTTTCCCAAAACTAAAATCGCCTTTGAAAGGGAAGAGATTTCAGACTAACAATGAGATTCAGGAAAATACAATGGGGCAGCTGATGGCAATTGGGAGAACTGTGTGAGGTCTCAAGGTGCCTACTTTGAAAGGAACTGAGATGTCATTGTCCTATGTACAATGTTCTTGCATCTTGTATCTTCTTCCAGAAATGCCTCTATTTTTCATTATATTACATGGCTGGAAACCTTCTGAATAGATCTCTTATATGTGATTTCTATTGGTGACAAAGTCACAGTACTGCTAGCCCTATTATCGTTTGTTGCCTACGTTTATAACAGAAGGAATGCTAAAATAGAGATGTAATCGACACACCCTGCCAAGGTGGTAGTATGAAATGAATAGTAACGTTCCACTTCCAGATTCGCATATTCTGAGACTCTCTTGAGTTTGTGCCCACATGTGAGCTTCTGTGGAAGCCCATAGGCTGGATGGGAAATGTCAGGGTTGCAGACCCCTAGCTCACATTGTGGTGGTGGCCAGTGATGTCAGATCCCGTTGCCTTTGATTTTGTTGTGCTACTTCCCAAATAACTTCTAAGAACGGCTGAAAGATTAAGAAGATTGGAGTTTTGCTGCTAAGAGACACTGAACCTTCATTTTCCAAAGGAAGAAGCAGGCGTCTAGACCACACTGATCTGTTTGCTCAAAGGAAACCACTTTCTTTATTCAATTGTGGAAGCCCACACACTGTTTACATTTTTGTTTTCTTTAAAAATGATCACAGAGTTCTTGCCATGCCCACATACAGCCCTGTCTCATTGTTTTTAGGGCTGCACTACGTGAACATCCTCTATGATAATTCCCTTAAGCACTCCTCTACTGATGGGTGTTTAGGTTGTTTTCAGTTTTTTTCTACATTTGAAAAAAAAAGAAAAAAGCCTGCAGATCCATGTCCCGTGTGGCTCCATTGGTTGGAGCATCATCCCCTAAACCAAAAGGTCATGGGTTTGATCCCTGGTCAGGGAACATGCCTAGGTTCAGTCCCCAGGAGGGGTGCATACAAGAGGCAGCCAATCAATGTTTCTCTCTCACATCGATCTTTCTCCCCCTCTCTTTCTCCCTCCCTGCCCCTCTCTCTAAAATCAATAATCATGTCCTCGGGTGAGGATTTAAAAAGAAAAAGTTGCAGAGAATATCTTTGTTACAGACACTTTCGTATGTTTAGAGAATGATATACCTCAAGTAGTTTCCTAGATGTACAATTCCTGGGTCAAGTGTATGGGCACTTAAAAGCTTTAACAATATAATCACTGCCCTCCAATATGGTTGAATGAGTTTATATTTCCACCAATAAGGTAATGGGTGCTTGTTTATTTATACACCTGTCAATTCTGGCAGCATCACATCTTTTGACACATTTGCCAGCCTGGTGGATCAAGCATATCCCATTGTGGTTTTGATTTACATTTCATAAGTTATTGGGTTGGCCAAATAGTCCGTACAGTTTTTTCCAGAGAATAAGAGACGCATTTTTCATTTTCACCAATGACTTCATTGCTTTGGGTATTATGAGCAAGTCAGCTATCTCCCACGTGGTATAACACTAATTGTTCTCAATTAATGTCTCGATTTAATTGCTATCAACTTCAACTGGCCTACCCAACCATGGAGCATCATCCAGCAAGAAATCTCCAACCTGAAACTTCGCAAACCACTTTTGACACGTTCAGTGTCATGCACTACCCAAACCTTTTTTTGTGTTTCAATTGCATTTTTACCTTTCTTGAAATAATAAAGCATATTATGCCAAAAATGCTGCATATTTTCTTCCATCTTGGATATTAAAATGGCTACACAAAAATTCACTGATTTTGATAAGTTTTTTTAAATGCACACTTATATGACAGCTGTCACAATACAATCTAACAAAATTGTTTTGAATGAAACTAAAGACAACTAAGCGCCACGAGAGCCATGTTGCAGAAGAAACCAAATGAACTTTTTGGCCAGCCCAATATAAGTAAGGTAGAGCATCTTTTTGTTTGCTTATGGAATAGTCGTACTTGGTTTTCTGAGAATTGCCCAATTATCATTCTTTGTCTATCTTCCTTTTGGGTCTCTGCCTTCCTCCATGACTTATTTTTGTGTTGTGCAAACAGGGAGTTGCTGCTACACAGCGAGTGTGGTGCTGAGCACTACAGCTCTGACAGGAAGAAACACCGCCGCCTTTGCCCTTGTGGATCTTACACTGTGCTGGGAGACAGACATTAACCCTACCGCGCTCTGAATGGGGATAAACGATGAGTGAAGGAGACTTGGCTTGGGGTGATGAACACACAATACAATATACAGATGGTGTAGTATAGAATTGTATTCCTGAAACCTATATAATTTTATTAATCAATAAATTCCTTTTTTTTTAAAAAAAAAAAAAGAAGAACAAAGAGGATCGGGTGCTAGGGGAAGCATTTCTGAAAGAAGGCACAGCCTTGTGGAGGGAATGGGATATATCAGATGAGCTGAAAGAAGACCAGAGAGCAGAGTACAGAGAGAAGGACGGCAGCACAAGATGAGGCTGGACCACATCACCGAGGGCCCCGGCCCCGTTAATGATTGGGGGTTTCCCGTAGATAAATAGAAAGCCATCGAAGGATTTTAAGCTGTAGTTGGTGACCAAATCTGCATTCTGAAAAGATCTCTCTGACTGAAAAGAAAGGAAACAGGAAGACCAAGTAGAAGGCCCACTGTTTCTTGAGTTAGTGCCGATAAGCTCCGATGGTAGCTTGACCCCTGATAATGGCAGCAGATGTGAAGAAAAGTAGATGGGTTCAAGAAATACGGAGGAGGTCAAATAAAATTTGATGATGGATTGGATGTAGGTGCTAAGAAAGGGAGGCAGTGTCCGGGATGATTCCAGGTTTCTAAGTAGATGGGGTACCATTTACCGAATAAGAAACACTGGAAGAGTCAAGGATGAGTTCAGTCTAAGACAATACATCTGAGTGAAGCTGTCAAGCAGGCAATTAGATACAAAAGTCTGGGCCCGGAGGAAAAGTCTGGATTGGAAACAAAAGTTTGGAAGTCACTGAATACACAGTAATTAAAGCTATGGACATAGGTAACATGGCCCATGAGAGGAGTACAGCACGTAAATCACATCTATGCGCAATCCCTAAAGAATGCTGACATTTAATAACTGAGTAGAGAAACACGAGAGAGAAAGGAAACCGGAAGCCTGAGAGCAGGTGGCGAGTGAGCGAGTGTGGCATCCCAGGAGCCAGAGAAAGAGTGTTCCAAACGGGATGGAGCGGTCAGCAGTGCCAAACGCTGACGAGCTGTCCCGTAAGAGGAGGCCTGGGAAGTGTTCGTTGGACTTAGCAATGTGGTGGCCTTGGTGGCCTGAATTTGAATAGTTTCGATGGAATAATGGGGGCAGAAATCAAACAGGAGATGGTTGAGGAATGAATGGGCAACAAGGAAATGGAAACACTATATGGATCGCTCTCGAGGTGTGGTTTTTGACAGAAAACAGCCCAAACCTGCCCCTCCTCAGTCTCTGCTCTTGAGCCTTCTTTGCCACTCAATAAGCTGAACTGACTCTATAATTCGGATACAGTGTTCCATAGCTGTGGTCTCTCGGTAACCATGGCAACCAGCCAGCCAGGGGCAGAGTCTTCAGGGGAGGCTGCGTGGAAATCAGAGGCTCTTCCACCCTTTCCGGCAGCCTCCAGCTAGCTCTTCAGGCCTGGGAAGGCCCGCTGTAGAATCACTGCAAAAATTGGGTTAAGAAACAAAAAGTCCTTATGTTTTAGAGACACCCACTGAAAAAACGTAAGGGGAAATGGAGTCCAGGGCTCGCAAAGTGAAACAAAATAAGCCATGAGCTGACCATTGTTGACACTGGGCAGTGGGTGCCTGGAGGTTTATTATATTGCTCTCAATACTTTTATTTATGTATAAATTTTTCCACAATGCATTGTAAAAAATTCAATTTAGGAACTCTGTGGAAGTGAAAGCTCAAAGGGCCAGTGATGATCCCAAAGCCCACTGTTTATATGGCACTTAAAGAACGATTGTCTTTAACCTGTCATTGGCTTGTGGGCTTCAAGGTGTCACATGTCTAAGGGAAGAAAGGCTGCTCTCAAAGCCCGTTCTTTCTTCTCTCAGTAACCCTAGCTCCTGTTTCTTTCCCCTCCTCCTTTCTTGCCTCCCTGTGAGTTTCGACTCCAAATCATGGCTCCATCTCTCACCATCTTCCTCAACTTGAAAAGTTCCCTCTGGTCCGTGAACCAGTCTCTGAAAGACTGTGTTCCGCATCAGCTGGGCAGTGCTGTGAGGGTTAACTCTGACAGTGTATGTGAAAATATCTAACATCGCTCTCAGCCTCAAAGGCCCACAGAAGTCAGGGAGGCGATAGAAATGAATGAAGCGGACCCCATAGGAGAAAATCGTGTGAAACCTCTTGGCCTATATTTAGCTTTGCCACTTTTAGGGGACATAGAAGTAGAAAAATTATAAGAAAAATTCATTCTACAAGGAAAATAGCAATGCAGTATGATCACAAATGGGCTAAATAATTCATATTCATTAATAAGTGAATAATAAATGGAGACTTAGCCTCCATGTTGGAGAATATTCGGGAGCAGTGGGATTAGGGTGGACCAGAGCACGCAGGGGCCGTCCTCACAGCCGCCGCCACAGGATGCGGCCAATGTTAACATGTCTTCTTGTTTTACAAGACAAGCTGGAATTCTTAATTTTTTATGTAAATTCTCCCAATTCTTAAATTTAAGTTCAATTATATTAAAAAAAAAAACCAAGTCCAAACTAAGCCCGTCTGTGGGCCAAAATCAGCTGCAGTGCTGACAACGTGCCCCCTCTCCTGGATAACGGGGCATAACAGTTTCCCCTCACCTAACCACTCCAACCCTTGATTTCTATGGTGACTGCAGTGGGCTGAAGAAATGATGAAGCGCACAGGATGTGATCCAGATACCTCCTCCTGTCCCAGCACCTAGATCAGTGCCTGGCACATAGTAGACCCTAATGAAAAACTTGATGAATCAATAGGCAGTAACTGGAGAATGGGGAGGGGTAGGTACGTCTCTTGTGTACACCGTGAGTTGACCTGAGGAACTGTCTCATTTTTCTCAATAGCCTTGCGAAGCCGTTCTGGCCGCTCCATCATCAACGGGAACTGGGCGATTGACCGGCCCGGAAAATACGAGGGCGGAGGGACCATGTTCACCTACAAGCGTCCGAATGAGATTTCGAGCACCGCTGGAGAGTCCTTTCTGGCCGAAGGTCCCACTAATGAGATTTTGGACGTCTATGTGAGTTTTGCTATTTCTGGGCTGCTCTCTGTATTTTATATCTTGTTGCTTTTAAGGTGCACACGTAGAACAAATAAGCAACGAACCATTGCCCGTGCTCAGAAAGACCATCTGAGCGGGGTCTTTGGAGGTGCCCTTAAAGCTCAGCCTCATCTTCCCCACTCACCCTGAATGTGCCGAGCTCACAGAAACCTTAAACTCTACCAGATGCTTAGGGCCCTCAGAGTTTATTGACCCAGTAAAACCAATTTTACTTGTTGAACCAAATCAGAGTCAAAACATATCCTTTATTTCATGAGCATTGGATCTCCTCCAGCCACTTTTCTCCTAATGCTAATTTGGCATGTTTTCTTTTCATGGCAAAAGAAAGCAAATGCCTAAAGCAAGACAAGACTGCTGGCAGTTCCCAGCCCTCTTCAAATTCTATTACAGCGAATGAAGACAGGAGGACTGCAGAGAACTCCAGATGACCCAATAAAGCCCGCGTGGCGATACAGAGGGTTACGAGATGGTCCCTGCCTCGCAGAAGACAGAGCTTCCACTTATTTAACAAGAAACTAAATTATTAAGTTACATGGAGTTAAAAACAGTCCTTATTTTTAAAAGAAACCACTAGAATCCAGTCTTCTTAAAAACATCAGGAAATAAAAGGTGACAAGAAATAAAAGGTGACAAGAAATAAAAGCTTGAAATTGGGTTTTTATGATAAAAAGAATGAGCTGACTCATAGGTATGCATTCTCTCACCACCTCCAACGCCAGCACGTGATATGTGCTGTGTCAGAGTTTTAGAAATATTACTTCTTCAACTATACAGTTACATGTTTGTTCCTCTTGGGCCTAGTGGCTCGTGGACTAGAAACTATAAAGAAAGCCTTATTATAGTTCATTTTGAATTATTTTTACACTGTCCGGTGGGTTGTTAGACTCTGGGTAGGTTTCGAATGGCATCAGTGATAAAAAATCCAGATTGTTAAAGACCCACTGTGGGTGGTCCAGGATGTGGTGGCCAACAATAATTTCATAAATGAGACAAGGTTTGTACTGGCAGAACACTCACGCAGAAGAGGTACAGAAGAGGGAGAGAGGGTTTCCAACCTCAGACCGATTGTCGAATTGTGTGAAAGGAGAAGAGAGGGGATGGGGAGCAGACAGCGGGAACCTGAGGTCACACCACCGTGTGTTTCGGGGTTCTGTGCTCAACACCATTGTTGCTGAGTGTAAGAAGCCCAGCAGTTCTCACGTCTGCCTTCCTTCCGTCGGGCGATTTATAGAACATAGGCCCCATTGCATGTGCAGAGAAGAGGTAAGAAGTGATGGCATAAAAGGACGTAATATACACACTCGGGAACCAAACAAGACCTACCCATGCAGGAGCCACTCAGAGATGCTTGTAGCTAAAAGCACCTAGGAGATCCTCTGTGATTCTAACTTCCTTCTTCTCCTGATGAAGAAATAAAAAACTGCGATGAAGGGACTTGTTCTAAGTTACGCAGCTGGTCAATAGGAGAACCCCTCTGTAAAGCAGTAGAGACAGGAATGTCAGAATGCGGCAGCGTCTCCTTGCCTGGCTCATACCCACTCTGTTCATTGACGTCTGATACTGCACTGGGCCCATCTCCATGCTGCCCACCACGGAAGCCACAGGCCTCCGTGCTCCAGAGCCAGTCGGGAAGAGTTTATTCCCCTGGGTCATGATGATTGGTTTTGTCTTTTGCCCCAAACAAGTTTCACTGCTGACGTCACAGCCCGGTGCAACTTCCCGCTTCTGCCATTGGTTCCTGACAGAGTGGGACCCAGGGGGAGTTACGTCCCTTACACCTAGTTTCTTGACCTTGTCTATTAGTAGATCTGGAGTTTTCTATGGATGAGAAGGGGTGGGCCCCCGAGTCAGGGGGTTAGAGGGTAGGGGCAGGACTTTCCTGAGCCGGCCGAGCCAGCCAGGTAGAAAAACTTTGAAAGAACTTAAAGGACCCCAGGCTGGCTCTGCCAGAGGTCTGCCCTTCTTTGCATGACTCTATCTTGCCACCGAGTGTTCAAACGGGTTCCCTGTAGTGTAAACACGTACCTATTTGGACATTTTGAGAGCACAGAGCAAAATCTAAGCCATGGTATAGGATGACCTGGAACCAACAGAAATATTCCAGTCCCACTGCTCCCAGATTCCTAATCGGAATGTCTAAAATGTTGACTTTCAGCCTAGTTTCCTTTTAAGTTGTTCATTCTTCAAAAGCAAATGACAAAAAGCCATCTGGAAACAGCTTCCAGTTAATCTGCCACAGGTCCACTAATATTATTAACCCACTGATTTGTGGATAGTGCCCCTTACGCCACTGAACCCAAAGCAGGGAGGAAAGGGGTGTGCGTGCATGCCAACACAGTGACAGTGACTTTTGTGTTGTCAGATGATACACCAGCAGCCTAACCCAGGAGTCCACTATGAGTATGTTATCATGGGGACCAATGCCATCAGCCCACAGGTGCCACCTCACAGGAGACCAGGTAAAGTCCCTTGTTTCGCTGCCAAGCCCTCGGCTCATTTCTTTTTAAAACCCCCTCTGACTTCTCCTTGGGCAGATACCCTCTGTCTCTAAACCAATGCAGAGGAAACCCAGGGACACGAACTCAGAGTCAGGGGCCCAGGTGTCAGAGGAAGCTCCGCCATTTGTCTGAGCCTTCGCTCATAAGGGCGTGTCATTCACTTGATGAAAAACTGAACTGAACATCCTGGGTCTTTCTTTCCAGTTCCTCATGTGGAAATGCCCTGTATTAGTCTCCTGTTGCTGCCATAACACGTCTCCTCAAGCTTAGTGGCTAACACAACGCAGATTTACTATTTTGCAGTTCTAAAGGTCAGAGGTCCAAAATGGGTTTGCTGGGCCGAAATCACAGAGTCACTGGGCCATGCTTCCATCAGAGTCTGCAGGAGAGAATCTGTTTTCTCGTCTTTTTTCCGGAGGCCACTCACATTCCTTGGTGCATGGCCCCTTTCTCCATCTTCAAGGACAGCTGGGTGGCACCTTCACATCTCTCGCTGACTCTGACCTTCCGCCTCCGTCACCACATATCTTTCCCTGACTGTCACCCTCCTGCCTCTTTCTTATAGGGACCCTTATTTGGGCCACCCAGACAATCAGGATAATCTCTCTTATCTCAAAATCTTCAACTTCATCACATCTGCAAAGTCCTCCTTGCCATGTAAAGTGACGTATTTCAGGTTCCAGGGGTTAGGACCCAGGCTTCTTCTGAGGGCCTCCAGTCTGTCTGCCAGCGCCTTTTCCCTTGGTCCCCTTTTGCTTCTGTGAACACGACTTTGACCTATCAGAAAAGAATACTGAATTCACACCTGGCGATACCCCTCTTCTCGGTGGGCTCTGCTGAAGAACAGAGTGGGCAGCTTTCGTTAGACTGCTGCTGGGAGTGGCACGGCACTCAGGCTGCGCGGGTATTTCTTTACCAAGCGATGATGGAACCCGCCCAAATGGAGACCACCTGTTCCATCTTTCCAACGAGAAGGTCTGCAGAAATATTAATGATGACCATCGCTCACGCGCACCGAGTCCTTGCTGTGTGTCACACACTGCTAAGCCCCCCGCCCAGAGATCAACTCATTGAATTTCACCACAGCGCTCAGACAGAGGCACTATCATCAGCTTCATTTTAAAAGTAAGGGAGTGGAAGCTTAGCGAAATTAGGGTCCCGCCTCAACCCCGCAGCGACCTTGGGCCGGCCTGCGTGACTAGCCCTGCACTTGCTGTGCGTCCTGCCTGGAGGCCGCCTGGCCCAGTGCCTGTCCTACGGAGTGAGGGGACAGGTGTGAGACTTGGCCTATCCCTCCTTCTCTGGGCTGCTGACCAGAGAACCAGGTGACCCGATTGTCACAGGTCGGGGAAAGGGCACCTGGAGACAGCAGCCTGGTGTGTGTCCGACAGGTGGCGTATTTGTGTTGTTCAAACTCCAGTCAGCACACCCAGCCCGACAGAATTTTTAAGCCATTTCCAGGGGCAACACACAGTCTGAGAGCCAAGTCCAGATGGCAAACTATTGAGATACTGAGGTTGATGCTGATTTATGGGGGCAGCTGGGCAGGCTGTTTGAAATGACACAGGGCGATGACGACTGATAACAAGCCTAATGGGTTTCACCTAACAGGTAGCATGGGGTTCTGGGACCGGCTGCCTGGGACAGGGCAGGCCCAGAGGGGTCAGTTGTAAAAAGTCGGTGATGAGGGGTGTTCTGGGCCAGGCTTCACCCTCCATGTCAGCCGAGTCAGGGGGACAGAGCCTGGTCCAGCTCTGCCACTTTCTTGCTGTGCTTCCTCAGGCAAGTCAGAAACTTCTCTGAACACATCCCCAGTCTACGAAACAGAGGGAAAAAAACTGTACTCAAAGATGATTTTGTTTGTTTGTTTTATTTTATTTGAGGGGGGCAGAAGGGAGGGGAGCGAATCAATCAGGTGTCAATCCTAGCGCCCAGTGCATACGAAGTACTCAAAAGATCGTTAGCTGTCTTTAGCTGAGAACGTCATGGACAGTCTCGTGTCAGTGTGCCTGGTCTTGGCTCTATTGGCTTAATTTGCATATATTATTTTAAACCACAAAGCATTGTAAGTAGCCAACTAAATAAGAAAGTGTTGGTGAAGGGGCGGAGAAAGTCCTATGTTCTCACTTGATTCAACAGTGACTCTAGAATTTGCCTCCTTAGTTTGTATTAAACTAATATGTGCTTGGATAGATATTGCCAAATTTCTCTCCAAAATGTCTCCCTTATTTTCAGGCTCCCCCACAGCGTATGAGCATGTGTTTTCCAGTACCTTCGACAAAGGGCTTAGTGATTTAAGGGTTTCCAGAATGTCTAATCTTTATTGTTAGGCATGTAGATTTGTTGTTGCTCTCACTCTCACATGCAGTTCTTTAGTTATGAGTGAAGCTGAGCATTTTTGTAAGACTTTTGTTGCCTGTATTCCTTTTTGTGTGAATGGCCTCTCCCTGGCCCTTGCCCACATTTCCTACTGGGATGTTTATCTTTTCCTTGTTTGTTTTTAATAATGTTTTAAACATTAGGGAAATTAACGTCTGCCTATTTTAAATATATGTGCTTTGAATTAGAAATGATCTCCTGCTCCCTGATTTTTAATGTTAAATCAGTTTCCTCTTTATGACTCACTGTGCAAAACACACTTACCTCTGTGTGTGTGTGTGTGCACCGTTCTCTCCCAGGGGAGCCCTTCCAGGGCCAGCGGCTAGCGGAGGGGAGGAACCAGGAGCGGGGAGAAGGGAAGGAGAGGACTGAGGGGAAGGAAGACCTGCACGGTGGGGCGCCTGAAATATTCACCTCGGAATCAGCACAGACCTTCCCCGTCCGGCATCCGGATAGATTTTCTTCCCACCGGCCAGACAGTGTGGTGCCACCAGCACCACAGCCCCCACGACGAAGCCGGGATCACAACTGGAAGCAGCTCGGCACAACAGAGTGCTCCACGAGCTGTGGGAAAGGTGAGCTCACGGGCGGGCTGGCAGGGTCCCCGCCGCCCCCAGCGAGGGGCATGCAGCCGGGCCCTGGGGGCGTGGCAAACCCTCCCCTCCATGAGCCTGGCCCCACGAGGGCTCATTAGTGTGAGGTTGTGTTGGGGGGTCCTCAAGACCACCCTCAGGCTGGACAATCCACTAGAAGAATTTAAAAGACAGAAAAGCTGATGGACTCATGGTTACAATTTATTACAGTGAAAAGATATAGATTAGAATCGGCAAAGGGAGGCAGAAAGCTAGAGATAATTACACATTGAGGCCAAAATCATTTCAGCGAGGGCCTTTCCATGACACAATGACTGTGAGCAGTGTGAAACATACCTGAAATGGGAACCCAATATCGAAATGTGTTATTACTGAAACAGTCTGTCATTGAGGTTATGGTGTGATACCCATTAAAGGAACTAGATACACTCAGAACCACATGGAAACCAGGGAAAGTTATAAAAGGATAAAATGGTTATCATGTGGTTTTAGACCAAGGGTAGCTCGTGGAGAAGATGCTCTTCTGTTTCATATCCTTAAAGATAGCCTGACCCAACCCTCCCTGTGAGGCGAGGTGTAGCCCTGTGCGGAGGCTGCCAGGCATTGCGCTGTGGACAGAACGGGTCGAGGACAAAAAGCACATACCATTTGTCAGCTCACCTTTCACGCCTCTACTCCAATCTTTATGGTCCATGCTGCAATAAAAATCTGCCTCCCTTGTTGTTCTCTGGTATCTGGCTGGCTCACTCCTGCTTATACTTCACCGTCTACCTCAGGAACCACCTCCTCCGTGAAGCCCTTCCTGGTCCTGCAAGACAGAGGTGGGCACTTCTTCCTGGGGACCTCAGCAGCTCGGGGCACAGTGCCTTTTGAACTGGGGCTCTCCTGACCTGCTGCGTTAATGATGTACACTTTGCAACCTCAGCACCTGGTATCTTACCACACACGCAGTAGGTGCTCTTCAAGTGCTTCTTGAATGAATGGTTATATCATCACTACGCTTCAAATGTGATACGTATCTGCTATTAGAGGAGATACAAGGGTAGTGTTTACATCTTCCTTGCATCCTGGATACACAAGCCTGTTATCCTCTACCCGTGTCCTATCAGTATCGTAAAGAATGGGGACTTATGTATTTAAAACTTAAGAATCTTTTTCTCTAGATTTCCATATTATTTTGATGAATGTTTCTCCTTTACATTGTGGACACACACACACACACACACACACACACTTACTTCACTGCTGCCACTCAATGCCTAAAATGAGATGCCCATCCTCTTCTTTATCCTGCTAAATGACACTGGTCCTCAGGCCGAAGAGGTACTGAAGAAGAGCCTTAGAAACAGAACAAAAACAGGGATGTACCGGAGACTGAGAAAACAGAGTCCTGGAAGTCAAGCTGACTTGGCTTTTAGCCTCGCAAATAAAAAGCTAGATAGGATACCGCTTGTTTGCAAAATAAATTCAAGACCCACTTACTACCCACAGCAAAAGAGAGACAGAGAGAGATGTATCATTCCCCAACCCTCCATTCTCTCCCACTCCCAGCCCCCATCTTTCTCGCATGTGACCAACGGCAGTAGCCCGTGGGTGCCCCTCTTTGCTCCCTCCCGGGCTTGCTCCCAAGAGTCGAAAGCCTCAGTCAAAGTGCAGGGCAGGAGAGGCCGTGTGGATGCACCAAACATTTAGCTCATCTCACGGTCATCAGCAGTAGTGACAAGTGTGCATGACAAGAAATTCTGAGCCTGCCAGTGCTTTCCAGTTCTTTTCTACCCAACCGAAGTCTATTCTCCAGTGACCTCATCATTGTCCCCATACTGACCGTCTCCCAAACCCCTCTCCAGTCTTTCCTGGACCACACGTTTCTCTGCCTGTCACGTTGAAACTTCCCTTGCTGTCAATGCTTCCAGTATCATGACATCATCCCCACAGAAGGGCCCTGTCCCCGGCATGCCGCTGTGGCCGGTGCTCCACACAGCCGTGGCTAAGACCTCTATCTATCTGGCCAAACTCGACTTGGTTGGTTGGTTCCTGGAACTACAAGGCTAAAATTATTTATTTTCTTCTTATTTTGTCCATCTCTCCACGATGCCTTACTGACCTCTACCTGTGGTGCAGCTCCCTGCTCCAACATAACGTGCTTCTGTTTTGAACAATACACCCAACATGTAACCCAACCAAACTGACCCCAGATTCTTCCTGCTGCCTGGAGCCCAGCCAGTACCTGCGCTCTCACCACCCTATTCCTGCTTGCTTGCAATTAGAGCAATATTAAATGGCGTGCCTGAACAATGAAGAAATGGCCAGGTGTCTCCCTCTCTGCGGTAATCGAAACTGACCCAAAGAAAGAAACCATTGTGGTCACTGGAGTCAAAAATTATAGATCTGGTATTTTCTCACCATCAGAGAAAGAAAGAGAACCCCCGACTTTCTTTCCTTGGCTAAACCCGTTGGAGCTGGCGCGTGTACAAGTACCCTCTAAGGGCAGAGGGAGGGTGGGGGACGCAGCCGAGGCCCCGCGCAAACAGCCTCCAGCAAGCAGGGCCCGTCTTTGCAAGACACAGAGCATTCATATGTTAACCTGTGTTTTTTGGGGTAAATACACTAAATTTCCCTCTCAGTTGAATGCCAAGGGGCTGGGGGAGTCACTGTTGCTTTCCAGCCCACAAGCTCATAAGTAGAGAAGTTAAACCCATGTGGTCTGAAGAGAAAGGGATAGGCTAAAAAAAATAAGATTTTTACTTAACCCTTCAATAGCCGGGTCGCAAACGGGCACCCTGCAAGCCATGAACTGAATCTTGTTCGCCTTTTAACTCAGGATAATGTGTTTAATGGCGGTTGAATTTAATTAAAGATCTCTTCTTAACTGGAAGCAGATATGTCTCTGGACAAAACTTAATCCCACAAAAGTTTTGCTTCCTATTAATTTTACAGTCAGCACTGCTTTTTACTCGGCTAATAATTACGCTTAATTGGAACGTTATTTTAAATAATGGTCTCAAGTTATAGCTACCCTGTAAATTTTTACTGCCAGAGTACTTTATTTTTTAATTTTATTTTTTATTGTATTTTTTCCATTACCATTTATCCCCTCTGTACCCCCTCCCCCCGCAGTCACCTCACTGCTATCCGTGTCCATGAGTCCTTTTTCCTTTTTGCTCAATCCCTTCACCCCCTAACCCTCCCCTCTCCACCTTAGCTGTCAGCCTGCTCTCTGTCTATGAGTCTGTCTCTATTTTACTTGTTAGTTCAGTTGGTTCATTAGATTCCACATAGGAGTGAAATCATATGGTATTTGTCTTTCTCTGACTGGCCAGAGTACTTTAAGCAAGTGTGTGTTTCAGATCAAAACTGTCTTACGAACTGTCCGGTTTCTTACAATTACTACCCTCCGGCTCAGTGTCACACAAGATCCTCTTAAAAAAGCATTGAAACACTGCTCATGGCTGATGAAATTTTGAGACATATTAAAAGTTATTCCTCTAGTTACGATTAAAATTGTAGAAAGTTAAAAATTCAGAAACTATATATGCCTGGCCAGCTAGAGACAGAGCTAAGACGGAGTTCCTGCGGGGCAGGAACTACACAGCGGCCTAGAGTAGAAGGTGGGCAGTTGTTTGTGAGGACGCATCTTACTCTTCCAGCAGTTAGGTTGCAGGTTCAGCTGGTTACATTTCTCACCTTGTGAATGTTCACTAGTAATACCTCAGTGCTGCCACCAGGAGGTAGCAACGAGAAGGTAGAATTGTGACTAGGTTGTTTTTTGAGTTGTTTCGAGAGCTAGAAATTCCACTGAACAAATTCTTTTTTCCAAAATAGATTTATCCATTTTAAGCCAATGAAACTAGTCTGTGTATTTTTAATCCTCACCCAAAGCTATGTTTATTGATTTTAGAGAGAGAGGAAGGGGGAGAGAGAGAGACAGAAAGAGACATCGATGTGAGAGAGAAACATCCATCAGTTGCCTCCCACACATGCCCCGACCAGGGATCAAACCCACAACCTTGGCATGTGCCCTCACTGGGAATCAAACTTTTTGGTGCACAGGACGATGCTCCAACCATTTGAGCCACCTGGCCAAGGCTAGGCTGTGTTCTTTTTTTTTTTTTTTAATACAAAAACCCGAGGCAGTTAATATTTTTTTGCAAAGTAATAAAAGTAAGTATTAGATTTCTAATAAGTATTCGACCAAAAAACTTTTATTGAGCGTCCACCACTCTGCTCGGTGCTGGGGGTGCAGAGGTGGACAAGAACTCGCTCTGTGCCCGAGAAGCTTGCTGTCCTGTGGGAAGCAGGTGTGTGCTCAAAAACTAAATTGCCACTGGATCAGTACTTTATTAGGGGAGTGCGTGAAGTGCTTTGCGGAGTGGAAGCCAGCTGCTCTTCTAGCCTTCCTTGAATCTTCTCATTTCTCTGCTCCGACCTCGCTGTCTCGTGAACATAGCTGGCACTTGCAGGCCAGCTTGTTGGGCAACTTTGTTCCAGCTCAGCGACTTGGACCACCCCTTCCCTTCAAGACACAGGTTCCCAGCCCGACCCTTTCTGTGGGCTGCAGCTTGAGCCTCTAGGATGCTTCATCTCCGCCGGATCCAGAAAAACCTTCAAGACGTTACTGTTTGTTCTTGTTTTATAATCTTCTCCCCTGCATAGTGATATGTTAAACTGTTATAAAAATTGTTTTTATCTGCCTTTGAGCACTTTTAAACCATGTCCACAAATGAACTATAGGCTCTTAGAGGGCAAGAACTATTCTATTCTTCTTTGCACCTCAGTGCAGAACAAAGCCTTTGTGTGAGAGGCGTGTGTGCGAATTGTCCTGTTCTGTGACCTCTTCATCAGCGTGTGGATGTCTGTGCATCTCCACCACAGACCGACATCCAGGTGTGTGGGACTGTCCTTCAGATGTTCTCCTTGTCCTTGCAGGATCACAGTACCCTATTTTCCGCTGTGTGCACAGAAACACCCATGAAGAGGTTCCCGAGAGCTACTGTGACTCCGGCATGAAGCCGACCCCCGAGGAGGAGCCCTGCAACATCTTCCCCTGCCCAGCCTTGTGAGACAGCCTCTCTGTGTCCATCCCTTGTTATCGGGTTCTTCCTGCTTGCTTGCGCGGAGGCCCTTAGTGGCAGATATACTCTCATTTTTAAATCAGTCTAAATCCGATTTAGAAACACGAGCCTTGATCTATGCATAAACTGCAGTCTGTTTAGCAAGAGCACCTGTCTTTCAGGATCCACAGAGGAGCCCAGAGCCTTTAGCGGGTCAGCACACTCCCCGGGAGCCTACCCTTTGGGTAATTAGAGCGATCAGGGTTTAGCTTGGTTAGGGAAGCAAAGAACTGTTGGGTTGGCCAAAAAGTCCATTTGTTTTTTTTCCCCGTAAGATGGCTGTAACAGTTTTGTTAGACTGTATGGTGTCATACCAGCGTGCATTAGGAAAAAACTTATCGAAATTGGTGAATTTTTATGTAGCCATTTTAATATGAAGATGGAAGAAATACACAACATTTTCAGCATATTATACTTTGTTGTTTCAAGAAAGGTAAAAGTGCAACTGAAACACAAATACAAAAAAAGATTTGGGCAGTGTATGGAGAAGGTGCTGTGACTGATAGACTGTGCCAAAAGTGGCTTGTGAAGTTTTGTGCTGGAGATTTCTCACTGGACAGTGCTCCACAGTGGAGTAGACCAGTTGAAGTTGATGGCAACCAAACCCAGACACTGACTGAGCACAATCAACATTATACCAACGGCCCTCGCTAGTGTGGCTCAGTGGATTGAGTGCCGGACTGCGAAGCAAAGGGTCACTGGTTTGATTCCCGTTCAGGGCACATGCCTGGGTTGCGGGCCAGGTTCCCAGTAGGGGGCGTGCGAGAGGCAACCACACGTTGATGTTTCTCTCCCTCTCTCCCTCCCTACCCCTCTAAAAAAAAAGAAAAAAAGCAAACCCATTATACCAGCATTATACTCAAAATGTCCAAATCAATAAAGTTATTGCTAAAAATGAAAAATGTGTTTTTTATTTTATGGAAAAAACCATACAGACTTTTTGGCCAACCCAATACTGTCCAGTGTGGTCAGCGTTGTAGCAGAGCTGTGTGCAGAGAAAGAATAATGAAAATCACACCGCATCTGCCTGGAGAAGCCGGGAGGAGCATCTCGGCAGAGGCCTTGGCCTGCCTGATTGAAAGACGAATGGGGCCTTTTCAGAAGAACATGGCGAAGGGGCCTAAACGGGGTCAAAACTCAGTTCTCAAAGTAATGAAAACATACTTCTCATCCAAGCACATGACGAGCATGTGCTGACACCTTACTTAATGAAATAACAGAGTGAGGTGACAGGGGAGGGAACATGAAACTGATGTGTAAACAGTGAGAAATCGTCAAGGCTGATCAAAGTAAATGGAAGATTCAGGTTTGCAAAGGCAGGCCTCCCGCTGACCCACAGCTGTGCTGCCCACCCGCCCCCTGGGTCTCTGCGGAGACGTGTCCCTGTCAGGCTGCTAAGAAGCTGAAAATCCCCTCCGGGCCAGGGTCTCTCAACTTGTTGGCTCAAAGGTTATGACTCAAAACACAAAAATGTTCCTTAATGTCCAGAACCATGAGATCAATAAATCCAAGATTATATAAAATCTAAAATAATAATAATAATAAAAATGCTGGACTAAGATTTCTAAGTTAGTTCCAAAGTGGGTGAAGGTTTTCTACAGGGTAATGAAACTAAGCTTTAGAGTTTTTCTTTTTTTCTTTTTCCTAGATAAAAATTATTTGTACCTTCTCAATTTTCTTAAAGTGTATAGACTCACTGGCCAATAGCATGTCGAGCGAAGTTAATTTCTTGACAGAGTGCGGGGCCCTCAGGCAGGCTGGTGAGCCACGCCCGGGGAGAAGGGCCACCTGCCAGGATTCTGAGGGTTCTGTGTAAGTGAGCTGAGCTCTCGCCCTCTTCCTGCTGACTGAAGTGATCTCTCCCTGTCGCTCTCTCCTTCCCGAGCCAGCTGGGACATCGGGGAGTGGTCAGAGTGCAGCAAAACCTGTGGCCTGGGCATGCAGCATCGCCAGGTTCTGTGCCGCCAGGTGTACGCCAACCGCAGCCTGACCGTGCAGCCCTACCGCTGCCAGCACCTGGAGAAGCCCGAGACCACCAGCACCTGCCAGCTGAAGATCTGCAGTGAGTGGCAGATCCGCACGGACTGGACTTCGGTACGTGGGGTGGGGAGTAGGGGCCCACTCTGAAGCTCCTCTCTAAGACCCACCGCCTCCCCACACCACGCCCTGACTTGGGAACACCCCGAGTTCTCCAGGACGAACCTGTCCTGTGGGGTTCTGGATGCTGCTTATGTAAACCATAGCACGTACCAATAGCTCAAGAAAGTTAAAGCTAGCATGCGTCACCACGGCCGACACTAGCGGGGAGCCCGCGGGAGCCCTGTGCAGAAGGCCTTGCCTCTCTCATGTCATCATGGAGTGAAAGGTTGGCACATGCTGGTAGAGCCAACTCCTCCCAGTCCTCTCTTCCGTTTTGTGACAGAACTGAGGCTCAGAGGAACAAAGGAGGCAAGATATCAAAGAGGGTCTTAGGGAAAAGGGTTGTGAAATTTTCAGGGCTGGGATACCCACCCCGTAGCATCGCATTGCAGGGGACATAGCAACCCAGGGGGTCTCTCCAGGTCTCTTTTTAGGTGGCAGGTAGCAAGAACGAAGGCACCGTAATTGGAGAGTCGCCCAGAGCTAACGCTTCCCACCCCACTCACGTAAGCTTGCTGTGTTCCAGTGCTCAGTGCCCTGTGGAGTAGGGCAGAGGACCCGAGACGTGAAGTGTGTGAGCAACATCGGGGATGTGGTCGACGACGAGGAATGCAACATGAAGCTCCGGCCGAATGACATTGAGAACTGTGACATGGGACCCTGTGCGAAGAGCTGGTTCCTCACTGAGTGGAGTGAACGGGTGAGTGTGACGGCAGCAGAGTACATTTACTAGAGCCAGCAGCCAAGGCCAGCTGGGAGCCGTGTGTCACAGGCTGCCCTGGAAACTGAACAGAGGTGAATTACTAGCTAAGAATCCCAAGAGTAATTTCTGACTCTGGGGAAAGGCCCAGAGATGAACTATTACAGGCTTTCTATCCTCCCATGAGTCTCCACGGTGCTTCCAAGCTATCGCATGCCTACAGATCGCCTGGGAACCTGGTTATAGCACAGAATCTGAGCCAGCGGGTATGGGGCCGGCCCAGATTCTGCATTTCTAAGGTGCTCCCAGTGGCGCCAAGGTTGCTGGTCCAGGGATGGAGAAAACCAGCCACGTTCATGGAATCTTAGGAGGCATTACTGAGCTCCCAAGCCCTCTCTTCCCAGTGTCATGTGAACAACAAACAGTGCGATATCTCAAGCCTGGAGGAGTAAAGTGTACACGTCAGCGGAGGGGGGGCCCACCCACCAGGTGGTTGATTCCGACTGGCCAGCATCCATGTGACTGGTCGGTGCCCACCACAGACCAGTGGTTGAATATCCTGAACATCACCCTGGAGTGTTCACGTGGGTTTCCTGCATTGCCTCCCTCTCATTACAGTAATAACCCACGGCAGTGGGAGCGTCATTGGGAAAGAAAGGAAGAGAACACACCTGCAAATGCAGCCTTCAGTCCACATTCAGGGGTCCTCCTGGAGATTCTCATCAAGCGATTTTATCCCCTCGTGGTTCCCCGACGCCTTGTGGCAAACGGTCCCTGCCCCTTAGCCCCAAGACAGTCCTGAGAGGGAGCCCTTGGCGAAAGCATGGAACTCCTAGGATGAGCAGCTCCTGTGCCCGCAGTCCCAGGAGTGGACTGCGCCGGACTCCCAGTAACCATCAGGAAGGGTTAGCCACAGGGAAAGTGGGCGCTGATCTAAAGGTGTCCACTGACTCAGCCTCCTGCCCTAAAGCTGAGTGCGGCAGAACTCACCCAGTTCTGTGCGCATATCATCGCCTCTTCCAAGGCTCCCAGCAAGGACAGAGGCCCTGGCCTTGCGGAAGCGGTGCAGGGAGGAGTGTCAGAGGTCACCTGAGCAACCTCCCTGGCAGCACGAGGACTCCTCGAGAGTGACCCTGACATAAGTCTGACCCGTTAGTCAGAAATTCCCTGTGTGTCAAGTCCATGACGCCCATTTCTTGTACAGCCCACGGTGTCAGGAGGTTTTCCTTCACACTGAACTAAAGTCCTTCTCACCAGCTCTCGGCACGTGCGGCAGGGGGCACATGCATGCTGCTTGCGCTGCAGGCCCTCAGGTATGGGGAGCCCCTTCCCCTTCTCCCCTAACAGGTTAGTAATTCCTAGTTCCTTCAGCTGCTTCTTTGCCTTTCTGGATTTCTAGCCAGAATTTGTGTTCACAGTAAGCTCGCCAAATTTAGTGTGTAAGCAAATGGATAAAAACGATGATCCTGGCTTTCCCTCTTATACCGGAAAGGTGTTTTTTGAAATAGTTCCTTTTCCTGCTCATATAGTAATATACGCTATTATAAAGAATATGAAAAGATCATAAAAGCATACCTATAATCTTTTCACTAGAAGATAACAGTTTAAGATTTTTAAGCTACCCTACCAGGCTTTTTGCTACTCATACATACTTTGCATACATAATGTTTTGAATTTATGTATATTTTAAGAATATAAATCATAATACATGATCAATTTGTTAACCTGATTTTTCCACTTAATTATTGTAAACATTTTAATGAGATTAAAACCTTTAAAGCGTGATTTTTAATTAGAATAAGTTATTGTATGACTATTATAATTGAGCCAATACCCTATTTCTAAATGTTTTGGGGCATTTTTTCTAATTTTTTACTATTTTAAATAATATTTCATAAATATTCTTACCCATAAATCTTTATATGCACCTTTGCATGTGTGGTGGGAGAAACTCCCAGAAACTAGGTTCTTCTTGACGGCGCAGTAAAGAATTACACATCAGCGAGCCTGCTAGCGTGCAAAGTTTATTAGTGGTAAGTTCTAAGGAAAGCAAAGGCAAGGGAGGCTAGAGCAGGGGTGGCCAGAGGCCAGGTGGCTGGAAGCTGGGTAGCCAAGAAGAGAGCGAGTCCTTTGTTCTGAGGACTTACGTAGTTGGTGGGGTGGGGGGTGCAGAAGTTACATGTTGATTGACGGGTAAAGGTGGTGCCAACTTTCCGGGGCAGACGTGACTACTTTCTGTGCTGTCATAGCTTTACTTGTGTTGTTCGGAATGCCTGGCAGCCTTACCCAACCAGGCCCAGGACTGCGGGCGAGCCTTTGCTTCTAGCCTCCTGTGTTAAGTTCTTTGTTAGATTGTAACGGCGAGGGCCCTGCCTTTGTTTCCCCTCTGGCTGCACATTCCACCGTAACACTTGTTTCCCTAAAACAATGTTTAGGAAGTGGAACTATTTGATCAAATGCTATGAGCCCTTTTAGAACTCTTGACACGTTCTGGCAATTTTCTCTCCAGAAGGATTGTTTCAGCTTAGAGTCTCCCAAGAAGCAACTGAGATTACTGTTATAATCCTTTTATTGCACTGATTCTTTACCATTTTTTAATTCCATCTCTCTACATTTACCGCACTCTGAAAAAGGCATTGGGCTCAGAATGCCCTGTGTGCAAAGGAAAAAGCAACTATGTTGGAGGAGGGGGGGAACCTGCAATGCTTTGTTCCTCTGTGTGTCTCCCATATTAATTTAGGACAGTAAAATTCTACAAATAATTTATAAGGAGCTCCACACTAGCTATTCTCCCTCCAATAAAGACTCTTTGCTTTGTATTTTAATGTAAGTACTTGCTGGATCTAACCCTTGTCTTAAAATTCCAAATATAGCAAAAGATGAACACTTTTCTTCTTCCATTTGGAGAACTTTTTTGCTTTTTTGGAAAAGATGTTTTAAGCCATGTAATTCTGGTGCTATAATGTAAGTAATTTTGCTTTATGTACCCCCAGAGTAGATCATTATTCCTGAATGTTCATGATTATTTTGGAGCAGATGAATGGGAAGGGGTGCTATTGGGTTTAAGGGAGGTGAATTGCCTTTGGCACCCTTTCCCCAAGGACTTATTTCTTAGTGGACCTTGAGCAAGCCGTAGACTCTCTGACCTTCAGTTTCCTCATCTGTAACACTGCTGAGTGAGCATTAAGGGATAACATTTGAAACCGTGACCTAGAATAGGCCGGCACCCCTGTGGGCTGCTTCATTCCTCTTTGGCTTCACGTCAACACTGAGCCTTCCAGCCACCAGCTGGCCTTAGGAGAGTTTCAAGCCCCCAGGAATAACCGGCCGATGGCAACCTTCCACACGTGAACAGTGGCTGTGTATAAAAATCAGCCTTGTTGAGCTTTAGTCTGAACTCTGCAGCTTTAGGCGTAAACATGTATTGAGTGCCTGTTATAAGCTAGCATGAACGAGACACAGCCTTCATTTAAGGAGCTCGCATGGGAGACAGGAGAAAAAATGAGATTGAGTTTACAAACACTTACGGATCCAGGGTATATCTGCAATATTATGATTTACAAGAAATATAGATGTAGTCATTGAGATGACCCACAGTTCCTGGCTCACAGCCCCCGCAAACCCCTGGGATTTTGGCGGTGTTGAGAGCGGTGAAAGCATGTTCTGTTATGTGAATTAGATGGCTGAAGAATAGGGGTCGGTTCCCAGAGGTGCCAAGGGTGTGCTTAGCGGGTTGGAATTTTCAGTCCCATCCTTAGAACTCCAGGGAAAGGCTGGGGTCTGGAGGCTGAATCAATCATTGATCATTGATTTAATCAACCATTCCTATGTAAGGAAGCCCCCATCAAACCCAAAATGCCTTCGTTTGGAGAGCCTCTGGGATAGTGAAGACATGGGGTCGGGGGGAAATGGTAAACCCGGAAGCTCCGCACCCCTTCCCGCATTCCTTCCCTTGTGCATCTCTTCTATCTGGCTGTTCCTGGACTATATCTTTTTATCATAAACTGGTCAAATGTTTCTCTGATTTCTGTGAGCTGCTCTAGCAAAGCAATCGAACTGAGAAGGGTGTCTTAGGAACCTCAGATACTTAGCTAGTTGGTCAGAAGTACAGGAACAGCCTGGACTTGGGATTTGCTGCTAAAGTTTGGGTGGGGACACTCCTGTAGGACTGAGTCTTTAGCCTGTGGAATCTTGATGCTCTCTCCACGTCAGCTGTGTCAGAATTGAGTTGAATTGTAGGACCCCCAGCTGGTGACCTGAGAATTGCTTGTTGGCACAGGGACTCTGCCCCGGGCCACACACACACACACACACACATTGAACTTGGCCTCAGAATACTAAGAGTATCTTGTTGCCCAACTTAAAATTAATTGATCTCTGCCTAAATGAATTGCGGTTGTAAACTCAATCTGAATTTTCTCTTAAACTTCTAGGCAATTTTCTCTTAAACTTCTAGGGTTATATGTATAGTTTCTCTGACTTGGTGACTCATCTTAAAAACATCCTTGCAGCTACTTTTAATTGAGGGTGGGCCTCATCAGATGTAGACATCATTTGCTTTTTAGTTCCGCAAATCAATGGCAGATTTAAACACTCGTGCAATTTTTAATCACAACAGAAAAAAAAGAGCTTCTAGGAAATCCACCAGGCTCAGTTCTATAACACCCAGTTTCTAAGGATGTTTGCCAAGAGAAAAAATAAGATATTGAGTTATTTAAATTATGGAAGGTGATGCATAAAATTGAAGTTCAGGAGTAGCCATTAGGGCCATGCAGTCCATCGGGGGCCAGTGGGGCCACGGCTAGCATTTAGCTGTTGCTACAGTGAGAAGACAGTCCTCACCAGAGGGTTGCTTAGGAGTTTCACGTGTCTCTGTGTTTTATCTGCCCTGAAGTTCTTTTAGGAACCATGTTCTTTGCTGAAGTGGATTTGGTCCTTCTTTCAGGCACATCCTTCAGTGACACTGAACGGGTGTGTTTTGGTGCCTCACTTTCAAGATTAGCCTCTGCTGCCTCGTAGGGACCCTTCTCCTGACAGGCCTCCCAGGCCAGGTCCTGTGTGAGTAGCTTCTTTTAGGGAAATGGGTTGTGCTTTTCACCGCAGCCTCTGGGGGCTCATCCTTGTGATGTTCTGTCTCTGGGCACCAACATGCCCCTTAACATTTTAATTTTAAATTAAGTACACGGTGGGTATAGGGAAACTCTCCCAAGATACATGAATATTACTTGGTTCGGAAAGCAGATTTCTAATAACAATGCAGATAAAATGAAAGTCTGTAGCATTTGGGAGCCTGTAATAGAGAAAAAACGTTTCCTGTTCTCTCTTAGGTTCTGTAAGAGAAGCCTGCAAATTAAGCTGACCATAATCAGATTCACAGGAGAAAAGCTTACAAATTTTATTTTATGTTACTTTTTTTCACGCGGCATCATGGGGGCAGGAGGGAGCATCATATGAAAGAAATGAGAATCCCCAAGAGACAGTTAGACTTGAGGAATTTATATACCATTTTAACAAAGGGTGATAAATTATGAAGTGACCAGACAAAGGGAAGGTTTTGGGCTGCTAGGAGCAGTAAACTGTAGGAAAGTGGTTAAGAAATATATGGGGAAAACTAATGGAAGATAAGGGTTATTTTAGTAAAGTTTGTGCAAAATCATCTTGATTCCCCATCACCAGTGAGAATGTTCTCTTCTTCCTGGAACTGGGAGGGCACCTTTCTCATGGGAAATGTATGCCCTGCTTTTAGGCAGGTAAGGGGAGGGCAGGGGGCTCTTCCTGCACCTGCTGGTTCTTAACTGCCTTCAGCTCAAAATAATTAATATACCGAAGCGGTGTGTTTGGAGGCGTGTTCTAACCGCCACCAAGCTCTTTGCTCCGGAGAGTTCGCTCCCTGAGGCATCGGGCTCAGCTCGGCAGTGGTCATGTCAATGTCTGACTGTTTATCCTGTGCTGTGAATTTATAAGATTAGGCAGCAAGTTACAAAAACAAAAGTAGAAATTTTGATAAGGAAGCAAGGTTGTTAGTGTTTTTCCTTTTTCCAAATTTTGTTTAAAATTATATTGCTTTTATTTACTTTTAAAAATGGTAATGTTGGTAGAAACCAAACATTGACTCTGTTTTTAAGAAAAGACCCAGCAGAAACCCCTGGAAGGGCTTTGGTCATCACGCACGGGCCCTTCCAGAATCGAAAGTGGCTAATAAAAGAAGAGAAACGCATGAGGGAGGCCGAAGTCCACATTTATTTATTCAGCTGATATTCAGGGATTCAGCCACAGGCAAGGTGCTGGGTGAGGAGCAGACTGAAAGTGAATTAAAGGTGACGTAATAGTTTCTGCCCACACTGAGCCGACTTCTTTAATGAAAAAAAAATAGGACACAAATAACCGTAATACAAAGGCCAATGGCAGAAAACAGATGTCATGAGAACGCTGAGGATGGGAAGGGTATGTTATGTTGGGCATGAAGAAAGTTTTCACAGAGGAGACGGCATCCGAGCTGAGCCTGAACAGCTGTGGAGTGCCCTGGGGAAGGGCAGAAGGGACATCAGGGAGGAGGCGGGGGAGCATTTCCTGTGGCCAGGGAGTAGTGAACCTTGGCTCTGCCCAGGATAGCCAGTGGTTTTCACGTATTATATCAAACTGTTCAGTCCCGATGATTTTTCTTTTAGTTCATGCGATGGTAATGTGGAAACCCCTAGCAAGAAAGCTAGTGTGTTCCGGTGTAGGGAATTAGGTAATAGGGAATTCGTCTAGAGGAATGGGTGGACTGGGGCCATATTTTAGGAAACCTTTAATGCCATGGGGGAAGTCCCCAGGTGAATGTAGTTAGGAATGGAGCAGCACCAGAGGGATCTCAGCGCGGCTATCCCAGCGCCTGGAAACCCGGCAGCTTAGAAGGGCTGGAGATGCCGAGTGAGAAGCTGTGGCCAGCAGTCCAGGGGAAGGACGTCCGTGGCGCTGGGACCGTGGGTAGAAGAGACCAGACAGGCAAATGTGTTCAAACTAGACCCTACGGGACCTGCTAGCTGGCGAAACGGGAGAACCCAGAAGGCAGAAGAGCAGTCGGTTTTGAACCCAGACACACATTTGAACCCAAATTGGAAACTCCAGAGGGAGAAGGGGAATGGTGATGAAGGCGGTGCCCCGCTGTTTTACCAACTGGACGTGGGTGTCTGAGGGGCACCCGTGTGGAGATGTCCTGAGAATAAGGGAGCGTTCCAAAGTATTTCGAGACAGATGAGAAATGCTCATGGAGGTGTGGGGTGCGAAGCACTCACTGTGTCCCGAGTAAGGACAGAGGGAGAGTGTCGTGATGAAATCACTAACAGCTCTGTGACTCTAAGTGAAGGCTTAATCCTCTGAGCCTCGGTTTCTCTCTCTGAGAGTGCAGATGTAGGCCTTGACCCTTTCAAGCCCCTCATACCATTATTGAGTACCTGCTGTATGCACTCATTGAACACCTGCTCTCTACATGCCATTCATTCCCTGTAATCCTGCCAGGAATGTGTTCCCATGCCAGCGGTCAGGGAAATTTGCCACAAGTGAAAGGATCTGGGTCACCTTCCCCAGGCCACACAGCTGGTGGGGTTGTTAACACTAATATGCTGGTTTCCAGGCCAGGCTCACCCTTTATACCAGGTTGCCTCCTGATCTACCAGTCACAGCTGTGGCCTCCAGGGACTGGAGCCCTGTGCTTTAGTATTAGGCAGCAATGTTGAGTGACAGATGCCAGTTTCCCTCCTTCCCAGATCGGCCCGGACTCACTACCAGCAAGCAGATGTGTGCCCACATTTTCATGTTCTCATTCTTCTTCTGATGGATTTATTTTCAAAAGCAAAAGCCAGGACAGATAGTCTGACATGTGTAAGCATATTAATCGCAACCATGAGACGGGATATTGGGAACGCAGGCAGTCCCAGACAACCTGAGGCCGGGGGATATGCCAGACCGATGTCTCATGATGGAATGGGCCGCGCATGAGAAGTGGTCAGAGATTTCTAGGGGGAAGAGTTGAGGGGGAAACGAGGCGTTCAGTCCCCCTTTGTATCATTTGAAAGTGGCTTCAGAACCCGGGGGGAGACCTCGCCTCTAACATGTCCGTCTTCTGTCCCGCAGTGCTCAGCGGAGTGCGGGGCCGGAGTGCGAACTCGCTCGGTGGTGTGCATGACCCACCACGTCAGCAGCCTGCCCCTGGAGGGCTGCGGGAACAACCGGCCAGCCGAGGCCACCCCGTGTGACAATGGGCCCTGCACTGGCAAGGTGGAGTGGTTTGCTGGGAGCTGGAGTCAGGTGAGTGGCCAGATTAGGTGAATCTGCCCATCCCTGGGAATAGGCAGCGTAGCGGAGGGGTGAGGAGCCAGGACCTGGTGTGTCCCGGGTTCGAATCCCAACTGCGTCCCCCATCACCCTGAAGAAGTTTCTTATGCTCTGGGAGCCTCATTCGGACAACGGCATTTACCGAGCGCCTCGTATCTTCTCTTCTAAGCACTTGGGATACGTCAATGAGCAAAACAAATATCCCTGCCCTTGGGGAAGCTCATGGTCTAGCAGGGTTTCCTTGTCTATAAATTGCTGGTAGCGATAGCACCTTAGTGGTTATTTTTAGAAGAAATGAAGTAATGTATATTAAGTATACAGCGCAGTGCCTGACATACAATAAATATATGATAAATCAGAGCTCCTGCTGCCCGTTAACAAACGATTATTGTTAACAAAGCCAGTTTGTCTGTGTTTGAGTGTCAGAAGCAGAAATAGGTATGAGCCAGCAATCCCACTTCTGGCTGTATATCCCAAGGAAGTGAAATCATTATCTCAAAGACATTTCTGCACCCCTAAGTTAAAAGCAGCTTTATTCACACTTAGCCAAGGTATGGAAGCAACCTAAGTGTCCATTGACAGATGAATGGATAAGAAAATATGTATAGGAATATTATTCAACCTTTAAAAAAGGGAAATCCTGCCCTTTACAACAACTTGGATAAACCTCATGGGGAGAGGGGAGATATTATGCTAAGTGAAATAAGCCAGAGAAAGACAAATACTGCGTGGATTGCATTATTTGTAGAATCTAAATAAGTCAAACTCATAGAGAGGAGAATGAAAGTTTCCAGGGGCTGGGGTAGGGAAAACAGGGAAAGGTTAGTAAAACTTTCCGTTATAAGATGAATCAGGTCTGAAGATCTAATGTATAGCATGGCGACTATAGTTCGTAACACTGTACTGTATAATTGAAATTTGCTGTGACAGTAGAACTTGTGTTCACACCAAAAAAAAAGGTAAGTATGTGTTAACTCAGTGGTAGGAACCCTTTTACTATGTATGAGGAAGAACCCCCCAAAAATGGAATTATCTACAGGCTTCCCCCGCTAGGTGAGTGTTCTCAGAACCCATCTGTATCAGCGTACCAGCTGGTGGTGTTGTGAGAGGCTGCACTTGGCTTCTGTGAATTTTTTTTTTTAAGACTCTTTTCAATGCATTTGCCCATTTCACGATGGGTGATTTGAGGGCACACCTGCCCACACTGCACTGCGTGTTTAGCAGTTTTTGACCCAAAATGGCATGACCCCCATGCCCCATCCTCCCTATTCACCTGACCTTGCCCCAAGCAACTTTATTTTGTTTCCCCCCCCAAAAAAAGTTCTCAAAGGGGAATGTTTTGCCAAAGTGGAAGAGGGGAAACAAAGAAGGGCAGGAACCCCAAAAGGCATCAGAATCCGTGAGTTCAAAACTGTTTTGAGCAGAGGGAAAAAAATGCCTTGACAGCTGCACTGCATCGAATGGGGAACACTTTGAAGGTGACTGAAGGTTAAACATGTAAGAATAAATACACAATTTTTATAAATAAGTTCTGGGGTTTTGGGGTCTCCCCTTGCATACATATACCAAACCATCAACTTAAATATATCACAATTTTATTTGTCAATTGTACCTCTATAAAGCTGGGAAAATAAAGAAGCAAAAATAGAAAAAATGAGGTTGTTCATTATAAAGAACAGATAATACTGAATACTTTAATAAAGTGACTTAATTGATCAAATAATTTTTTCCTCACTGTTTCAAAATTGAACATGAACCCACCAATGAAATGTGGAAAAGATCGTTCCCTCTTTTTTTTTTTTTCGTTATGATTACCATCGGAGCTTTGAGCTCTTGGACCACTTAGCACTTGGCTCCCAGGGCCGGCTGCTCCTGCAAGGCCTTTGTGGCTGCTGATCATGATTTACACATTATCAGGACCTCTGGCTCCATATAGAATTTTATTTCTTTTAAGTGGCTTTAAACACAGACCCTGAAAAAGTGGACTGCCTTGTCCTTGTAAATTGATACAACCCCACTGGCAATAAAAGTCAAGAACCATAAAAATGTTCATTTGCCTTAACCTAGTCACCCACGCCTGGGGATTCATTTTAAGGAAATAATTAACAGAAGAAAAAAGGCTTTTCAACAGAGATGTTCATGACGGCAGGGTAGTGAAGGATATTATGGTATATCACAACACGTTAAAGTATTATGTAACCACAACAATCATTAGGGAGAGGTGGGAAGTGCATTGATATAGTTGCAAGTGAAAAACAACCTGAAAATCTATGAACCCTGTGACCTCAACCACTTCAAATTATAGAAAACAACACGGGGAAATGTTTTTACTCAATTTCCTTTAATGTCTTATAACACAAACTGTAAAATATAGAAAATTAAGAAAGAAAACTCAAATACGCCCCATACTACCCTGGTAGATAGGAGTTAGACACGCTTAATAACTGATCCCAGCTCTGCTTCTCCATAGCTCTCTGACCCGGGGCAACTAATTTAGCCTCTCTGAGCCTATTTCCTCATCCAAATGGGAGGGTAATAGCAGCAGCTTCCTGAGGCTGTTGTTGGGTTTTCATGAGATACTGTACATGTGGGGGTTGCCCTTTGCTTGGAACATGGGAGGTGCTTAATAAATATTAGTTCCCTTTTTCCCGTGTTTATTATTTTTGCTGCCAGCTGTTTCTATCTCTTCACTGGTAATGAAACACCTAGGACCTAAACCCCAGAGATAATTCAGAAGTGGAATGTACCTATAGGATGCCAAATATCCATGGAAACTGAGGCACTAGGAAGAGTCCTATGGGAAATTATATTATGACAGTGAAGCTAGGGGTACAGTTCAACTCTACCAGGCTCAGCGGAGGAGAGGACAGGATTCAGGGTCTTTTTTGCCTGTGGGCCTCCTTGGACTCTAGGCCTAAGCTCAGAGAACAGAGTGGTGTGAATCCAGGTGAAAGCAGCCTTTATTTCTGCTAAGAGAGAAACATGGAATTTATTGCCCTGCTGTCCAAAAGGACCAGAACATGACTGAGTGCGGACAGAGTTTTGGCTCTGGGTTTATAAAAATGTTGGAGCCCACTGGCATCGCCTCCCTGCCCTGGAAATTGGACATCATCCCCAAAGAAAATGACATAGATAATGCTTATGCTTTAAAAGGTAAGCCTTAAACACTGCCTTCAAAATATAAAAATAAATGTGTCCTTTTTGTCCTGTGGTCTGAGTGAAAACTGGCATCTTGAACACCCCCCAGCCTGACCTCAGCAACTAGTCCAGGATGGACGTGTGATCTAAGCCAGGTCAAACAGAGTCCTTCCCTGGGGCTTTGACAGACTTAAAGGAAGAGACTCCCTGGGAAGTAGTGAGCCCAGGTGCCCCCAGTGGCCGTACTGAAGCCTGTGGAGAAAGCCGACCCAAGAGAACAAGACTGTAGAACTTAGGGAATCTTTCCACTCTGGAGGCAAGGCATTAATGGCCCAACTCTTATTCATAAGATATTCCACCAAGTCCACTATCCATGCCCAAATGTTTCCTGTCAATTCTGAGTTTAATTCACCTTTAGATTGTTTTAGCTCTGACGGGTCTTTCACAGCCCTCTGCTCTGTGAGTGTGTCTCGATCACAGTTATTCTCACTGGCCCCTGAACAGACACCTTCACCCTCACCTGGTCTCCGAACAGTGATCCACTGAAGCACAGCTGCAGGGATTCTTTAGGTGTAGAAACATGCAGAACTGCTCTCACCTCTCAGTGGAAACATGTATCCCTGTTAAATATCATTTTCTTGCCTTCTATGTTTTTCTCCATGAATTGCATTTTATCTGATATTTGTATGACTCTATCTTATTTCTCATTGTTGATTTTCACCTGGTATACCTTTGTCAACTTCTTATGTACTTTTTAAGACACGTCTTTTGTGTGCGGGACTATGTTTGTCTTTATTTTTCCCCAATCTGCAAATCTCTGTTTTTTAGGAGTTAAATTTTAACTATTCACATTTATTATAATCATTTACATGTTTGGACTGTTTTCTGCCGTCTTATTTTGTGTTTTCTATTTAATTTCTATTACCATGCTTCCTTGGCAATTTTTCCTCTTTCCTTTCCACACATTTATATTGGTCAGGCTTCCTTAATTCCATTTTTTTCCTTCTGACATTTTGGAAATAATGAATCCTATTTTTATTCATCTAGTGATAGCCAAAGAAAAAAGGATATAGCACAGAGTTTTAAACTTTTATGTTTCTATCAGTATCAAGTTATCAGTAACCACATTCTCTCAATCTATAATACCTTCAAAAAGATGTCGAGATCATCTGGATTTAGCTCTATATTAATGTTAACTAACTTATACAAAATACTAATCTAGATTTTAAAATAGCTTCCTCTTCTTCAAAGGTTATTTTTATTGAAATATAATTCCTATATCATAGAATTCACCCTCTTAATATGTACAATTCAGTGGTTTCTAGTATATCCACAAAGTTGTACAACAATCACCACTGTCTAATTCCAGACCTTTTCGGCACCCCAGAGAAACCCAGGTCCATTATTAACAACAGCTTTTACTGGTATCTTTGCCAACTTCCGCTTCTGTGTCCTGTGTCTTTTCCTAGTTCTTTTTAACTTTGCAGGAGACCATAATCCAGTAATTCTTCTAATAGGATTCAGGAGCCATAAGTTTCCCGAGCTCTTGAATATCTGAAAATGCCTTCACTTTGCCCTTTGACTTGGATGCTCCCAGGAGGGGCAGGTACCTAGGCACAGCCAGGTTCCTGGTCAGCATCTTAGCTGCCCACTCTTTCATGGTCCCAAGACCTCCCCCCATCCCTGCTCGCAGCCACATGGCCACCACCATTCTCACCCACAGCACCTGAGCTGCTTCCTCTTGGTTAGGGTCCCCCTCTATGCGCACTTTGGACTATGATCTTCTCTGTCCGCCGTCGTCTACCTTTCACCGTCCTAAGAGTCCCCGTGATTTCTGGCCCAGCAAGGACGAGTGCCCTTTCCTGCTTCAAACACTGCCTCACGTACACACATATACCATCCCCTTCCTTTGCTCCCGCACACACGTATTCTGCCTTTTCTGGGCATTTAGGGTAGGAGAAGGCAGGGATATGTGCTCATTCTCCCTTAATCGCCTAATGTCTTCAAGGAATTTACAAACACAGTATAAAATAACTTCAGGTTTGGGTTAAGGTTTACAGTCTGTGATTCTGCCAAGCGCTCAGTACAGACCTAGCCCCTCAGAGCAGTCACGGGTCTTTCAGATCCGGTTTCCAAACCCCTCCAATTTGCAGGTGATGCAACGAGACTCGGGAAGGTGCTGTGTCTTGGCCAAAGACAGAACTATTTAGTGACAATGTCTAGACTAGTTTCCACCTCATCTCCTCCTGACTTCAGTCCAGCGTTCCGCTCCTGCCGTCCCAGGGCTTTTCACACACACCCTCACGCCTGCTTTGCCGGGCAGCCCATTGCTCCCTCCTGCCTCTGACTCTTTCATTGTCTGCAGCACTCGAAAGAAAAGGACAGAACGTGAATATACTGAATATATGCCAAATCAGTAATCAACTAACATGTTATGATGAGCATTGTCACACACGGAAGAGCGCGATCATGTCCAGGGAAATCCCAGGTCCTACACATCAGTCGCACAGGCTGTATAAACCACTTAGACAGAATGCAGTCTGCCTGTGAGGCTGGGGTCGGGCTTAACCTCCGGCAAGTAAGTTAACTAACTAGCTCTCTAACTAATTAACATGGAAGAAAAGGAAAAACAAGCTAAGGAGGTTGTCTGGGTGCCTGTGAAGATGGCAGAAAAGAAGGCACAAAGTGGAAACTGCCAATGGTGACGCTCATTATGCCCGGCGTGGCCGGTTTCGAGTCTGTTGGCTTGGCTTTGTCTCTCTCTTTTCTTTTTCTCCGTAGAGATGTGTGGCTTCCCCGCCGTGCCTGCCCACAGAAGCAAGGCTATGTTAAGAGTTTCAGCTATGGACATTGTTTAAAGCTTTTCATAGAGGCAGTGGATTCTTTAAAGTCTCTAAAGGCCTACAAATCACAGCTTTTAAAGGTTCAATCAAGAAATATTGAATAAACTAAACAGGAACAAAAAACGTTTTACAAAGTAGTAGATTTATGGGTAGTTACATGCATCGTATTTCTATAAACTAACAGAATGCACCAATGCGTGTAGCTGTCTGACTGGCCTCCGTGGTCAGAGCCCAGCAAACTTCGGCACCAAGGCAGGGGCAGAGGCTTGCATGCTGTGATGACAGGCTTCCTGCTGACCACCCTGCTGGGAGGGGAGGGTTGACGGGTATTGTTCCAAGTCTAGAGTCTTCTACTCAGCTTAACTTAGTCCTTCGTGTGGAGGCTCTAGGAGACTATTCATTCCCCGTGTCCACCCAGTAGGGGACCAGCGGGAGCCCCAGCGTGTCAGTTCACTGCTTTACAGTCAGAGGGGGGCTGCTGTGGGGAACCTCAGGGAGACCATTTCACTCTCAGCATGGAAGGTGCCAGGATCTCTGCGACCAGGGGCCTGAAGCTGTGACAACACAGGGCACCCGCTGTCCATTCCAGACACACAACCGTCAGGAACGTTGGAGTGCGTGGGCAGCGTCTCCTCTGGAAACACCTTCCGGTGCCCTGGGGCCCTCCCTCACTGAATGGATGACAGGAAGCACGCACAAACATACAGTGATGGACGGTAGTTCTCATCTCCTTCCTGTGATATGACACCATCTCTCTCTGCTTCTTTTTTCAGTGTTCCATAGAGTGTGGGAGTGGGACCCAACAGAGGGAGGTGATTTGTGTTAGGAAGAATGCAGACACCTTTGAAGTGCTGGACCCCTATGAATGCTCTTTCCTGGAGAGACCCCCCAGCCAGCAGTCCTGCCACCTCAAACCTTGCGGGGCCAAATGGTTTAACACAGAATGGAGCATGGTAAGTCAGGGGGCTCTTGAGAGAGAGTGCATTTGTAATTCATTCTCCTGCTGTCCTCCCATACACATACCTGGGCCACCCACTAGGTGCCAGGCCCTGGGCTCAGCCCGCAAGTACATTCCCTACGGCGATCTACCCAGCTGGCCGCTGTCAGGGCGCCTGAGACCAGCCTGCTTGGCAGATGGCGCCTGAGGCTGGCACGACCTTGATCTCTAAACCGCGGAGTAAACGAGTGACTCTCAAGTTTCCGCAAGCGTAAGAAGCAGCTGGGATCTCGTGAGAAAAGGTCAGTTCTGGGTCCACCAAGGAGTCTACGTTTTGAACAAGCTCCTTAGGAGAGTTGGAGCGCGCTCTGAGACTGGCCGTGTCTTTCTCTTTGAATTGGCCACTAGGAAACCCAGAGCTAAAAATACAGTCTAGCTCTAAGAGAGAGAGTTTATCAGACCTTACGAAATGGATTTTTCCTACTTTTGTCTTCTTTTCACCCCAGTTTTCCCACTTTTTTTACACCTCACCGCCCTCAGAGCACTTCCGAAGCCATCACAGGTCCTTTTTGTAAGGAGGAGGGTAACGTGTAAGTGCCGAGAGGCAGAGAGTTTGAGACAGAGAGACAGTAAATCTAGAAATACTAGGCTATTTGAATGAAGTGGGAAAAGGTGGAAGTAGTGATAAACCCCACTCCCTTTTTCTAGTAGGAGAGTTTCTTTTCAAGAAACACCCTGTAAAGAAAATGTCCTCAGGGCATCGGCCCAGACCATTTAACACGCCCTGGGCCCCTGGGGTGGGTTTCGGGCTGCCTTGCTTGGCCAAAGGTCTTCACACGTGGCGGAGGGGAGGCCGGAACCTTTCTCAAAATCATTCTAAGGCGACAAAAAGGATTTTTCTGATAAAATATATGAATAAAGGCTGAGAATTCTGTTTCCAAAGAGTGTATGTCAGCTCCAGTGAGAACAGCCGTCTGGGCATGTGGATAACCATGCATCAGAGGTAAAGGGAACAAAGGAGGTGTGAGCTTCAGAGGTGTTTTGTCAGCTTCTGGGAAATGGAATTTAATTATTTTGATGTTGGCCAAGGCCCTCGAGGACACACAAACAGATCGCTGTTTTCTTCTGCCATTTGGTTTGGAGACTCTAGAAGGGGCCAGACCCACCGCGTCACACCACGGGAGACAAACTGGGAAGGCGCCCAGCCGGCAACAACCCCGATGCCGCGCAACAGGTCAAGGCAGCCGCTCTGCACGACAGCACGCTGCTTGGCAAGAAAAATGAATGAGCCTTTGGTACCCGAACGCCGTGGACGAGCCTCATGTGCATTTTGCTGAATGAAGGAAAGACCCCAAAAGCTGCAAACTGTATGATTTTATTTACATAATGTTCCGTAAAAGACAAAACTATAGGGACAGATGCCAGATCAATGATTGCCAGGGGGCCGGAAGGGCTGAACCTCACTGCAAAACGGCAGCACGAGGGGGTCTGTTGTGTGTGCTGAAACTGCACACGGTAGTGTGACTGTCCACCCCTAAGGATAAAAGGACCTCAGAAAAGTGTTTACACTGTTTGCAGCAGTTGCATTTTGGGTGACAGCGTTGTGCCATGGCCTGCGATGGCGGGGTGTGGAATGAGTGGCAAAGTGAAGCAGCAATACGCTTACCGTGCTACGACAACGCGTGTGCATGACACAGCAGTGTGACTCTATCGCCCCCAGCGTCCTTGAGGCCTAGGGCCCTGCACTTAGGAGAGAAAAGACAGAGATAAAAAAGACAGATGAAGTTTAAGTGAAAATCCTTTTGTCCTGAATGTGAATTAGAAATATCAGTGTGAACTCCTAAATTAATTTATCTTACTTTCCTAGTTTTATCCACTCAAAGAACCTGGAAACCACGACCAGCCCCGTCCGTGGCAAAGGGCACACCTATCGGCCAGGATGTAGTTCCAACATAACACTCTCCACTAAAGGAACCAGGAATTCTTGGCTAAATGGCCAATTCCAGGCCTGGGAACATATATATAAATTAGGTATCTTTTTATAACGGCAACAAAGAAGTTCTCGAAGACAGCTGAGTTTACGGCCAGGGGACCCAAGAACCGACTTTTAGAGGCCCCTGCCAGCCACTGACGGGCATCCATGAGCAGCAGCAAAAGTAATAACTGCCATAGATGAAGAAAACATACCGCATCGGGTAAATCCATCCATTTATGATCATAAGAGACTGATAGGTCACCATTTGAGGACGGAATGGGAACCAACCCATCACTCTGAAACCCAATGGATAAAAGAAAAGAATCTGCATTTACCGACAGGCTGCGCCGCTGGGGAAGCAAAGCGGAGATGAGTGGGGCATGGTTGCGGGTCGGGCGGATTCTTTAGAAAAGACTCCAGCTAATAAAAAAAGATTTGATAGAATATTATTCCTGTTATTCAAGCCCGAATGAACTAAAATATCTGGGCTCTGCTCATCAGTGGCTGCCGACGTCCCCGAAGAGAGACGGTCATACGCATCCTACGAAGCTGTCTCACAACAAAAAAAATCAAACCTGCACCTGTCAAGGCCTCTTCTGGCTCCAACTTCCCATTTGCAGGAAATGCCGAAGACCGTGTTCAGCTGTGCCGTGGGGACGCAGCCAGCAAAACCCCGACTTGTGGGGGGCTCTGCCAGACAAGTGACTCAGTGCAGGGGGAGGAAGTAGAGAAGAGGGGGCTCTGGGGATTAAAGGTCATGTGTGCAGAGCTCATGTGGATCCTAATTTTTTAAAAACTGTATTAAAGAGTCCGTGAGATTCCCAAGACAAGTGAAAATAGGAACACTGAATATACATAGGGGTGGGCATGTGAAAAGAGTTTTTCCTTGTATTATTATTTATTAATCATTGCATTATTTTCCATGCAAACAACTGTAAACCTACTTTTGCCCACCTCTGTATTAAAAAACAATGAGGAGCTATGTATTGTTACTTTCTAGGTATAACAATGGCATTGCGGTAATTTTTATAGAGTCCTTGTGTTCTAGAGCCACAAACTGAAATACTATCGAAGACATGATATGTCTAGATTTCCTTCAAAATAGTCCACAGGGTGCCTGGGCCGGCGTGGCTCAGTTGGTTGGAGCATCGTCCCATAAACTGAAAGGCTGTGTGTTTAATTCCCAGTCAGGGCACGTGCCTGGGTTGCGGGTTTGATTGTCCCTTTTCGGGGGGTGTGCGGAGAGGCAACCCATGGATGTTTCTCTCTCACATCGATATGTCTCTTCCTCTCTCTCTCCCTCCCTACTTCTCTCTCTAAAATGAATAAGCGTGTCTTTGGGTGAGGATAAAAAATAATAATCACAATAACTTGCGGGGTGCACGTGGGTGGGGTGTACATGGGACGTGACTTGCCATGAGCTGATGGGTGTTGAAACTGGCTGATAGCCGCGTTAAGAATTTGTTTGAATATTCTGTCTCCTTTTGGAGATGTTTGAAATTACCCAGCATTTGCCCTCTGCAGTTTGCTGAGCTAACGGGCTGCCAAGAAATCTGACATTCTCCCTTTGTCCCCACGCAGTGCTCCAAGAGCTGCCAGGGTGGCTTCCGGGTCCGTGAAGTGCGCTGCCTGTCAGATGACATGACCCTCAGTAATCTCTGTGACCCCCAGCTGAAGCCAGAAGAGAAAGAATCGTGTAACCCTCAGGACTGCGTCCCTGAAGTCGGTAAGCAGGGTCTCCTACCTTGGAGTGAAGAGTCATCTTTGTTAAGTTCAGTCAAGTTCTCTAGTGTGAAAATGCCACACCCATCTAGGTCTCTCTGTGACCTTGTGCAGAGTCATGGAGTTCAGGGGTCAGGGCTTGGCATTTGGGATGATGTTTGTAGCATGGATGGTGATCCAAGTCACCCACAAAAGATACACTTAAAAGTAAATTGATTGCAACGGTAATGCATTCGGAGACTAGGTTCCATCACTTTTAAGGTCAGAGTAGTGAGATTTCAGCGTCAGGTTGAAAGAAAAAAGAGAAATGCAAACTCTAGCCGGCAGTCGGTCACGGGCAGCAGGGCCGGGGTGCGGCGCCCCTCCCACCGCCCTCTCTCCCCCTCCGTTGCTGCCCCTGTGCTCATGGCGTCTTGTTCTCTCTGCCCCAGACGAGAGCTGCAAGGACAGGTACTACAACTGCAACGTGGTGGTGCAGGCCCGCCTCTGCGTCTACAACTACTACGAGACCGCCTGCTGTGCCTCCTGCACCCGCGTGGCCAACAGGCGCCCCGGCTCCCTGGGGAGCAGATAACACCCTGCACCCACCTGCAGGGCCGAGCAGTGGAGTCTGGGAGCAGGGTGACCGGTCGGCTGCTGCCCCGCCCGGGGCGCCCAGGCCCAGGGCGCTGCCGGCCAAAGGGTCCCCAGCCCCGCCTTCGTAAAGTGGGCACGTGGTGCCCGGGAGCAGAGCCTCAGCTTTGAGCGTCGCCATAAACTGATGATCCCTCCTTGGGGAACCTCGCACCCACTAACGGTGCTCTCTGAAGCCCAAGCCGTGGGGCGCGTGGGTGGCTCTCAGCCAGCTCCCTCCTGGCACTTTCTAAGTCAGTGACCGCCCTGACTGGACGCTGCCTCCTCCCTGGTGCTACTGGTCTTCCCAGTGTCAGCGGCCCCTGGAGAGTCAGAGGAGGCAGCGCCCTACCCGGGGGCCCCCACAGCCTCTCCAAGATGCCTGCGCCCCTCCGTTACCTCAGCCCAGCTGTGCCTGTCTTCACTCTCAAAGACATTAGGCTGTTTTCTGGCCTCATGACACAGATATCTCACGTCACTATAGTGCTTTATTGTTTCATAGGTATAATCACTCATTAGCAGCTCACCACAGCCCAGAAGGGAGGCAGGGAATGAGTCATTGTCCCCATTTTACTGACATGGAAACCGAGACTCATTGACCTGCCAAGTATATTCACTGTTCAGTGGCAGAGCAGAGTCCTGACCCCAAGCACCTGACCACAAAACCCTCACCCCAAGGCCAGTCCAGAAGTCTCAGGTCTGCAGGATGCGGCTTCATTTCAGGCCAAGAGGCTGACAAGTTTCCCAATGAGCAAACAAAACCCAAGCCTTCGAATCTCCCCCCATCCCCCCACCCCCGCCACCAGCCAAAGGTCAAAATTTCACCCCAGCAGCAGCTGTTTCAGAAGTCTGCTTCCGCGTGTCCCTCTCCCACAAGGTCGCAGCGCCTAGTCACAGGACTGCCTGCAGGTTTTGTTAAACCCTGTCTTAAAGGAACGGTCCCGTGACACCGTACAGCCATTGGTTATCAAGGTCGATCGCCTGAAATCCCGATTTCATCCCCCAATGGGATGTTTTCCCCCGGAACCGCGAGTCAGGCTTCCTTTGGCCACGGAGCGGATTTCCAGAGCTGTGAGCTGCCGCCCCTTCCTCAGCCGGCCCCCGGGCTGTTCCCCACACATGGCCCAGAGGAAAGGCTACCCAACCCATCTCAGCAAAAACCTTATGTTTATATGAGAAAGAATCTGCCTTTGATCTTTCTGGTTTGATTTATGGATTTCTCTCTGTGACTGCAAACCCTTCTTCCCTCCCCGCCATGACTGACAGCCCAACGTTCCATGTCCCCCTCCTCCCAGACAGGAGCACGGAGACCTGCAGCGATGCCGCCCGCTAGGAGGAGGGCTGCAGCCCCCGTGGCCTCCGCAGCATGGGGTCCTCCTCACTCACTTCTAAGTCTGTAGTTCCAGACGCTGGGGCACTGGCAGGGGAGGGGCACTATTGAGAGGTGAACTATATAAAAAATCCTTTAATTCACCCTTTAAGAAAAATATCAGGCTAAACAAATTGTAAGCTTATAGAAAATTTATCGTGTTTAGCACCGCAGTCCGGGCCCATTTCCCTTTTAAAGCGAGCCTTGGCGATTGCGCTTCTCCCATGAACCCTTTCTGGGGTGTCCAAAGCATGGCCCGCGGGCAGTGTGCCACCCAGCGTGGCTATGAACGAGGCCCAACACAGAACCGTAAATTTACGTAAAACCTTTTATTTGCTCATCAGTTTTCACTAGTGTTTGTGTATTTAAGGTGTGGCCTGAGACAGCTCTTCTTCCAGTGTGGCCAGAGGCGCCGAAAGGTGGGCCACCCCTGCTGGTAATCTGCTAGTTAGGTGGTCACTGTGGCTTTGGGAAGTAGTCTCACCAGCCGCGTCTGACACGCTCTGTTAGGTCCCCACCATCCTTGAGCTTTCAGAAACCCTCTGTGGCCTTCCTGTGGCTGTCCCCTTTCCGGGAGCCCCAGCCACATCTTCGCAGAAGCGCCCCCATGTCTCCTGATTGTTCGGGGACCCGTGCAGAGCAGCAGGCAGGAAGAGGCCCGGCTGCCCACGCCCACCAAGCGTATCACTGATTCCATCCAGTGCCCACCTTCCTCCCTTCGTCGCTGGCCTTTGCTCCTAGTCACAGGGGAGTTTTTCCTGGGTGCAGCTGCTCTCAGATCCCGCTGAGCAAGCGAGTCATTTGAAGGAGTCTGTGGAAGAGGCTGTCTTGACACGCTGGAGGGCAGGGCAGGATCAGTGGGTAAGAGAGCAGGAAGGCTGATCTCAGCTCAGATTAAGGGAGAACCTTGTAGCCATCCAAGCTGACAACTGAGATAAGGCCACCATCCATGTGTGCGCTCTCCGTCCTAAATGGGACTTCTCTGCCACACGGCAGGTGAGCGTCCCGGGTTCTTCCTCCTCAGGATTATCATGGTGGGCTGGCCAATGATGGTTTTGTCTCTTTGACGTCTGGCAGTGTCCCATGGCTCCCAAATGTCACCTAACAGTTCTTTAAAAGCACAGTGGCCCTTCCATGAGAATGGCCATCCTGCCAGTTGTAGAATTGGGTCGAAGCAAATGGATCAATCCTGCGACTGCCGGGGGAAAAGGGCACCTAAACTAGGGGGCTTTTTTCTCTTTCAACAAATAGTCGAGCTATTCTTGGAGGTCATTTATCTCTGGAAAGGTTATAAATTACAAGAACCGATTTTATCAACATATTTGTCTTAGGAATCCAGTTTTTACTAACGTCCTAACTTCTCGTCTCGTCAGCATCTGATGCCTTTGTCCATAACACAACACCTCTGATAGCGTCCTTTGCTTTTCCAACAATGACTTTCCTGGTGGGGGTGGGGGCGGTCTAAGGAAAGCCCCCCTTTTGAAAACCCCCGCCTGCAGACACATCTCACCCTCCCTTTCCTGCACCCCATTATTTCGTCTTCCCCTCTCCATTACCTGCCATCCCTCCTCAGTCCTCTCCATGTTCCTTGAACTGGCCACAGTGCAAAACCGAAATTTGCATTTGCTACCGCTTTATTTCTTCCATGTACTGGATTGATTCACTGCCTGCCCTGAATTTTAAAATTAGGTGAATTTAAGCTGTTGTATGTTTTTCTCACAAACATCAACAAAGCCCCAAACAGAAATAGTTTGCTTTTTCACTTTTACGTATTGGAAAAGGAAATTGCGCCCCTCACAGCCTAAGCCAAGACCATTTAATGAGGTCAGTTTTTTCCCATTCTCACCTTGACATGCATTTCTCCCCATGGAAAAGGAATAGAGGGGGAAACCACGCTGCAGAAAATGCTGGAAGGCCTGCCACTGGGGGGTCAGCTCCGTTCCTGGAAGGCATCTTCCGTGCCTCTGCGACCCGCTAGTGCAGAGCCAAGAGGGGCACTGCGCCAGGGACGCCCTGAGTGTGCCCGGCTGCCCCTTCGCTTACTGCTCTGGTCCAGGGATCTTTCGAATGTTCTTTTTTTCATTTCCTTGCATATGTATTGTATCATTTACTTATCCTCGAAGTGTATCGCATTCAGCACTTTTTCCTTTAAAACAAATGGCCTTATGGACAAATGAAAAATTGGAAACACAGCTTAATTTGTTTTCATCGAGTTGTGTGGCAGAGAAAGATATCCATATATTACTACTATCACTAGTAACTTTCTAAACCAATGTCTTCTTTTTTTATTATTTAATATGAACATTTTAGAGTTTAAATATCAGTTTTCCAATGTGGAATAAGACACAGATACAGCTGGTACAAAGAAACAGAACTTACCTTAAAAGACACTTAATAATCAAACCTGAAGGAACCCATGTCAGCTTGGAGGGAGGAGGCCAACATTTGATGCTTGCTGTATAAAACATTTTTAATCTGGCTGAAGTGGGAAAATGATGGCTTACTGATGAATCCGTAGGTGACAGCCATCGGGGGGGCTACCGGCTTAGGCAGCAGGCTCTGGATCCAAAAAGATCTGGGAGACTACTCCCCAGGGAGCAGTATAAAGTCCTACCTTTGGGTTAAGAAAAGAAAAACCTATAAAAGTGTAAGACGGGGAAGATAATAAGAGCTTCAGTCAGCTCCACGGGTGTCAGGGGAGCGGGATGGAGCCAAACCCAAGATGAAACAGTTAGGCTCCACGAGGAGAAACCAGCGGTGACAGTCACATTGCGCGGCTCACGACTGCGGGGAAGCTGCAGGAGGACGCTGACAGTATGTTATGTTCAGACGAGCCCAGTCCCGATGAGGGTGCAGCCAGTTAGAAACAGGGCGAAGGGCTTCGTGAGAAGGTTTAGCCTGGAGAAGAAGAGACCTTGCCACAGCTCTCCTAGAACCTGGAGATAAAAGGTTACCGGGAGGCAGAGTTTAACGCTTGCAGAAGAACCGCCTTTCTGCAAGTTAGAACTTCCGGACAGTGACGGCCTCTCTGGTGGGTAGCGACTGACCTGTCACTGGAGGTCTCAGCAGAGACCGAGTGACCATTTGTTGGGGATACTGGAGAGGGGATTCAAGCAGCCAGCTGGGGCAACATGACTTTTCAGTCTGGGTCAGGGCGGCTCTCTAAGTAGAACAGCTTTCAGTGATTTCCCAGGTCTGGCATGGCAAGTGCAGGGACGCGTTCTTCCCGCTTCTATGTCAGCCATTTTGAATCCAGTGTCGCACCCTGCCCTGAGCTAAAGGTGGCTGTGAGAGAACCCCGGCAGATTGGTCAGAGCTGCCCTGACCAGTCCTGCTTTGTGGATGAGAAACCAAACATCCCGATGGCTGATTCCCTGCCCGGGACCACACACCTTGATGGTGGCAGAGCCTCAACTAGACTAGGACCCTCTAATACCATCTCTCTTTCTCAGCTCACCTTGCTTCCAGGCACCTTTGCAAAATAACCCTTCCCACCCTGAGCCATCCCACAGTCCTGGTTTATTCAGGGGGTTGCGGTGGAGACGTCCACGTGCCGAGGAAAAGTGGCCTTGGGAGGATGGGACTTCCAACCAGCTTTCCCAGCACCTTCCAGACACCCAGCCTCGGCCTCGGGGACAGGAAAACCGGTCTGTTACAGGCGCTAACTGCCGCCTGCCTTGGCTCCCAGGTCCCCACCACGCAGCTTGGCAGAAGGATATACTTTGTTATAACTTATTATTTGTTCTTTGTAAATACAAGATGTTTATAGGAAATATGTATTCTGAACTCTTTTGGCAGAATGAGTCATGACACCAAAACAGTTCTATTATTTAGAATATGTTAATTTTAAAGGGACCTTATAGGTATTTATTTACATACGCAACCACATTTGTGTAAAATCATTTGATCTTACTGGCCCAGCTTCCCAGAAAAGTTGCTGCACAGTGTCTTATCCTAGGTCCACAGTAACAACCTAGTGCATTGATTAGTCAAGCTCCTTGGGTTTTAAGATGGAATATAAATTACTCTGCTTTCGACTCGCTCAGGGGTTTTTACAAACCCTGGCATTATACCTGAAACAGGTCTGTCTAGAGTTTCACCTTTCCATCTTAAATATTATGCTTGTGACATACTCGGCCCTCTCTTCATCATGACCCAAGCACTTGGAGAAGGAGAAACGAGGGTCTGTTGCATCTCTTCTCTGTCTTGCCTCCTTCTGTGGGATCACCAGCAGTAAGTCGCGGGAGGCTTTTGAGTAGCGCTGCAGATGAGGCTGAGGCTACTCGTGGGGGCAGAAGGGGTATGCCCCCAGGGTCCCTGCTGGGGGAGGCTGCAGTGGGGACTCTGGGCTGTCCTGTCAGCTCACTGCGTAGTCAGGAGCAAAGAACCCACTGAATACTCCAACGACTCCATGTCACCGTTGTGGTGTTACCTTCTTGTTTAAGGAGGTGGGGGGTGGAAAGTGAATTATATGAGTAAATACAGTCAGTTTTTCTCTTCCGCAAAAATGACAACTATTTTTGTGTATGACTAATTTATTTTTATTATTGTAAAAATACAATAAACTGATTAAAAGATCAGCTTTGTTACCACATTTGTGCTTTCTCGGCCCTTAATTCCGTTTCTACTCAAGGTGCTTCTAAAAGCTCCTCCAAAGCTCCTTCCAAAAAGAAGAACCGAACCTTCTAGCGGCAGGTTGATTCATGGGACTCGGGCTCTGGGCTACACAAGTAGCCAACCTTGGCTGTGTGTGGGAGTCATCAGGAGGCCCAAGAGAACATATTTAGGAATGTGGGACACCTCCGGGACTGCCCTTTTCCGGGGATTTCCTTAAACCTCCCCCTGGCGGGCGAAAAGGCTGGGGCCCACTGTGCCGATTCAGCCTGGCTCCATCTCAACTTGGCTAAAACTTCCCCCAACTCCCCTTGAGCTGACTTCACCTTGGCTTGGGTTTAGCGAGTGTCCGACAAGATCATTCAGCCTACCTTGGTGCACACCGAAGTGGAATGGGACCTAGGCTGTCACGCCTACTGGAAGTTACCCGGGACCAGAGCGAGCGAGAGTCCGGCCGCACCTGCAGGCGCCGCCCCCCGCTCCCTCCAGCATAGCACAGCCAGCGACTCCCAGAGGTTTATTATGCCTGAAGCGCGCTTCCCACCGCCCCTCCCCCACCACCGCCTTTTCTGCCTGGAAAAAAATCTCCATTTATTCTCTTTTTAATTGTGGTAAAATTCACAACATAAAATTCATTATTTTAATCATCTTAAAGTATTCAATTCAGTGGTGTTCAATACATTCGGTGTCATGTGACCAGCGCCACGACATTTCCATTACCACGAAATCCCATTTACTCTGCAATACTCACATTGTGCTGAGCTCTCTGACACACTTCACCTTACTGAATCCGCACAGCAGACCTAGGAGGTAGCAATACTATCCGCTTCAGCAAATGAGAGCGCTGAGGCTCAGAGAGGCTTAGTGTCCAGCTAGCTCTTGGCGGGACCCGGATTCCAGTCAGCTTCCCCCAGAGGTGGCCTGTGTCTTCCCGTCTCCACCTCCCGGGGGTCGGCACACTCTAGGCCAAGCACACGTTAGCTCCAGTTTTTCTCCACATCGGTTCCAATCAATGATGACCACTGCACGAGGACTGGTCGGGGTGCTTAGCTGTCGATGAAACGCCAGGTACTGTTCAGTGTGCCCAGGTTCGGTGTGGCTGATCTGATCATCAGCTGCATTTGAAGACGTACAACCACCACTCAGAGAGGCAACAAGCCTTCTCTGCTCTCGAGTGAGGCCCAGCTGGAACCCTTGGTCTCCAGTTCCAGGGACCATACGCCACACAGGTTGGTTGACCACCAGGACAGAGCTCAGAGGATGCTGACCAGGATGGTGACTGGGATGGGGGGTGCAGGGGGGGAAGCTATCTTCAGCCATCTTCAGACATCCCAAGAGCCATCAGGGATGATGACAAGAACCTGGAGGCCTGCAGCAGATCAGCAGAGAGAAGGGACAGGGAATCAGACTTGGTTCAAAATAAGACATCCTGTAATGGGGGGCGTGGTAGTATTTTGAGAGACAGCAAGATCCTCAAACAAAAGTGATCAGGAACACTTGGGCAGAGGGAAATTTTGAATATGGCATATATTTAAGGTAACACCGTGGAACCCCCCTGTAAAACTCCTTGGATGTGATGATCAGGGTTGGTCAAACAGGAGGGTGTGCCTGCAGCAGCAGTGAGGGACAAAGATCATGATGCCTTCAATTTTTCTATCCCATGTGGGTCAGTAGAACTGCATGTGTGTGCAGAGAGACAGAATACCTGCGAATAAAGTAAAACATGCCGGAGTGAATATTAGTAAAGGGTACGTGTGTTTATTATACTATCCTTTATTGTTCTGAGGTTTGACATTTGCTAAAGTAAAAAGTTCGGGGGGTAAAGTAAGAGGATGGGGATTAGGAGAACTAACGTGTTTTGCAGTGTTTTCCAAATTTGTCTAACGATAAGCATCACCTGGCGTATTCATCAACGCCGCTGGGTTAAGGGTGCAGCGGTCAGGCAGCTTTGCCTCCCCGCCCACCACGCCCGTGCAGCTGTGTGTCCGGCACCTGGACATGAGCGTGCCTCCCACAGAGGCGAGCACAGCGTCCATGTGGCCAGCTCATTCCCCGGCGTTCCTCGGCATCAATAATTTAGGGAGCACCCACTATGTGCCAGGTGTCCGCTAGGTCCTTTACATGATCTAGTTTAATCCTCACAACTCTGAAGAAATAAGCACTTCATTTTGTGGCCATGTTATGGATAAATAAATTGCTGTACAAAAGGAATAAATAACTTGACCAAGGACACGACTGTTAAGTGGCAGGGTCTGCCTTGGGTTTTCATTCAGCTTCATTGTGTAATGAAATCGACTGAAACTTTTTTTTTTAAATAATGTTGGGAACCACCCCCACCACCTCTCAGATATTCTACCAGGGGTGTCCAACCTTTTGGCATCTCTGGGTCACACTGGAAGAAGAGCTGTCTTGGGCCACACGTAAATACATTGAGACACATAATCACACACCAAAAAAATCCCACAATGTTTCAAGTAAATTTATGATTTTGTGCGGGGCTGTATTTATAGTCACCCGAGATGCGAGCGGCCCGTGGGCCGCGGTCGGACGGCCCTTTATCTGGTCTTTGGTTCCTGAGGGTGATTACCAGGCCCTGGTAGCCTGGAGTTGGCAGGAAATTCTAGGGCTGAGAACCACTGGGAAGGGTGTGTGAATCACCTGGGTCTTGTGAAACTTCCCTTTCTGATTTGGTGACTCTGGGCTGTGGCCTGAGACTCTGCATGTCTTGCAAACTCCCAGGTGAAGCCGATGCTTTGAAAACGAGGGGCCCAGATTAACCCTTTAACAAAGTTGTAGGTTTTCTTGTATTAGGAAATAAAGCAAATGATTGCTGAGACTCTTTATTAAATAGTCTTCTATAAAGTTGAGGTTCTTAGACTTAATCTACCAGTTTATCCCTTCAATCAACAAAACACAGAGACTCTAAAACTGTTTGACATTTTGTACTCATGTCATGCATGATTTAATTTCTGAACCAGATAATCTGTGTATCGTTCAGGCTTTCATGTGGCCGCACTTAAAAGAAAACCTGGCTATGCTGACTTAGGAATTTGTTTTTCTACTGTAACGAGAAGCCTAGAGGAAAGCAGTTGCTGGCGTCAGCTCAGCAACTTGACAGCCTCCGGGCCAGCTCCTTGGCAACTCTCTTCCTCATGGTTGCAAAACAGCTTCTCCTGCTCCAGCTCTTACATCAGCTTCGGGCAGGGAGGAAGAAGGACAATGGCAGCTGCATTGGTCTCTACTTGCTAAGAAAGCAAACATGTTTCTAGAACCCCTTCCCCTAGCCAACAAACTTCCACTTAGATGTCACAGGTCAAAATGGGATCCGTGGCCACCTCAGCAGCAAAAGAGAGAAAGGCTTGCCGAAACCAGCTCGGGTAGTCGGAATCCATCCCCAGGTGCCGGGCATACAGCTGCACCGGCACAATGGCTGAGAGGAGCCATGCTGTCTGAGCACAGCACCCTCGGAGGGCGTGGGCCCCTAGCCAGGAGCAATGGGGTCCAAACGCTGTGCCGTCAGCTCACCTGTGAGAGGCCTGTCGCGGAGCTACCCTTGAAATGGTTTAGGTCATACATCTCACTTCATTCAATAAATACTTATTGAGCAAACACCATGTGCCCAGCACAGTTTGGGCCATGGGGGGATACATAAATCCAGCAGGCTTTACCAAACTCTGCGCAAACTAAAACATTTGCAGATAAGAAGGCCTCCCCGCCTCCCCGCTGAAAGCGGTCAGCTGGAGCGGATGCCGCCAGGCTCCTGAAGTGAATGGCAAGTAAACAGACCGCATTTTTGCCTCTCCATTTTCTGACAACTGGGTGGGCGGCACCGGCAGACTTACTTACAACCGGGCAGGCAGGGAGCCCGCGCTGATGGCACATCCTCTGTGCAGCACCGTGGACGCACCCCTGTCCCACGTACAGCCGCCTGCGCAGCGGGGCACCGCTCTCCTGTTTTCTCGCTGGGAAAGCCACGTCTCAGCCAGACGAGGAAACTTACCTGTGATCACTTGTGAAGTAGGTCATAGGTGGCTGAGGAATTCAAACCCACGTTTCCCTAGTTTCAAAGCTTTTTGTCGGCTCCTCTTCAACACACTGACCCTCCAAAGGAAGCAATCCACCTGCAAAGCAACAAGCCCTTTAAAACTAAACTTAACCAGAATTTACTCCCTAACTATGTGCTCCACATAACAACAGATGTCGTTGTGGGGTCACCTGGCTCTAGGGGGAAAACCTGCAGACAAGGGGCAGCTCTTCTATGATATTTACACACACACACACACACACACACGCACGCGCGCGCGCACACACACACACTATTATCTACAGGGAAATGCCTCAAGGAGCCACCTCTACTTCTGCGTTCTGCTTTTCTATGTGAATTCCAAAAATTTGTCCTTCTAAGCCCAGAGGCGATCTTGTTTGATGGCTGGCCAGGGCGCAGGGGGCGTTCAAAGGACCCAATATCCGCCTCTGCTCTCCCCCCACCCCACCCCCGACCCTAGCCCACAGCACCGCTCTGGGCTCCTAGCTCTGCCTGAGCCCTGATGGTCCTTCCTTAACGTTCACTTTCGTCGTCGCCTTGCGGCTTTCCCAAGTCCAGACCCATGCCCCTCTCACGCCCAATTGACATTCTCGGGTAGTGATCCCATTTGTCTTATCTATTACTGTATAACAAACCACACCCCCCCCCCAATTTAGTGGCTTAAAACAGCCACCATTTTATTATTCTTTATGATTCTGAGCGTCAGGAATTCAGCCAGGGCACGCCGGCGCAAGGCTGTTTCTTCTCCACCTGACACCCGCTGAGGCCGACCTTGCAAGGCAGCTCCTTCGCCCAGTGCCTGACGCCGCAGCTGGGGCAGCGGCACTGTCTGCCCAGAGCCCTGTATCCAGGGCCTCAGTTCACACTGTTGTGGGAATCCTGGCTTCTCCCCCACCCATGTGATCTCGGGGCCTCTCCTTGGAGCTCGGGTTTCCCCAATGTTGCGACCGTAGGAGGAAGATCACACAAGAGAAGGAAGGAGGGAGCTGCCAGGTGTCTCAAGGCCTGGCTGTGTGTCCAAGACACCACTTGTGCCTCATTCTATGGTCCGGGCCAACCGCAGGCCTCCCAGATTGGTGGGGAGGAAGACAAACAGCCAGGTGTCAGGTGGTGATGTATGTTATGAAAAACAGCAAAGCTAAGAAGATGAATGGGCAATAGTGGAGATGGGGCGGTGGGGTTGGGGGGGCAACCAGGGGGTGCGTGGGAACAAGCTAGCCACGTGCATGTCTGAATAAGACTGGTTCGGGCAGAGGAATGTGCTAGAGCCCGGCAGGGACTGGAGCAGGCGCAGGGTGCTCAGTACGGAGAGAACAGCGAGCGGGGAGCGCAGGAGGGGATGAGTCAGATGCCTCGGGGCGGGAAAGACTTTGGCTTCACAGGCGACAGGGGAGAGGCCTGTCCCGCATTTGGGCAGAGGAGGGACGGCAATGGCGCTCAAGTGAAGCCAGGAGCCCGCCATGAGCTGCACTTGCATTAACTGTGCCCAAAGCGTCCAAAACCACCAGCAGTGGAGGCAAAGCTGAGAAATACCATTTCAGTGTAAACGCTGATTTATGACAATCCACTCACACAATGTAACAAGGGCCATACAGCTAAATATAGCCTTTCACTTAATAATTCCATGCCTGGGAATTCCTCCTGGGGATAGAATTTAATAAATCAGTGTTTTTCAGGAGCGTTTTTATAATATTTTTTCATTCTGTGTTTTAATGTTAATAATAATAATCTTGTTACACCGGACATGAACACTTACACTCCATTTTCTAGCCAACGCCACTGTTGCTTCTGGCCGCGGGGCCCGGCGGCATTACTTTCATTGTCATGAGCTGAGCCACTACGAGAAGAAAGGAGTCGAATTAAGTACTAAAAGATGTGTTACTACCAAGCAAGGGCCAAATCATGTCACGACTTGCTGTTCGAGATAAAGAACTTCAGTAGGGTGGGTAGGCGAGAGTAGTGAGTTACTTGTCCTCACATGCCAAACCCAAAAAGAGTCTGCCCCACTCAGCTGGTCCCTATATCCGCGCTGGGAGTGGCAACTGAGCTGCAGCAAAATGTTATCTCTCTTATCAATGCGGTGCTTTTCATGTTGTTTTGAAATAATGGTTTTACCTAATCAGCAATTTCATTTTGATTATATGGTTCCATTAACAGTTATAACCTCTCTACTTAGTTTTATTTTTGTAACATTATCAATAAACATTAAGTTATTTTATTCAGCATCGTGGGTGAATGAAACAATTATTTTTCTTTCAAAGTTGTCTGAACACTAGTCGAAGGAGAGCAACACTGGAATAACTAGCAGTGTGAAGAGCCAGGTGGTTGAAAAGATCTTTTCCTGGTGCCAAGTTCTTGCCCCCCGGCCCTGGAAGGACGGGGCCCCCTCGGCCCGGTGCTGGCCTGTTGGTCCTGCATGGGCCCAGGATCTGGCAGGTCATTTATTCTGGTGGCCACACTCTGGGAAAAATAGCAGGCAGGCGTGTGTCCAGAAAGTTCTCCAGCCCCCAGGCTCAGGCACCAACAATGCATCGTCACTCCAGCTCTCTTCCAGGAACTCTCGAGCATCATCCCCTGGGGAACCTCCTCCACCTCTGCTCCAGCCTCCCAGTCTCTCTTGGAATCAAGACGTCCACACCGCAGCCTCCTCTGCTTCACCCTGCCCTGCGCCAAATACCTGCTGAGTGGGACGTGTCCTCTCAGACCAAGCTATGTTCCCCTCCTCTCGTTACTTCCATACTTTCTTTTCCAACCAACAGGGTATAACATGGCCAAGATTCCTGGCAACGCACAACTGCAGAATTTCATCCGTACACGACAGACCCTCAACTAGCTTAGGTTTCCCAGCCAGAACCTAGCAGTCGCTCCCAGTCTCAGCTCAGTAAATGTGTCCCCCTGCTCCGTGCCCTCAGGTCCCGGCGGTCTGGCTCTTGAAGCAACACCTCTATAATACAGAAAAACTGAATTCTAATCAAACTCTGTTTCTAGCCATTTTGACATATCATCTCAACAATTCTTCTGGGGACATAGGAAATCTTCTTTAAAGAATACCATATATTTATTAAAATATAATATAATAAATCTAGCAGATGTTCTCATGGATGAAGACACCACCTCGCTGTAGATAGTGGGGCTTGTTGCTCCCTCGTATAAGATCCTCTTTGGTTCTATGGTAGAAAAAAGCAAAACTGCATTAAACACTGGGTAAATTTACCAGAATTCGTCACTGAAAGTTTGAATCATCTGCTCAAAGTTGTGAGTATAATGATATTGTTTTCTTTTCCACTGCTAAAAAAAAAAGAAAGAAAAAGAAAAAAAGAGAAAAAATCCCCAAATCTCTTGTACTAGAATTTGGGGAGTAAAACATTTCATAGAGCAGGCAAAGCTTTTCCTGTGGAGTAACAGCTCCTTCTTGTGGCCTTCCTGGGTATTGCAAGTAGGTCAAGTGTTCCGATTTTATATGGATACCTATTGGTACAATTACGGGCCTTCGATCTGAAAAAGAACTTGAGAGGTCTTCTAAAGCAGTCCCCTGCCTTCATACAGGTAAGGTTTATTAACTTCACTATTTCTTCATTGTAAGAGCCCAGAGAGGTTAATGTACTCATGCAAGGTCACACAGCTAATACGTACAGCATCTTAGCTGAGGTTCCTGAAATTTTCTTGTCACTTTTTAGGAAGAGGAAACCTTTCTTCAAACAAGCTCCTACCAATTATAAAACAGACAAATGCAGAGGTGTTCTGCTTGAAGCAACAGAAGGACCCACCTTTGCCGGCCCCTTAACTCAGCACCCTCTTGAGACCCATTGTCTTATACCAGGGGCTGCTTCCCTGCCAAACCAATGTGGAAACACTATCGTAGTAACGAAGGAAAGACCTCTAGAAAAGACCCCTAGGAAAATACCGCTCCATTCTGAAGTGGCTAATTGGCCATTTGTCTGTTCCGGCCTTTTATTAAAACTCTTTCTCTTTCTATCACGATTGATAGCAACTCTTCGTTTTTACATCTTTCTTTCCAGATAGCCTCTAAGTTGATTTGTTTTCAATTGCAAGTAAATGTTGTCAACCTCCTAGGACAGAATCAATGGCATTGGCCGTGGGTGTGAGGGCAGCAGGAATTGGCAGGGTTTGCTCCACGTCAGGCCCTGTGCCGAGCGCCGGCGCGTGAGCAAAGCGGCCTGAAGCACGGGCGTGGTTCTATCAGAAGAAAACAGAGCGCAAAGCAAGAGAAAAGAGAAGCAAACTCTGCTGGGAAACTGGGGGAGTTTTCTACTCATTTAGCTAGTCGTTCAAGAAATAATTATCAGGCTCCTTCTGTGTGTCAGGCTCTCATACAAGATAGACAAGATTTCTGGTCTCACGAGGCCCACCTTCCAGTAAAGGAAGACAGGCAATAACACCTAAACAGATGGATGAGTAAGGTAGTTTCTGACTGTGCCTGAGGTGCGGGAAGAAAGGACGGAATGTGTGGTCCGAGGAGAGACACTAGCGCTGGGTCTTGAAGTGTGAGCACAACGTAGGCTGGGGGAAGGGAGAACGGCCACTCGGAGGGAACTAAAGAGAGGAAGGAAGGTGTGCAAAGTGCAGCGAGTCAGAGGAAGACAAGTACTGAATGATGTTGCATACTTGGAACCTAGAACAGCCAAACTCAGAGAAACAGAGTAGCATGGGGGTTACCGGGAACTGTGGTGGGGGAAGGGGAGGTGAGCCGTTGGTCAAGGGCACAGACTTAAAGCTGTAAGGCAAACGAGTCCTGGGGACCTGGCGCACAGCACGGTGACCACAGTTAACAATACTCTGTTACACACTTAAAAATTCCTGAGAGAGTAGATCTTAAATGTTCTCACCACAAAAAATAAAAAACTGACATGATAATTACATGACATAATGGAGGTGTTAGCTAATATGATGGCAATTTATAGCAATATAATAAGTGTATCAAAACAACATCATAAACCTTACATTTACACACTGTTGTAAGTCCGTTATATCCTAATATAGCCGGGACACAAATTATAATAACTAAATTCTCAAAACAACACCATGAAAAAAAAAGAGAGAGGGAGAGAAAACCAGGCACTCTTACTTAGAGAGAAGGTTCACCCAAGTGCTCTGCCTTTTTCTCTCTCCAGGAGGGGGCGCTGCTGCATGGACTAGTCAACCCAATCCAAAAGCAGAGCCTGGAATTTTCCTCTCTGCTGCATCACCCTCCTCACCTTAGCTCCTCAAAAACCACACAGCAAGATAAAAATGTCAGTGAAGACGTTTAAGATGGGGTGTGGGCGTGGTTAAAGCAAAGGGGAAAAAAGGAAGACTTAGATTAGAAAGTACATCCAAAGTCATCAACCATCGTTTTTTGTTTTGTTTTTTACGTTGCCTGCATGTTTGTATATACATTTTAAGTTCACTGTTTATTATATAAAATTTCAATCATAATGAAAATTTGAGATAATAGTCCACTGTAACCCTACACACCCATCTACCAGATCAACATCTACCAACGTTAGTTGTTCTCAGTTCATACACTTCCTCCTTCCATTCTCTGGTTAATACTTCAGGGTATGCCTCTGACAGATAAGGACTCTTTTCTATTAAACATACCACAATACCATTGTCATAACAAATTAAATTAGTGACAGTTCCTTAGTTTATGCTAACTGTGTATATTCACCTTTTTTCCCCCTCAAGAGTGGATACATTTGTTGAATGTTTATTATGTGCTGGACAATATTATTACCCCCATTTTACAGACAGAACCTGTACATAGAAGTTAATACTCAAGGTGACTCAGAAAATAAATGCATTCTTATTTGGTACAGCCGATGGCCACTCTTATAAATAGAGATAAATCTTGCATGAAAAAAATTGGAGGAGAGCATACGAAGGACAAGAGAGTAGAAAGAGTTTGGGAGGAAAACAAAGGGCATGCATGATGTTACCAACCCTTTGATTTCACCCTTGTCTGTAAGCCCCGTCTTCTACCAGCCCCCTCTCCAGTATCAGGTAGATCAAGCCCTTTGTCCAACTCATAATATCTAACAATTTTACATAGTTCAAGTTTGCATTATCAGCACAGGTGATGGGAAGCTGGCAGCCAAGTGAGGACACAAAACGAAGGAGCTCACCGACTGCATGTGTGGACATGGCTGTCACAGGGCTCAGTTGGGGACACCTGAATGCAAAAAAAACTGTATTGCGATAAAGGTTAGAAACATTTTATAGCTGCCTTTACTTCCTGCACATGAATTTCTAATCTCTTCTCACCGTGGCATAAGTTACACATCCTGGGTACTGTACTACCACGAGACCATGTTAGCCTAAGGACGTGTTTTATTGCCTGTCTTGTGACACTATTCTTGATGCAACAAAAAAGACTAAAAATGTATGCTGAATAACATTAATTCAATTTTGCATTAATTTTACTTAGTTATAACAGCGTAAAGAATAATTTTTGTTTGTTTTAGAAATTTTGAACTGGGAACATAAGCTGTTCCAGTGGGTAGCCATCTGATGACCTTACATAAGTCTTCTCTTTTCTTCTCCGTAGTGTGGTTCCATCACCTATGAAGTTAGGAGATTGGGATGCATTATTTCCAAATCCTTTTGTCTGGGATACTCTATGAAAGCTCATTTAGTAGATTAAAGACTTAAATGTTAGACTCAAAACCATAAAAGCCCTTGAAAGAAACGCAGGAAGTAAAATCTCAGACATTGCTCATAGCAATATTTTTTCAGCTGTATCTCCTTGGGCACGTGGAACAAATAAAATAAAATAAACAAATGGGACTATACCAAACTAAAAAGTTTTTGCACAACAAGAGAAACTGTCAAAAAATGAAAAGACAACCCACTGAATTCAAGAACATATTAGCCATTACATCTGATAAGGGGTTAATATCCAAAATTTATACAGAACTTATTAAACTCAACAAAAAAACCCAAACAATTCTATTTAGACATGGACAAAGGATCTGAATAGACTCTTCTCCAAAGAGGACATACAAATGGTAAAAGACATATGAAAAGAAGCTCTGCATCACTGCCCATCGGAGAGATACAAATTAAAACCACAATGAGGTATCGTCTCACACCGGTGAGAAAGAGCATCATCAATAAATCAACAAACAAGTGCTGCTGAGGATGTGGAGAAAGGGTGGGAATTCATTCACTATGGGTGGGAATGCAGACTGGTGCAGCCACCATGAAAAACAGTATGGAATTTCCTCAAAAAATTAAAAATGGAACTGCCTTATGACCCAGTGATTCCACTTCCGGAAATTTAGCCCCAAAAAAACCTATAACACTAATTTGAAAGAATATACACACCCCTATGTTCATTGCAGAGTTATTTACAATAGCCAAGATCTAGAAGCAGTCCAAGTGCCCATCTGTAGGCAAGTGGATAAAAATGCTGTGGTACATTTACACAATGGAATACTACTCAGCTGTAAAAAAGAAGGAAATCTCACCTTTTGTTGCAGCATGGGTGGACCTGGAGAATATTATACTAAGTGAAATAAGCCAAATACCGTATGATTTGGCAAATACCATATGATTTTACTTATATATGGAATCTGATGAACAAAACAAACTAATGAACAAAATAGAAACAGACTCATAGCTGTCAGAGGGTAGTGGGTAGTGGTGTTGGGAGAAAAAAGTGAAGGGATTAAGAAAACAAAAATAAAACACCAGCCTCATAGACAGACAACAGTATGGTGATTACCAGAGGAAAATGGGGGTGGGCAGGTGGTAGAAGAGTGAGAAGGGGGATAAATGTTGGAGAAATGACTTGGGTTTGGTGAACACACAACACAATATAAAGATGATGTATTATGGAATTGTACCCCTGGAGCCTATTTAATTTTATTACCAATATAACCCCAATAACTTCAATGAATGAATGAATGAATGAATGAACATAATGTTACAGGACAAGTACAGGTGTTAACCCATCTGTAAATCAGCAGAAGGTGTTATGGTCGGAGAAAGGTCCCTTTACACTTTAAACATTAAAATGGATAAGAAAAACTACAATGCACCAAGGTAAGAATACACAGACTGTCTTTTTTAAAATCAAAGTATTTTAAAATATAAAATATCTGTTCAATTAATATTTAACTATAGTCTACTAAATCTTAAATACTCATTTGTTTTTAAATGCTATTCAGTATAGACTTCCGTTCAAGATGGATGTGTAGGTGGACATGAATTACCTCCTTGCACAACCACTGGAAGAATTACAAATAACCTCAAAACAAATAACACCCAGAACTGCCAGAAAATTGAATGGCACGGAGGTCTGACACCAAGGATTTACAGAAGGGCAGACATTCATCCAGAAGGGTAGGAGGGGTGGAGATAGAGAGTCAGGGCAGAGGCAAGAAGACACGGTGTGACACAAAGAGGCGATGGCTGCAGAATGGGCAGTCCCACACTCACACATGGGGTGGGTAAAAATCAGGTGTGATACCTTAGGAGCAAGCAAGCCCAGCCGCAGGCCAGAACGAACAGCCCAGGATTCCAACACCAGGAAAATAAATCCCCATAACTTCTAGATGTAAAAACCAGTGGGGAGTGGGGGAGGAAGAAACTGCCGGTTTCTCAGGAGAGTCCATGTAGAGGGCCCGCACAGACTTAGAATGGAGCAAACACACCCACTCTGGGATTCACCACCAGGACAACAGCTGCAAGGGTGCCAGTCGCATACAGTTGCAAGCGGGTGAAGTGACTATAAATGGAGTGAGTGCTGGGTAAACCTCCAGAAGCCAGGCAGCAGCATTGTCCCCTCCATGAGCCCTACCCCTTTGCTGAGCCACAAAGCAGTGAAGTAGGTTGCCCCGCCCCACAGAATTTATAGGTGTCTTTTCTATAAAAAGCCACTCTACTAAGACAGGGAGTCAAAGCAGTTCTACCTAATACACATAAACAAACACCAGGAGGCTGCCATATTGAGGAGACAAAGAAATATGGCCCAAATGAAAGAACAGAACAAAACCCTAGAAAAAGAACTAAGCAGAAATGAGATAAGCAACCTATCAGATGCAGAGTTCAAAACACTGGTGATCAGGATGCTCAGAACTCACTGAGTATGGCAACAACATAAAGGAAGAAATGAAGGTTACACTAAGTGAAATAAAGAAAAATCCATAAGGAATCAAGAGTGACGGGAAAGAAACAGGGATTCAAATTAATGGTTTTGAACATAAGGAAGAAATAAACACTCAACCACAACAGAAAGAAGAAAAAAGAATTCAAAAAAACGAGGATAGTATAAGAAGACTCTGGGACATCTCCAAATGTACCAACATTCAAATCATAGGGGTGCCAGAAGGAGAAGAGGAAGATCAAGAAACTGAAAACTTATTTGAAAAAATAATGAAGGAAAACTTCCCTAATATGGCAAAAGAAATAGACATACAAGTCCAGGAAGCGCAAAGAGCCGCAAACAGGTTGGACTCAAAGAAGACCACACCAAGGCACATCGTAATTAAAATGCCAAAGGTTAAAGATAAAGAGAGAATCTTAAAATCAGCAAGAGAAGAGCAGAGAGTTACCTACAAAGGTGTTCCCATAAGACTGTCAGCTGACTTCTCAAAAGAAACTTTGCAGGCAAGAAGGGGCTGGAAAGAAGTATTCAAAGTCATGAAAAGCAAGGACTTACAACCAAGATTACCAGATAAGGTAAAGCTAAAGGAGTTCATCATCACCAAGCCCTTATTATTTGAAATGTTAAAGGGACTTGTATAAGAAAAAAGAAGATCAAAACTATGAACACTGAAATGACAACAAACTCACAACCATCAAGAACTGAATCTGGAAAAAAAAAAAAAGAATGAAAGAAAGAAAAACTAAGCAAACAACCAGAACAGAAACAGAATCACAGAAACGAAGATCATTTGGAGGGCTATCAGCTGGGAGGGGACAGGGGAGAATGAGAGAAAAGTGCAGGGATTAAGAAGCATAAATGGTAGATACAAAATAGACAGGGGGAGGTTAAGAACAGTACAAGAAATGGAGAAGCCAAAGAACTTTATATGTATGACCCATGGACATGAACTAAGGAGGGATTGCTGGAAGGAAAGGGGGTACCAGGCTGAGGGGGGCAAAGGGGAAAAACTTGGGACAACTGTAACAGCATAATCAATAAAATACACTTTTAAAATGCTATTCAATATAGTCATATGACCTAGATTCAAATTCTGCCTTTGTCCCTTATTGGTACAGGATTTTGTCATCTTTTAAACTTTAGTCTTCTCATCTATAAGATGAGGATTAAAAATAACCACATCAAGAGGTATTATAAAGATTAAATGAGGTAATATGGTAAAGTGTATAGCATAGTATCTGGCATATAGCACATGCTCAATAAATGGTTGTTATTTTTTCAAGTTAAATCACAGCTACTCCAGGAGATAGATGTCTACACTCTGAAGCTGTGCGAACATGCCGGCCACTGGCCACGTGTGATGACTGAACACTTGAAATGTGCCAAGTCTGAATGGAGATGGCGTACGTGCAAAAACACACAAGATTTTTAAGACTTAGAACAAAAAAGGGAAAAATCTCATTAATACTTTAAAAATATGGATTACATGTTAAAATCACACTTAGGGTATATTGGGTTAAATGAAATATATTATTAAATGATAAAAAACATGCATTTAGTTATCATGACCATGCTTTAGATCTAAAGACTCCTGAAAACAAGTTATTGCAATCCTAAGATAAGGCACAGAGTATTTGTTTTTAAACACCTGTATTGGTTTTTAAATATTTTATTTTTGAAATAATGTTACACTTCCAGAAAGCTATGTTAAATTTCAATGTCTCATTTGGGAGTCTCACCTTAAGATTACATCTGGGAATAAAATGATAGACCACAGGCTTAACTGGAAGTTACCTTTGAAAATAGATTGTCATATAAATAAACAAATGATAGAGCCTGCTTCATGCTGGAAAAAAAAAAAAAAACATTATAAAAACGTAAAAATCAGTCCTGGCTTGTGTGGCTCAGTGGACTGAGTGCCGGCCCGCAAACCAAAGGGTCGTCAGTTCGATTCCCAGTCAGGGCACATGCCTGGGTTGCAGACCAGGTCCCCATTAGGGGGCATGAGAGAGGCAACTACACACTGATGTTTCCCTCCCTCTCTTTCTCCTACCTTTCCCCTCTCTCTAAAAATAAATAAATAAAATCTTAAAACAAAAACATAAGGATCAGTAAAATAGTAACACAAATTTACATTGATCACTATATTATATTAGCTGTAATAATAAATTTAAATATATTAAATTTAATATCAATCAGAATGCCTCTGACTTAGAACTTTTTCTTTTTATTTACAAATGCCGTAGAGTTTGTAGTATTTTGTACCTTACTATTTCATCATGACGTTTTCTCAAATAACCTGTTTCAATGGCAGAAAAATAACCATTTTAGAAATATGCCATAATTTATTAGATTTTTAAAATATGTTTAGCTATTTCCAATGTATGGTGTCTGAAAGCAACATCTTGGCATATTACAGTGTAGAGTTTGTAAGAAACTCTATTAAAGAGCAGGTCTCCCAAACCCGCCTGGGAGGAACGAGGGAGCAGGAACAGCGCCTGAGAAGGCTGTGTACTGGGAGGAAGCCGCTGAGTTCAGCGTTCCGGGGGACCACTGCGGTCAGAGCATGAAGCAGTGGCAGGGGGGCGGCCCAGCCGAGAGATGGGCAGCGGCCAGTCTGCCTGGGCCCCGCCTGCACCGTCACATCTGAGGGAGAATGGCCCTGAGCGTATGAATTCTCTGCAATGTCATCATGAAGGACATATCCTTCATCTCTGGACAGATGCACTGGATATTTGTTACTTCAATTCAGAATTTTTACCAGATTAATAAGCGTAGCTAATAAGGAATGTTAGAACAGACAGCTTACTTCGGTATCAAAAGTCAGAAAGGAAAATATGCCGACGTGACATTTGAACACTGCTCATCTGAACAGCGCAACGTGGGCAGTTTCTCTGAGCCCGGGCAGCTGTCACGACATTGCAACTTCAAGAGTTAACCACCACCCAGCACATCTGCCAGCCCGCCTTTGTCACGGGACCGTCAGGTCCTCGACACACACACACACACACACACACACACTACACACTACACACTACACACTACACACATGCACACCTAAAAGCAACTCCCAGTCACAGCTGGTGCAGCCCCAGAGCCGTTCCATCAACAGCAGACATAGGAAACAAGGAAGGTGCTTACAGGGCAGTCATCCCCCTAGCTTTCTCCGTTTCATTGGAGTTTGAGTCTCAGAATCTGTATCTCAGAGAAAAACTGAAGACAGAAACGCCGGTTCAAAGCAACTTTCCACGGCCCAGATGTCTGTCTGCTTTACCTGATCAACCCACCTGCAGACCAATGTCTCTGGGTGAAATTTGCTGCATTAACTCTATTAAGGTGGTTTTATAAATAGCATATTCCCATTTTCCCCTACTCTTGAGCAGATACATTCTCCTAAAATAACCCGCACATCTGCCTGGGTATGAATTCCACCTCTGTCGCCCGCGAGCTGTGCGGCATTGGTCAGGTCGCTAAGTCAGTCAGGCTCTGTGAAAGGAGGGTAACAATGATCATGCTGAGTAAGATTAAATGAGTTCACATGTATAGACACTTGGAACTGTGTCTGACAAATAATTTCTTAATAAATATTTCCAATAATTAGCATTCTTCACTTTTTTTTCAAATTAGCAAGAGTCTTTTTTTTTTTTAAGATTTTATTTATTTTTAGACATAGGGGAAGGGAGAAAGAGAGGGGCAGAACATCAAGGTGTGGTTGCCTCTCCCGCACTCCCTACTGGGGACCTGGCCCACAACCCAGGCATGTGCCCTGACTGGGGAATCGAACCAGCGACCCTTTGGTTCACAGGCCAACGCTCAATCCACTGAGCTACACCAGCTGGGGTAGCGAGAGTTTTAAAAACACAAAAAGCCTTATCTTAATTATAATTATTATAACACATGTTCATTATTAAACATTCAAAAAACAGACATATAAAGAAGAAAATAAAATAGTAAAATTATCCTTCAGAGAGACCTCCGTTGACCTTTTGAGCACCCTTCCAGCTAGTTCCTGAGTCTGCACACACATGAAACCTGGGATCCTCTTACCAGCCCGGTGGCCTGGGGTTCCTCCCAGACCGCTCATAGGCAGAGCCCCGCGCCCGTGGGAACAGACTTGGTGAGCCGTCTCCAGGAAAGCAGGAAATAACATGGCTTAAGCCAGCGATTTTCAACCAAGAGCGATTTGTGTCCCTCGAGGGGACATTTGGCAATGTCTGGAGACATTTTTGGTTGTCACAATTGGACAGAAGTGAACACTACTGATATCCAGTGTGTAGAGGGCCAGGGACGCACAGGATGTTCCCACAACAAAGAATTATCTGGCTCGAAATGCCAGTAGTGCCCAAGCAGAAAGCCCCTGCCTTAGGCTGTTTCATTTCTAGATTGTATCTATTATAACCAGGAGGGTCAGTCAGCTAGAACACACTGGTATGGTTGCACCTGTTAAGCATTTACCACACTCTGTACTGGTTTTCGAGGAGCACAACCCCAGCCCTGCGCCCACTTCCCCCCGCCCCAACCTCCAGAGCTTCCCAGGGTCTGGCACTAAAGGGTCCAGACCTGGCGTAGAAAGGGTGCCGCCAAGACCAGGCGGCCCCTCGCCCTCACCCCCCACCCTGGGAGTCATAAGGGAGAGAAACGGAGAGCATGAGAAGCTTTTTATTCTCACACCTATAAACACTTAACACTTTCCTCATAAATATTTCCTGTTATTATTGGCAACATTTCAAATTAGCCATTCTCTTTTTTAAAGCTGGAAGGAACTTTATTTTATCCTGATTATAATTGTAACACATATTCATTATTAAACATTCAAATGAAACACAAAAACTTGTTTGTGGCAACACTTTGTGCTGGTGGAGTCCCGATAACAGAACAGGTCTGCTGGGGAGCGGACAGGCCATCCGTCAGAGCCCCGGGAGGAAGGAGAAGTTAAAACCAATACTGTTCACTCCGTCAGCCCCACCCAAAAGAGCACGAGGGTCACCCCGCCATGGAACTGACAGGACGTGCCCTGGACAGATGGCCTTTGTCTGCCCCTCCTAGGACCAGCCGGGAGCCTCCGCAGCTCTGCTCGGACCTTTTGAAACCATTCTAGAAGGACTTCACAGACAAAGGCTGGGAAAGCTGTGGGAGGAATATCTGATTGTTTCTAAATGTTACCTTGAAAAGAAAGTAAAGAGGCTTTGTTGAGAAACTTTCCAGTTGGTGTCTGCCTTGTGGAATGCTGATCCTTCCAACTCACTGCTCTAGAAAAAGAAACTATTGAATCATCTAGGCCCTGCCACGGAGATCTCTTCGGCCAGAGATCCCTGAGACACTTAAAATCACACCGTCAATGCTGTTCTGTCGCCGGCTTTGAAGCTGAGGCACCGCGGCCCTGCTGCCACGTGGACGAGTATAGAACCCCCACGCCTGCGAAGGCCGCACAGCACTGCGCTGACACCGGGGTGGTGCAAACTGGGCCTAGCCAGTTGTCTGCAAATAGGGCTCTCCTGAACTGCAGCAGGGAACAACCCTATAATTACGTCTTCGTGAGAGTTTCCGTGAACCAGTTCCCTGGAAGTGGAGTTGCTGGGTCCTGAGCCCCACCGCCTGACCACTCCCCACTGGCTGTCCTTTCTCAGAGACAGTGAAAGCTTGGTGGCGGGCGGGGGGCGGGTAAGAAATCCCAGAAGACACCTTTCCAGGACCGAATGCTGCGAACCAGGCTTGCCTCAAACCGGAAGCCCACAGCGGCCCACAAGCCCAGCCAGCCTGAAGGGGTCGCTCCAGGAGCCAGTCCCTCCTCCCTTGGCAGAATCCAGGTCATCTCTCAGACCTGGGGCCTGTTCCCCAGGGCGTGACAGGCCGCAGGCAGGCTGGGCACACGGGGCTTTACCTGCCAGGGTCTTAAGTGTCCAGACGGAAATCAGTCCTGCAGCCCTAAGTACAGACCCCAGCGCCCAGCCCCTGCCCCACCCCCACCCCCACCCCAGACCGCCAGGGAGTCCGGAGGAAGTTGCTGACCTGTCCCCTGGGGGAATAATAGTATTAGTGATAAGGTGGCCTCTGGCTGCTTCATCAGCAGATTCGAGGCTTTGGGCTGAGTAATCCGTTGGCGTCTGCCCCAGCAGCTGGTGGCCACAGATCAGGACTCCCCGCCCGTCCTGCTGGGCCGTCACCCTTTCCTGCCGCACAGTCTGGGCTCTGGCTGGACCTCACCTGCCAAAGAGCCGATGGCCAAGAGAAAGAGGACCTCGACAGGGATCATGAAGTCAAAATAACGCAGAGTAAGCCCAGGCAGGTCAAACCCTGTGGGTATCTTTATTTTCAATGCATTTTTCTTTTTTTCTTTTTCTTTTTTCTTTTTTTTTTTTTTTTGCCATTCTAGCATAATATATACCCACTATAAAATATTTAGAAAGTTTAGACAAGTTGAAAACAGATTCCTGTCCATTATGTGCCTTATTATCCACATGTCGAGGCAACCTGAAACTCTGAACCGGGCCTGGAATCTTCCATCCGCCCTGAGGAGAGAAAGTTGACCTGGAGTGAGGTTCAATATTAAGAACAAGATCTGGCCCTGAAGGGGCCTCTAGAGGGAGGGCAGGTGGACTAAAGAGTCAGGGCAGGCTGCCTGGAAGAGGTGAGCTCTGAACAGGCCCGGAGGGTGGGAGGGGATTGGGCCTGTCGGATGGAGAGCCGCAAGAAGAGATCCTCCGCTAAAATGAGGACCCTCCCCTCTGCCTGGAGGACCCTCCCTGACGCCTTCAGCTCTTTCCCTGTGGTCCTCCCATGAGCCCGATGGGAGGCACAAATTCAGGGAGCAATCCCGGTATCTACTTTTCCCAGGATTTGCCTCCCGGCTAGGACTTCAGGGAAAATCTGATGCCTGACCACACACAGCTGGGCCTCAGCGCTTGCGCCAAAGCCCCACCCTGAGTCGCCTCCCCACGGCGGTCGCCCCCCGCCTCTGCTCTCTGACCTGCTTCCACCCACCTCCTCCCTCTCATCTGGAACTGGGGTAATGCCTTTAGTGTCATCTCCTTTAATCCCAGCACAGCCCCAAGGGGGCACTAGTTGACCCAGCTTAGAGAGGACAAAACTGAAACACAGCGGGGCAGGACAACTTGCCCAAACACGCAGAGCCAGAAGGAAGTGCTGAGTGAAGATTAAATGAGTTCACATGTATCGACCCTTAGAACTCTGTCTGGCACATGACAATTTCTCAATAAATATTTCATATTATTAGCACTGTTCACATTTATTTCAAATTAGCAAGAGTCTTACAAACACAAAGACCCCTCCCTAGGCCAAAGCCGGGCCCCGGCCCCCGGCGGGGCTCTGCCGCCCTCTGGCTTGCTGGGGCATCTGGCGGGGCATCTGGCGGTCCATCCGCCACCAGCTTCACCCTCGCTCTCTCTGGCTTCTTTAACTTTGCCTCCCAATTTTAAAAGAAATTCCTCTTCTTAAATATGTTTTCTAAAATATCCCCTTTGATAGAAAAGGGTCTTTAATGCCACCCTTCCTACAAAGCCCTTAGCTCTGTCTCCTTCCCTTCTCAGAGGGTCTCTGCTTTCAGTTTACCCCCCGCAGCCCCCTCCTCCGGCCCACACAGGCTCTCCCCGTCTTCAGAACCGCGGGCCAAGGGCGCCAGGCTGCTGTTGCTAAAGCCAGAGGTGTCAGAGCCTCCTTGGAGGACACCTTGGTGCAACGCAGAAGCTTGGGGATCAGACACACGTTTGAACCCTGTGTCCACCCCCAGTGTCCTCCACCACTCAGAAGCTGTGTGGCCTTGAAGCTTCAGTTCTCTAAAACTCGGTTTCCTCCCCTGCGAGCTGAGGCTGAGGAGGATAAATTCTTTAGAGGGTTGCTGTGAGTTCTGAACAGGATACTGCAAATATTCGTGTAAGAACTCTTTCTGAGTGCTTCCCTGCTCTTTTTATCCATGATACAAAAGACCACAGGACACTTGGCCGGCCTGAACCCCCCTCTCCCTGTCCTCCCTCGGCCCACGCTGTCCGGACTTTCCCTCTCAGCTCCTTTGCCAGCAGCTCTTCCCGGGTCCTGGACTCCAGGATCAGAGGTCCCCAGCTTAGCCTTCAGCGCTTTCCTCCCGGCACACACATGCTTCCAAAAGGCCCCAGTCCTGGGCCCCTGGGCCCATCTCTGTGCAGACCAGGTGTGTTGGGGTTCTTGGAGCCTATGGAGTTGGTCTCCACACCACACTCTGGGTACATCTGTGGCTGGAAGCTCAGGGCAGAGTGTGTGGTGTGAAGTTAGCATGGAAACTGGGAATGTGTGCAAGGTTCCCAGCGAGGGAGTGAAAAGGTCTGCTGGGGCCAACCCCAGGGGCATACTGAGGAGGTGACAAGTTCCAAACAGTGAGGAAGACGGTAAAGATCCAAGTTTCCGAAGAAGAGGGAGAAAGGAGCTTTGGAAAGGAAGGACTGGTCAACCAAGTTCAAGGGACATGACCTTGGCCTTGGCCTTGGAGGTGAGGTGGAGCTGGAGACCCTGCAGTGGAGACCCCCGAGGGGCTGCCTGGAAGGAGGAGCAGGTGGAAGGTGACGACAGAGGCCGAGGTGGGGCGAGAGGCCCCAGCCCAGTGGCCTCGGTCTTCTGAGGCCTCAGAGAGCAGATCACCCCACCAAGTCCCTCAAGCCAACTTCCCAAATCCCCCATAGTGCTTCTCTGTCACAAGGGTGGTTAAAGCCACTTATATTGGGCCCTGTCCCACCCCATCTGTCCCCGTAACTCTACAGTCTGCCCAGAAGCTTCACCCTGTCCCGCGTCTTACTTGGGCCATAAGGCTGGGCCAACCCCTCCCCCAGGCTCACCCCAGAGGGGAGCTGCGGTCTGCTGAGGATGGGGGGGTCTCCTCCAGACTAACATGGGGCTTTCTGCTCCAGCCTGGGCATGGGGTAGGAGTGGGGGAGGGCAGGTGCAGGGAAAGAAAAACTGTTTACCAAGGATTGTTCTGTGATCCTCTCGGTAACCTTGAGAATCAATAATAATAACAACAGCATCCACCATTTTTTATACTCTTCCTAAGTACCGGGTGCTAAAGCACTTCAAGAATGATCTTACTTAGTGCCTCTAACTACACTACAAGACAGGTACTTTTGTTACTCCTTTTTACAGACAGGTTAAATCACTTGCTCAGGGATGCATGGCTGACCGATGAGGGAGCAGGGATTTGAACTTGGGTCTGTCTCTGCTGTCTCCACCCTCCCTCTGGGGTCTGGTTCTTTGTCCAAGGAGGCAACGTCCTTCTGCCTCCTCCTCTCATAACCTTTACCGGGCTCTGAGCTCGGGCTGGGAACACTGGGTCTGGGGGCAGCTGAGGGGCCAGCCTGCCCAGGGTTGTGAGGCCACGTTGGGGAAAGGAGAGGCTGCCTGAGAGCCTGCAGCCAGGCTCAGGGGCTGTGTCTCCGTCCCCTCCTGTCCTGCAGGCCTAGCTTCCCAGGTGGATAGGGAAATCATCTGCCAACTTCTCTGCTACCACCTTGCAGGCCTGGAGGTGACCCTCCACATTGCGCCCTAGGCCTCCCCATCTCCAGGCCATCCTCAGGCCCTACATTGGGCCCATCCCATGTGTGAGGGGTGCTGTCTCTATGCTGGGTTTCTGGGGAGTGCTCTTCTTTTAGGAGGACCAGGACCCTCAAACCCTGGGCTCTCGGCAGTCCCTTATCAAGGGATTAGAGGGAACCACTGGGACAAAGAGCTGGACCTACCCAGCATCCACAGTGAGCACCGCATGTGCAGGGCCACACACAGGCACACACACCTCAGCCACACGTTTGTCCCCAGAAGCATGCTGAGCACCTCAAAAAGATTAAAGTCATGGAGGAACTGAAGTCCACACCTCCCCCCAAGACTTGGCATTAGATGGTGAACAGCTTGAGAGCACAGGGCAGAAGGGACCCAGGTACACTGGGCAGCCTGGGGGCTGGGGTGGGGCCAGCAGGACTGACTGGCTCCAGCGGCACCCTGGTAACGCTGCAGGGGCTGCCGGATGATCCTCTGCAGAGACAGCAAAGATTAAGAGGATCATAAGCTGCGTCCAGTGCTGCCCTGGAAGAAAATCTACTCGAGCCAGAACTGCGGCTGGGAGGGGAAGTTGGGGCAGCTCCTGAGCCAGACGGAGGGGGAAGGAGGCAGGAAGACAGAGAGCGGAGACAGGGGGAGAGAGACAGGGGCAGAGGGAGATCTCCGGGGCCAGGGAAAGAGAGAAGTCGAGATAGAAAGAGACAGGGGCACAAACAGCGGGCAGAGCAGAAAGAGGGAGGCAGAGGCCACAGCTCAGCGTTCCAGGAGGCCGCCCACAGGCAGGAAGGCCGAGGCTGCCTGGGTCCCTGCCGGCTCTTGGTCTGCGGCTCCCGAAAGCTCCCACAAGCTCCCACATACATGGCTGTGGCTGCATCCAAGAAGGAGCCTCCCAGCAGATGGGGCCTGGGGGAGGAGCAGACAGGTACGGCTTTCCTGGAGGTAAGATCTCGGCCCTCGGGGAGGAAAGTGTATACCATGGAAAGAACCAGAGCAACTCAGACCCAGCCCCACGGGAACCACTGGCAAACCCAGAATCCTAGAAACACTGGGGTCCGCAGAGCCTGGACCGGACGACTGAGCTGACAGGAAGGAAAGAAGTGGGAAGGACCCTTAGGGTTTGTCAGCAGAGGTCCCAGTGGTGTTGTCAAGAACGTTTCTGCGGAATAATGGGGCCTGAAGCCACTCACAGAGAGAGGGAATGGCGGGTGGGACGTGGAGGTAGAGCCTATACTCTTGTTGAAAATTGGCCAACGAGGTAGGTGTGAAGGCAGAAGCTGGGGGATGCGGTGGGACAGGGATAGTATGAGAGGGGAGAAACTTTTCCAGATGGGAAAGGGAATGAGGGGTCCAGAGGGTCCCTGAAGAGGAGGGAGGGATATCCGAGCCTGCTCTGGCTCAGCCCACCCTGCCCCCCAGGCGCGGGCCGCCCGCTGCAGTGCCGTGTGTGTGGGGACAACAGCAGTGGGAAACACTACGGGGTCTACGCCTGCAACGGCTGCAGCGGCTTCTTCAAGAGGAGTGTGAGGCGGAGGCTTATCTACAGGTGGGGGGCTGGACCCCGCCAGGACAGCCCAGGGAGGGTAGGGGTGTTCAGGGAGTGGCCAGAGTGAACATGTGCAAAGCCCGCCGTCCAGCGACTGAGCAGGTCACTGACACCTGGGGCCCCCGTCTGCCTGCAGGTGCCAGGTGGGAGCAGGGATGTGCCCAGTGGACAAGGCCCACCGGAACCAGTGCCAGGCCTGCCGGCTGAGGAAGTGTTTGCAGGCGGGCATGAACCAGGACGGTGAGTCGGGTCATCGACCCAAAGAGGGATGGCAGAGAGATGGGGGAGCGTGGCTAGTTGGGTGCCCTGACCCTTCCTGCCTCTTCAGCTGTGCAGAATGAACGTCAGCCACGCAGCACAACCCAGGTCCACCCTGACTGCCTGGAATCAAACAGGGAGCCCAGGCTGGAGCCACAGGTGGGTCCCCGAGCCCCGGCAGGGCTCAGCCCACGGGGCCACACCCCTGTGTCTGCAGCCAGAGCCTTGGGGCCTGAGGCCCTCCCACCTCCAGGCCCTCACCTCTTCATGGCAAGCCTGATAACAGCTGAAACCTGCGCTAAGCTGGAGCCACAGGATGGTAGGTGGGAGAAGGAAATTTATCTCCACACTCAGGCCCCTGAGCACCCCCACTCCTGCTGAAGAGCAGCAGCTTAAGTCACAGCCTCCCCCTCCAACAGCTGATGAGAACATCGACGTCACCAGCAATGACCCTGAGCTCCCCTCGTCCCCATATTCATCCTCCTCTCCCTGTGGTCTGGACAGCATCCATGAGGCGTCGGCTCGCCTGCTCTTCATGGCTGTCAAGTGGGCCAAGAACCTGCCTGTGTTCTCCAGCCTACCCTTCCGGGATCAGGTACACCCATCAGGCAACCCCCCGAGTCAGCCGGGCTGGAGAGGCGTACATCCTTGGGCGGGTGATGACTGCAGTTTCACGTGTCTTGGGGATGGTTATGGCATGTGCCTCTGAGTCAGTGATGGGAGGGGTACATGTCTTGGGGATGTGACTGTTGGCATTGTCACATCTGTGTGCAGAGGTTATGGCTGGGGAGAGCACCTAGGGGATGATGATGGCCAGGGACACACAGGGACCAGGGATTCGAAGGCGGTGCCGGTGGTCCCCGGGGCCCCTCTCCTCCTAGACAAAACCTCACACCCACGAACACGGTGTGTCAGCATACCCTGAGAAGCATGTGTGGGTGGCTCTGGGTTCCCTTGGAGCACAAAGGCCTCTGACTTCAGGGCCTGAGTTTCAGCCCAACCTTTTCAACTCTCGGATGCTCCCTGGGCTTCCCCTGGGCAAGCCGACCAGGCTGTCATGATAAACCCAGAGAGAAGCGCACGGAGGGTCTGAGCCCTGAGCCACGGTTTGGATCAGAAGTCAGGCCACGTCTCCTGAGTACGCCCAACCTGAAGTGCTTGTGGAGAGTGTCCCTAGGGCTGCCCACCCTCCCGCAGCTCTCGGCTTCCCTAAATGTCCCAGGTGAGGCCCACTGGGTGGAGCCCAGGCAGCCAGGCCAGACGGTACCAAATCCCAGGGCTCTGGGCCTCTGGCCAATGTCAGGAGGCCAGGAGGACATTCCGGGCACCCAGGACCAGCCCTTCCTGTCCTAGGACACCTGAGAAAGGTAGCAGGGTTTGCAGGCTGGGCCTGAGATGCTGTGGATCAGCCAGCCCCCTCCCTCCCTCTCTGAGCACAGGTGATCCTGCTGGAGGAGGCCTGGAGTGAACTCTTCCTCCTCGGAGCCATACAGTGGTCTCTGCCTCTGGACAGCTGCCCCCTGCTGGTCCCACCTGAGGCCGTGGCTGCGGGCAGCTCCCAGGCCCGGCCGCCGCTGGCCAGTGCGGAGATGCGCTTTCTGCAGGAAACTATCCCACGGTTCCGGGCGCTGGCAGTGGACCCCACGGAGTTTGCCTGCATGAAGGCCCTGGTCCTCTTCAGACCGGGTGGCTGCATCTTTGTCCAAACAGAGAAGTAGTTGGGAATGAAGGATGGGAATTCCAGTGACTTCCTTCTGCCTCTCACTTTCCCTCCAACAACCCACATAGACCCAGATGTGTGCAGACTTGGGGGGCAGGAGGAGGGAGGTGCAGGGCCGAGTGCCCCCCTCCTGAGGGCCCAGCTGACTGTGAGGAGCAGGGTGGGCCAGGACAAGGAGCTCACTGTGGCTGCTCCTCTCTAGAAACACAGGGCCTGAAGGACCCGGAGCACGTGGAGGCCTTGCAGGACCAGTCCCAGGTGATGCTGAGCCAGCACTGTGAGGCCCATCATCCCCGCCAACCTGTGAGGTGACTCAAGCGCCTGCCTCCCTGCCCCCCATCCCTTCACCTCTTCACTCCTTGCTCACCTGTCGGGCTCCATCTCATCAGGGCAGCACTAATTAGACAGGACAAGGGTCTGAGTTCAGCCAGTGTCCACTGTGTGCCAGGCAGAGAGCGGGTCCCCACAAATAGGGACCAAAATGTGTATAAGACAAAGGTGCTGCCTTCCAGGGATGTCGGGCACACTGACCACACTGAAAGTGAGAACCGACTTAGTGAGGTATTGGTGGCGGGGGGGCGGGGGGGGCGGGGGTGGTTGTGTGGGTCTGAAGGATGCAGAGACCCACTGTGGCTGAGGATATACAGCAGAGCTGACCGGGACTTCGTGGAGGCAGGGCTGGGCTTGCGAGGCAGGCTAAGGTTTAAAAGAAGAGAAATCATCATTTACAAAGGGAGAGAGAGGGGCAAACTTGGATATGTTCTTAGGACAAGAGCCCAGTTTGGAAGGTGCAACAGATTGCTTCCTGCGAGAAGGCGAGGGATTAGGCGGAAACAGCACTATTCAGGACTTCGAAGTCCGGCCAGGCCATATCTGATTGGTAGGCAGAGGGGATCCTGCAGGTGTGCGCTCACGGAGCTGGACTTCGTGTGGACTAGCATGGCAGCAAGTGCAGAGGACGCTGCCATCCCCCAGGGGAGCCCATGGAGTCTGCTCCCGGCGGAGACTGGGGGAGGTGCGGAAAGAAAACGGTGGCAGAAGCGAGTGCCTCCAGAAGCAGGAACGGGTCAGACTCGCCACTTGGGTGATGTCAGGGAAGAGGACGTGGACATGAAAGAGAAGGGCAAGTCAGGAGGCAAAGGTAGTTCTGAGGGAGTATGACGAGGCCCGATGGAGATACAGAGGGACATCTCCTGGGCCCTGGGATGCCCTTGCCTAGCCATGTGCACAGATAACTGCCTGGCCCCAGCTGGGTCCGGGCACTGTACCTGCAGGCCGAGAGTGCGGCTGGGCGAGCGTGGTGGGCAGGAGCTCTGGGCCTGCCCAGCTTGGCCCAGCACCACCAGCAGGCACAGTGGAGCTTTCACAAGTTCAGAGCACTTGGCCTCCAGGTGTCTACTGGCCATTGCAGACCATATTACCTGACTGTCTTGGGGCTCCCAACAGTTCTCTCGAAGATGTAAGCTAATGTGGACACCTTTCGAATCACCTCCACTCTAACAAATGGTCACAAGAAGAGGTAATTTCCCTTGGAGGAGAATCAAAGTATACTAGGCATAAGCCACGTTGCACGGGAAGAACACCGTTTCAAGACTCGACAGGGCCTGAGAATGACCCTCGCAGATGGCGGGCAGCAGAAGCCCTCCTTGGCTAGGTTTCTGTTGGGATCAGCTTCCAGAAATGTCTGGGCATGTTGGTTTTCTATCAAATTGCAAAATTCTGATTGTGGTTTCCTACTTCATTTCTATGGTAGTTCGGCACCAACCGCAGGCAGAACTGAGCGTTGAGACAGTGAGCTGGAGTTCTCTAAGGGCTGCCGGCACAGCGACCACACCGCAGTTTTTAAAACTGAAATACCCAGGAAGAGAGACAATTTCCACCATAACCCAAGATACACACTGACAGTGAAACAGAGTTCCACCAAATCATAGCTGCCCTTACTTTGTGTAATTTACTGTGGTATCTGTGTGTGTTTTTTTTTTAAAGACTGGTTGTGACCCACCAGTGGATCGGTTCCTGCAGTGCGATAAACAGTTTCTCTACTTGACTTCACAGTTACTTCTTCCTGACCTTCCTTAGTTCAGAAACACAGAAGCAGGGAAGGCAGGGGGCGGGGCAATGACCACTCGGTGCCAGTCCGTCGCACTCACAGGAGAAAGCAGTCATGGATGACGGGGAGGCGGGAAGGTTTCCCACAGACCACACGGAGGAATCTGAGCGCGCAGTGGCTTCACTTGGGAGTGGCCTCCTTGACACAGGCACTGACATGGGCTGTCAGGCCTCCTACGCAAGGAAGGTCCCATCTCCACATCTGTCCGTTGGGGCTCTCACCTGCCACTGTCTCTGCACTGGGGACCCCTGCTTGGCAAATGGCTCTTATTTAAAACTACAATTACTTGTTTTCTGGATGAGTGTCTCAGCCACAAATGATTCTACTTCAGCACATTTTCATTAATGGCCACTCTACCATCCTAGGTGGCTTACAGAGGGGAACTTATATTCCTTTCAAATATATATAGTATTAATGATCATAATAATTGTACATATTATTAACATAAAGAACTTGCTTTATAATTTTTACACATAACAAACTATTTTCATCGCACTCCTCGGCTAAATATATTGGAGGGGGCCACATGGGCCCGGGGCAGGGGATGGCAACCCCTCCAGTGAGTGGGGCCTCTCCCCCAGATTCTCCCTTTACTCGCCCTGGGCCCCCCTCACACCCTCCTCCCTCCCCCTCCTTTCCTCAGGGGCTGCTGCCCCAGCACTTGTGCTCAGACACTGATAACAGAACTGACAGTGCCCTCTCTCCTGCTCAGGTTTGGGAAATTGCTCCTGCTCCTCCCGTCTCTGAGGTTTATCACTTCTGAACGCGTGGAGCTCCTCTTTTTCCGCAAGACCATAGGGAACACTCCACTGGAGAAGCTCCTCTGCGATATGTTCAGAAACTAATGCGGGTGGAACTGAAATGGGTACAGCCACTTTGGGAAACAATCTACTGAAGTGCAACATTCGGCTGCCCTGTGACTCAGTAATTCTACCTGCACCTAGCAGAACTGTCCACCAAGGGAAAAGAATATTTATGGCGGCTTTATTTGCAGCAGTCTGAACTGTAGAATGAATTAATAAATTGTAGTATAGTCATATAATGGAAAACAGAAATAAAAAAGAATGAGCCACCAATACATGTGAAACCATGGATAAATTTCACAGACATAAAAGTTGAACAGAAGAAGCCAGGAACAAGTCCCGTTTAAGTTCCAGAACAGGCGAGGCTGGCTGGTAGTGACCGCAGCTGGCATGGCGGTGCCCTGGAGTGGGCGGTGGAATGATTGGGAAGTGGCAGGCGGGGCCTTCTGGTGTGTTACAGATGGTCTTTCTTTTGACCTGGGAGGTGGTTTCACAAATTTATTCATTCATAAAAATTATTTAAGCTGTGCCCTTAAGATCTGTGCAGGTCACTGTTTTATGTTAGACCTCAATGAAAAAGTGAAAACAGAAAATCGGACAAGAACTGTGGCCAGAGCTCTCTCTTTGAGGTTCTCACAGAGGAAGGTTCCCATTCCGGGTCAGCGTCCTGGTGCCATGAGTTCCAGGTCTGTGAAAAACCTCCCACAGGATTCAACAGCCCAGCTTCCCTCCAGATGGCAGCGGCGCCTCAGCCTCCCGTGGCTTCTTTGTATCTTTCTCCTTATCCTTCCTCACCCCTCCGTAAACAAAGGTGAACACCACCCATCTCAACAGAAGGCAGGTACAGGCGCTTTCTGTGAAGGGGAATCACCATCATTAATTCCTCATGAAGGATGAAGCTCAGACACATCTCATACCCTTTTCACAGACAGACCTAGAAGACCAGGAAATAGTAATAATGAAAAGTTAACATTTAACAGGCACTTTATATACCAGGCAATGAAGCGAGCACTGATTGTGCTTTGTTATTTAATCCCCACATTAACTCTGGGGGAGGGACCAATCATCTCTACTTGTAGATGAAAAAACTGGAGGCTTAGAGAGGACTCAGACCTCCTGCGGCTCTACTTCAGTAGCGCGCCACTCTCGCACTGCCCCCTCCCCACATCTCCTCCGCCTCTGGAATCCACCGGGCAGTCTGTTGCATTTTCTGTCTTCAAAGAAGAAATGCTTGAAGTCAAGAAGGAAAAGGTCATGTGAGAAATCTGGGAAGCCCCTGGGGTTCCCCTGCCCGTTAGCCTGCATACAGATTCTCCTAGCTGACAGGGATATCCTGCCCTGATGGAGGAAGAATGGTTCGAACACTCTGCTTTGGAAACAACAATAGCTAGGTTCGTGCCCAGAGAGGAAGAGAGTACGACAAATCCTGCCCAGCTTAAGCCCTTCCCAACTATGCACTCAAACTATTTGAAACTCTTCATCTAAAAGCATGAGACTTGCCTCAGTTATTTGGGTCATTTAATATGTACGCCATTACATTAAAGGCCTATGTATAGAAAGCCTGGGCAAAGGAACTTCAGCAAGAAACATGGTTGAAATGTGAGCAGATAAGCACATTTATCCTTACAGCCTTGCTTTTGAGAACATGAGACTGCGAAGGCCGCCTGCAGAAATTCAGTGTGTCTGGGATGTGTGAGCACAGCAGTTGTATGTTGGGGAAGAGATCGTCTGGGATCTCCAGGAGGAAGACTAAGGGAGTTAGAGGAGGTACATAGGCTGGATTGTCTGCAGTCAACCTGGTGTCAGTGTCGCCCTCATCTACAGTCTTGTGTTCATTGCAGAGATTCCAAGAACTACATTTCCCAGGATCCCTTCCCCTATGGGCTGCTGAGGGAAGGAGGGCAGCACAGGGGGTCTGGGAGGTAAGCAGAAGCCATTCTTTTCGGAGACAGTTGCCCCTGGGTGTGCGGAAAAAGAGATTTCCCAGGGGCCTTCACTGGAACTGCAGTGGCCTCCAGGCAAGCTCCTGAGAACTTTGGGACTTTTGGCTGAGATCTATGTTGTTTTTGATCTGTTTTCCCAGTTCTTCCGAAGTTTATGCTAAGTCCCTAATTCCTGTATTAAGTCCTTCTCACTTGGAATATATGGAGAGGCTTCTGCTTTCCTAATACAGTAAATCCCAGGGATTTCAGTGGATCCCAGGATTTACTTAACCTTTTACTGTAAATTGGCCCCACTGACATTCGGGTGGGTAACAGTTCTTTTATTGCATTTAGGGCTCTTGCTGCGGAGAGGATACTATGAAAGCTCTTTTTTTCGTAGCCAGAAATGTCTTTGGTTAGGAAGTACATAAGAGGTAGTTTTGGGGGGTCTTTCTTTTCAGCGGCAGTTTTCAGATTCATGAGACGCTTCTCCTCCACCATTAAAGGAGTATTTAAAGGTCAAAAGGGCAGGGCAAGACTCAAAGATGCCAGGAAAAAGCTTTCAAACTAATAAACAGAGCCCAAGCGTGGAACCCAGAGCTTAGGGGCAACTAGCCCCCCTGTGGTAGACACCTAGAATGCAAGCGTCACAGGGGCAGGGAGTCGTTTTGTTCACCAATGTACCCCAAGCAGTACCTGTGGGTGCTCAGTATTTCTTGAATAAATGGATAAATGGCAACACAGAATTGGGAAGTGACACACTCCTCGACTAGGCATGTGAGATGCCTACAAGATTAAATGGATGTCACTTGTGTCTTATCTCCTTTCATGGTTATGCTCCTAGTCTTAAGACACTGTACTGCTGCCCCAATATATGAGAAAGAACAATTTTTTATAAAAGTCGAAGCTCTGGTCTCTTTATAACTTATATCTCCTTATGCCTTCATGCTCTTGTCTTCATAGAAGGGTTTGTTGTAAATTCAGTAATCATAGAAACAAGTTTTAAAAATGGCACTTCTTGGTCTTATTTGACAAATTAAGGAAATTTAAAGAAACAATTCACTATATCCTTATCATTTTGATGCAATTTAATGCAAAAATGTAAATTAAAACTTTGAAAAGACATGGGAAGGATAATCTTAAGAGTTTAAAAACTGAATGAATATAGTGATAGGGAAAAATGCACAAATTTTTTTTTCCATTTCACCTTAGACTTGGTTTGGCCTGTGGGAACCCCTGATCTCACTCACACTCTCATCCAATATCCAAGTGCTGGAACCTTTCTTTTGTTGGGCACTGGGGAATCTAAGAGTCAGCAAGACAGTGAGTCATGGTTCTCTCCTTGAGCTTACATCAAAGTTTTCTGATGCCGTGAATACTGGGAGCTGTTGAGAACACAAGATATCTAATCAGGTTCAAGGGAGAAGAGTAATTTCCAGGTAGACCCGAGTCAGCAGGAGTTATCCAGAGAAGTAAACCTGGGGAGAACTCATTTTCAGATAGGAAAACGAACCACCAGAAAGGGCAAATGACTTTCCCAAAGTCACACAATATGGTGCAGAACAAAAACGGCAAACGGGATTTGAATTCCTGGGCCCTCTATTAGCAGATATTGCTACTTCCTCACCACCTTTTGGGTTAAGATCCTAATGTAGATTTATTGCCTTCCCTGCCCAGCTAGCCCTAAACTCATTCAATGAAGTCTTAACAGCTAGCATCCATTACAGAAAACTAGCAGCTTAAATCTCATCTTTACTTGAATTTAGTTGGGTTCCAGTAACTACTACTTCTGCACTTTGTCAATTGTGGGCTCAGTCCTTTCCTTTAAAAAAAAAAAATCAGTTTAACTAATAAAAATCATTGTCGTTCCTTGGGATCAGGTTGGAGTGCATTGGGGTGGGAGCCAGGATGGTCAGAAAATAAACCACACGTACTGCGGCCTCTGGAAGCTTTTGTTCTTTAATGAGCCATTGGAGCGATCTGTTCAAGCTGCCTGTGTAGCCATACAGTGCATATTTTGAGTGACACAAACTGGATTTTATACAGATGATGTCTCGTTCCCCACGGCCCCCCAAAAAAACCCAAAAAGAAATTACAAAGTGCCTGTTGATTGTTATCAGGAATGTAGTCAGTTCCATGGGTGAGATAAATCATTCTTCTTAGAGAATTATTCTGTTTAACAGTAATATTATATTTCACAGGATATGTCCTTTTACAATACATAGTCATTTAAAAATTTACACTCAGCATACTTATAAATTATTTAAATCCATTAAAATAATACAAATACTTATCTGTAGTACACACCTTTGCCCTAGTAAATACAATTACGTGGTTCAAAAGGTGCAACTTTAATATAGCCTAAGAGGGCTGATAAATAGGTATTAAGTATGGATGGATAGCCAGGTGACAGGCCCTCTGGTGGGGCTTTTTTTGAAAACAGTTTCAACCAAGAGACCAAAAAAACCGAACAGACCATGTCCGCACTCATCATTCTGCTGTTACCATTTCACACCAAATCAAATGTGGGAGTGCTTCCACAGAAAAGTGGGTAAAAGTATTTTAGGGGCATAGAAAGACAGAGGACTCCCACAAATACCAAGAAATTTTACCACCAAGGCTAGCATGGTGTTGGGGGACAGTGCTAGAGAGTTGTCACATAATTATGGGTGTCACCCATAATGTCATAGCACGTCTGTTAACACGGAATGTCATCTGCTCCGTGTCCAGCTCCCCATCAGGGAAAAAAGGACAGGGGAGAGGAGGATGAGGAAAGCAGCCTGGACTGTGTTTCTTCGTAGAATTAAAACTCGCATAGCTTTGAACACATCCTGAGAACGTTTTCTTCTAATTCACCAAAGTGCTCGTGAAACATACACATTCATTAGCTTTAGTTTAATAAACCAAGGCCCACAGCCACTGACGTGGGCCCGCGGTACCTTGCTGGGCCTCCTCTTTTCAGCTAGTTTCTGGGATCCTCTGTCTTTGACAGTGAAAGCAACCCTATTGTGATGGAACAGAGAAGTCTTCACTATCCTCCCAGCAGAGGTTAGTGAGGAATTTGTAGGTGGTTTCTGAGAGTGAGAGGGTGGGGGCTCTGGCATCCCATTGCCTGATCTCGGATCCCTCTGCCTCTGCAAGGCTCCTATAGGGAAGGCGGTATCTCCGTTGTGTTTTCAGAAGCCCAGAGTGGCAAAAACATTAAACTGGCAGGAAGCAAGTACAAAGTACATTACAAACTAAGCATGACACCTTCCCGAGCCCTTCCTGTAGTTGCTATTAAAGTCATTTGCCTCACTTTGTGATACCCGATGTGATCCCAAATTAGACTTCTCTGCTGCCACCACATTTTTCATAATAAGGGATGTGTTGGCTTTAATTGGGCAGAATTGAAATCCAGGCTTTGTCTGGGGCTGAGAAGTGTGATAGGAACAGAACGCGCTTCATTCTGGAGCATGTGCTCTGAGTGTGGGGCTGCCCTGCTGCTGCCACAGGCATTTTCTGAGATCAAAGAAAACAGGCAAAGGAGAAGCAATGGAAATATGGATGTGACGTGTATTAAGGTTAAATAGCTTTATCATAAGTGATTCCAATGCATGCAGCATCACTTTGTGGTGACATAACCTGAACCAGGAGGAGAACCAGTTAAGATCAAATGGAAGGAGATACAGCACTTGATTCTGATAGTTTTTAAAGAGTTATGGTGTCAACTCTTTCTCAGGTCAACAATACCTATTATCCCACAAGAAAATGGCTCTCCTTCCTTCAGAGGGAGGGGCCCGCACTTGCTCTCCATTTCTGCCATTGTATTGGTCTCTCCCCGCGTCACCCTCCATTCTGGCAGCTTGTTAAATGACTAGAAATCCACAAATCTAATAACTGAAAAAACAAATATTTTTTATTTAATTTTATCCAAATTCAGGTTTCAGGTCCCTGAGAAAAATTGTAATGTCTCTTAACAACCATTGCCAAGTTCTATAAAGTGTCCTATATGAGTAGTTTTTTTAATTGCCAAAAACTGTTTGCAAACAACGACAGCAAAAAAAACCCCCCACAAAGATTTAGAAGGAGAACATACACCAAGCCATATTCTCCAGGCCATCCCTCTGGGCCAAGGGAAATTAGCTGGAGACCTCCTCTGTGTGCGGTGCTGACCGCTGCCTGGCAGGGAAAGCGCAGCCCTCGCGCGCGGCAGAGCACACGGCTCACCCAGGGACGCGGAAACAGACGTGCGGACCGCAGGGGCCGTGCGGCAGCAGCAATCCCACTCTGACATAACCATGCTGAGGGATTGGGGTTTCCTCCGGGAGATTTTCCAAAATTCAGATTTTTAAAGGCTTTATATTTATACTCCTCAGGATAGCATGAACAAGGTGGCAGACATTTGTGGGATTTAAAATGGAACATTTACTCACTATCATCATTCTGGAGATTTATAAAGATCCCTTTCCCCAGCACATTTCAGAACCCAAAGCAGGGACAGGGAAGACTCCTTCCTGCTACCCTTAGCTGCCACTCAGAACAATGTTCTAAGTCTCAGCTCCGGGGCTCAATGACGGCCACTTAGGCAGTGGCACGAGGTTCAGTGTTGTGTAACAGGAGAGACTCTGCCTTGACATAAATCTTAATATTTCCATAATTTCCAATCAAAGAAGTATGAATAACCAAAATTCAGGTTACAGATGGTAAAGGCTCTTTTTTAGAACAGTGCATGTGGTAGTTAGACAAGATGCATTTAGTAACTTTAAAAATAAACATTTTCACATACTTATCTCAAGAACGGGTATCGTGTTTCATTTTCCATATATTATAAATAGCAAAAAAAACAGATTTCTAATCCCACAGATGCTAAGAAGCTTAAAATGCTGTATTATAACTCAGGTGTATGGAGACACCTAGTGGTGAAAGACAGTCTGACTTATCCCTCAACCCAGGGATCTGTGGCTCTCACCTCCCTGTCCAATGATCCCTAATCTGGGGGATGAAATTCCATGGGAGGAGGGAAGCATAAGGTTAAAAAGAAATATGCACACTATACAGAAATATTTACATTAAACTTCAGTAACCAGAATATTAACAAAAGTAGCTTCAAGTAGTCCTTGATATTTAAAAAAATCTATTTAATACTGATGGTCTGAGAAAAAGAAGATAAAAGTTAGATGGATCATCTGACAAACTTCTTTCTTATTTTTTGGCAGCTTTTTGTAACACTTATCCATGCAGTATTGTGTGCGAATGTTTTGGGAGAAGTGATTAAATGGCCAATTCATTTGTCTTGAGTTTGCTGTTGAAATCTACCAGCAGCTGGATGTGTGATCTTCAGTTTAATCCATACAAAGAGAAAAGCCTGGATGGATTAGGGTGAAACCCTCATGTTTAGGGAATCACTGTTATCTCTGGGACATTTGAAAAAAATAGAGAAACCTGATCCTAGGACCAGGGATATGAAAACAATATGGCTACTGAAACTTTAGCCCATGCAATATATTTGGCAGAAACTAACTAGGAGTTACACCAGCATTGGTTATTATTACATCAAACGTCATCAAAAAAAAAAAACATGTACTCTCTTCTTCATTGTGTAACCAGAGGTCTGAGACATGCTCTGGTGGAAAAAACTGTTTTACTTTCCCCAGAATATAACATGAAGTATTTTAAAAAAATCTTAAAATAGAGGGCTCAGGCTTTTTGTTTATAAATTCTTGGATAAAAGTATATTCTACCCCAGCTCCTAACTATCCCAAAATTAACCCAACGGTTTTTGCTTTCATGGTTAAGAAAGATTTATATGTTTTCTTCATATGTCAGAAATCAATGGATTCCTCAGGCCCAAAATGTGCTCCCCAGTTCCACACCCACCTCTGGAAAGGGAGAAGAGGATGGAAGAGAGGCAACTACAGTGGCCTCCACAACTGCCCCAGATATCCGGGCCTGAGCCAAGGGGCTTTGTTAGTGAAGTCTCTAGTCTAATACAGCAGCCAAGGCACAGCTGGCTCCATCCCCGGTAAGCTTCAGAGAGGCCTTTCCACTTCAGCATGAGGCTCAGGAACTTCGCACACAAGATCTCAATTGCATACTTGGGCAAGAGGCAGGACCTCATTTAGGCTGGATTATTGTGGACGAGGTGATGAGAAGGCGTCCCAAAGATGAGTTGTGTTTACCACTCTGCAGCCATGAAGGGACACACATCTGCCAGTCAGACCATAAACTCATTATTTCCAAAGAGAGCTGGCTGTTGGGTGGACCTGCAATCCGGGTCCACAGTTTTCCTGCGTCCAGACACCACTGTCCCCTCTGGGGCCTCTTTGGTTTTCTGAGGTGAGCTTTTCACATTCTTTAATTTTTGTTTGCCCTTTTCAGGGTTGAAGGTTCCTCTGCTGATGAACTGAGGCTTGTCTTCCAGGTATTTGGTCTGGCCCAATGGCCCCTCCATTCCCAGGGCCTCACCAGCTGAGGCAGCTCGGTAGAATGGAGATTTAGAATAAATCTGGAATCGTTTTCTCGTCCCATGAGAAGATGCAGTGTTAGATGAACAGAAAGAAGAGACCGAAGAGTCCACGGAATCCAAAGAGTCGTGCTGCTTTTTTAGCTGCTTTCTCAACTTGCTAGAAGGTTCAGACTTGCCAGCTGCCTTCAGGGAGCTAAGGGTTAAGCTTCTCTCTAATGCATAAAAAAGACCAAAGCTGTAAATGACAGTTCCCTCTAAAGCAAATCATCACATAATGAATAGGTGTCACCATTCACACGTTGAAATTAGATGGGCTAGGATTTGGAGGTACACTCTCGTAGCTCGAAAAAAGCTCACTATCCATTTCTCCATATATCATTTCAGAGTCAACCCCAAGGGAGTCTTGACTCTGACTATGCCATTAGGAGAGGCCTACCGCTGTCACTATCATTTAAAAAACTTAGAAAATGGATCATGGGTCATGAAGACAATATTGCTGTGATTACCGGCTTTTCTCTGTGGTAAAGTGAATGCAGAAGAAAACATTAAATTACTAAAAAGCTGCATTATATTGAAGGATGCATCTAATAAACAATTTATATGAAAGCTTTACCAGATCAGTATATATCAGCTCCTTAGGCCTCTGTTACCTCTTTATGTAAGGTCAAGGCATTCTGGAAAGGGACTTTGTCTTAGTTTGGGAACCCTTAATCTTCCTTTGCACTAACATGTTCATTTACCTGATTTCTCAGGGGCTGTACCTTCAGACTCAATATTCAAGTTTTCTGAGCTATCGGCAGTCCCAATGGAGGCCTCAGACTCAAGGGTTTCATCATCAGAGCCACGGGGTTCCAGTACAAGCATCTCAAAGGTTAGCTCCTCCCTGTAAGATACAATCAAGAAGTCCATTAGTATTTGATAAGTGGAAAGAAGACAACAGGCGAAAAGACCTTCCATAAAAGTCAGAACTTAAATAGCAAAAACAGTCACATCTCTTAGTGCTCCCATTCAGGCTGGCAATAAGGATCTATACGCTATAGTAATGGTGAAGGCCAAAGCTGCCTGTGCTAAAGGACAAAACAACAACAAGGGCTGGGCCTACACCAGGGCCAAGGGTGAGAAAGGGAAAGATGCCACAGCTGTAAGATATTTTGGTAAAATGAACTCTGGGCTAATAATCAGATCAGTGTTCTAAGCCCACTGTAAACTCATTCATATCGCCTCAGGAGGGAACTTTCCTCTCAGACCTCAGTTCCTCATCCACAAAACAAAGAGATTAAACTAGATAATCTCTTAAGATTCCTTCCAACTCTTCAACTATTCTCCATGAAACTTGACTAATTGGCTACAGGCTGTATTCTCTGCCTTGATCACAGACAGGCCTCTGGATGAAGTAAAACAGAGTGATCTTTTCTGTCCTCGAAACTTTTGCCATCTCCACTTACTGTATATTTTCTACTTGTCTCCCTCTATCACGCAGCTACTTCAGTCATGCCACTCACTCCCTTAAATCTTTGGTACTTGACTCCTAATTTTGCTGTTCTCACTACTGCCTGACATCACCCTACTCTATTTCAATCAATATCGTTAACAGCTCACTTCAATACCCTAACACCAAAGTTCCTTTATGCCTGCAACTTCTAATAACCTTTCCTCCACTTCATATAGGCAACTTTCTCCAATGGGTAGATCCTAGGGTTCGTCATTATCTGAAAATATACCAGCTCGGAATCCAATACTACACTTGCCCACAACTTCCTTGTCCTTCCAATTCTTACTCCCTTTGTCATCTCCTCCCTTTCGAAACCCTTTAAGCTTCACTTCCACTGCCTTGCTTAGACAATCTTTTCAAAGATAATCTCATGAGAAGGTCACTGCTGCAATCAGCACTGTCATAAGCCATGTGTATTCATACCTCTGAGATTGTTCATGCCTTTCCCTTTCTCTAGAAAGATATCCCCCTTCACACAAATTCCTATTCATCGTTCAATACCTCCAATACCATTTTCATCAGAGCTGAGTTGGGTCCTCTTTTTAGATAATTCTTACATCAAATAGTGCAGTCAATGTGCACCACTTTTGCCTTATCAAAGTTCTGCACAACTGACTCCAGCTGTTTTTAGCTTGCCTAAATTCTAGAATCAATCCCGACAGCCATAAGGTACTTTAACAGACTCAGATCTCCACATGAATCATGTTCTCAGATTTGGGATCCTGGAACTCACGAACAAAGTCCCCTTAAAACTCAAGAGTCATCAGCGTCAATCAGAATCAGTATACGGTACCTTCAGGGAGAAAAATGGGATGCTCATATTATCCCCAAGATGCTTGTTACCCACCTTTGCTCCAGTTATGGTAAAGGTTATAAAACCACCTATCTGTTCATCTCCTAAACCACAGACAATTTAGCTACCCATTATCCTAGTACCTATTATCCTAGCACCCATTCGAGTTGCTGCCCTACTCTGATCATCTAGGTGCCGGACCCAAGGCCATACTGATCTTCAGATAGTTATCTTTCCTTCATGGAGTTCTGAAAAATGCCCATTCTTGGAAGGGACATTGTCTTAGCCTGGGAATCCTTATTACTCCTTTTTAAGACAAATTTGTTCAATGTAGCTGGTCTCTGACCTGTCAGGAATCTTGGCCAAGATTTCTTTGACACACCCTGTCCCAGTCAATCTGTTCAGAATCATCACTGTGGCAGCATCAGGTCTCCCTGCTCACAGAGCTTCCTTCCCTGAGGTGACAACATGTCTTCATCGTCTCCAAATCCCCTGTACCGCCTGACACACAGGAGATGTTTGACATACTCACTTCTCCTTCTGCAGGCTCTCAATCTGCTCAGCTAGCACTCTCTCCTCCTGCTGCATCGCTGCACGCTGCTGTTCCGTCATGTCCGTTCCTATGGCTGCCTCACCAGTCAAGGACTCTTCTGGGACATCAGACACAGGGGGCAGCCCAACTGCAACAGGAGAGGATGGACTTGGATAGTTTCCTCGACGAAGACGCCCCTTTCCCTGCAAAGACAAATACATGTTATAAAATAGACTGTGTGACTGCATCAGTTTTACGTGGCCCCTTTAGGGTAACAAGTGTCCTTCCATCATACCATATGAATGGTAGAAATAAATGGAAACATTCTGCGAGGCCTAAGATATTTAGTGAGCTATCATCCAGCAAATACATTTAGATTAATTATTTCTTGCAAGAGCACTGGGAAATAGGTACTTCAGTGGGTTGGAGTGTAAGGACACCTTGGGTACTGGGGTGAGATACTTCTTTTTACCCTAAACTGCATCCACTCCAAACTAAATATCCACACATGGCTTTTTAAATTTAAATCAATTAAAATTAAATAAGTAAAAATTTAGTTCTACATTCACAACAGCCACATTTCAAGTTTGCAATAGTCACAGGTGGCTAGCAGATTACTGAACAGTGCAAATAGAGAACATTTCCATCATCACACAAAGTTCTGAGGGACAACACTGGTCCTTACCTTTAAAGAGCACAATCTCTCTAGGAAGAGTATACATGCCCCAAAACTCAATTTCATTTAAAAAAAAGAAAACAAAGTCATTTATATATCACAGGGTGGTAGTGAGAGATATTCTCTGAGAACAACTCAAGAAACTTTCTTGAGATCAGAGGGGGGAAAAATCTTACTGCTTTTAAATTGGTTATTTTATATATAACTTTAGCTTCTGATAATGCAAACTAGGTATCTCAGATTAAACCTCCTGCTGAGAACTGGACCAAACACACACAAAAAAACAAGATATTCTTAAGGGCACTAGAATATGAACGAGGAGAGGCTAGCCCAGCACTAAGGGTTAATCTAAATTTAAGAGGTTCCCTGGCTGGTGTGGCTCAGTAGATTGAGCCCTGGACTGAGAAGCAAAGGGTCACCGGTTCAATTCCCAGTCAGGGCACATGCCTGGGTTGGGGGCCAGGTCCCCAGTAGAGGGCGCTTGAGAGGCAACCACACATTGATGTTTCTCTCCCTCTCTCCCTCCATTCCCCTCTCCCTAAAAATAAATAAAATCTTTTAAAAAATTTAAGAGGTTGTTGAGAGTCTGAGCAGAGCTTCTGACAGACTATATCAAGTGTCAGCAAACTATGGTTCATGAGCCAAATCTGGCCTTGTGCCTGATTTTGTAAATAAAGCTTTACTGGAATAGATTAATGCTCATTAATTCAAGCATTGTCTATGGGTCTTCTGCAGAACAATGGTAGTGTTAACTGTTGCAACCAAGACTATATGGTCTACAAAGCCTAAAATATTTACTCTCTTGTCCTTTACAGAAAGAGTTTGCCAGCCCCTGCAGTAGAGAATAAAAGTGGGAATCCAGACCCACACAAGGGTTTGGGCTGCTGCCTGGTAAAACTTCTATGCCTGACACTGGGACCTCCAACGTTTGTATCCTAGACCTAAGGTTGAACTGAAATTATAATAGTTCCTGCAGACACTGCAGCCTAGCTTCAAGTCATTTGAATGGTCTAGAAAACTGAAATCCCTAAAACTGGATTAAAGTAATCCCAGATTGCCAGTGCCCTAGAACCTGCCTGAAAAAATGAAAATACTCTTTGGAGAAAAGTAATATTGTCTCAAGGCTCCAAATATTTTTACAAATAATTTTTCAAATACTGTGTCTGACACATAATCAAAGGTAACCAAGCATAAAAGGAGACAAGACAATGTAAATGAAAACCAATAAAAACAACAGAAAACAGAAATCCTCAATGACTCCAGACATTGTGGCTATAAGACAGGCTTAAAATAACTATTCTGAAGGAGACTGAAAGACACTGTTTAATTAGTGGGCCAGAAGTTAGGTCAGAAGAAAATATACAGAATCAAGCAGGGAAAGCAAAACAAAACAAACCAAACCATTTTCTGAAAAAATTCAGAAAAGAAGGTAAAAGACAAGACACAGTGAAAACATCTGTCATATGTAAAAAGAAAAAAAAAAACCAAAACAACAAACCAGGAGAGAAGAGGTATCCTGTAGAAGAAACATTAGAGATAATAGCACAGCATTTTTCGAGACCAAATAAAAAATATCAACCTACTTATTAAAGAAAGCCTTTAAGCCCTGGTTGGGTGGCTCAGTTGGTTGGAGCTTTATCCCACACACCAAAAGGTTGTGGATTTGATTCCCGGTCAGGGCACATACCTAATTTGCAGGTTCGATCCCTGGTCATGGCACGTACAGGAGGTAACCAACTGATGTTTCTCACATTAATGTTTCCCTCTCTCTCTCTTTCCCTTCCTTTCTCTGTGAAGTCAATAAACATATCCTCAGGTAGTGTTTAAAAAAAAAAACAACCCAAAAAACCCAAAGCCTCCAATCTCTAAAAAAGATAAATTTTTAAAAAGTCCACACCTGGACAGAACTGCTAAAAATCAAAGGCAAGAGAAAATCTTAAAAGCAGTGAGGAGAAAAAAAAGTACCTGCAACAAAGAAGCATCTTTTCATTAGGTACAATGAGAGTCAGAAAACAATGTATTTTCAAAGTGATGAAAGAAAAAAATAACTGCCAACCTAAAATTCTAGACATAGCAAAACAACCTTCAGGAATGAAGGTGCGATAAAGACATTTTCAGACAGTCTAAGAGAATCTGACACCAACCACCAGACCTGCACTAAAGGAAATACTAAAGGGCAGATAGAAAATGACCAAAAAAGAAAAGTTAGGGAGGAAGAAACAAAGAACAATAAAAACAGTAAATATGTAAGTCTAAATGAATACTGACTACATAAAACATGAGAATAATATATTGGATTAAAAATATATAGATAATTAAAAATACAAAAAGCAATTAAATCATATAATAGTTAAAGCATATTGATATTACTCACAGTAATATTTTATCTCATTATTATCACATTACTAAGTTGGATTTACTACAGTAGTATAATAATGGTTAAACATTAGAAAATCACTTGGTGTAATACATCAAATAATAAAATAAGTCTCATGAATACCTCAATGCCCGCAAGTAAAGGCATTTTATACATTCAACAATAAATCATAACTCTTAGAAAACCAGAGATGGAAGCAAACATACTTAAATTTCACTAAGCATCTACAAAAATTGTATTGCAAATATATTTAGTGGTAAAAGGTTAAAAGCTTTCCCTTTGAGACTGGGCAATGCAAAGAATGACCCCTGCCACCATCACCACTTCCTTTCAGCATTGGACTGGAAGTTTTATTTAGCTAAGGTAAGAAAAAGAAAATCCTGGTAATAATTCAAACTAAAGATGTGTAAGATATCTACACATAAAACGTTCTTAGAGAAATTAACGACCTACACGAATGGACAGAGGTATCACGTTCATGGATGGGAACAATCAATATTGTAAAAATGTCAATGTTCCCTAACGTGATCTATAAATTCAATGCAAACTCTACAAAAATCCCAAGAGATTTTTTGTAAATTCTAGTTTTGTGATTCTGTAGTTTAAAAAAATGTTTATTGATTTTAGATTTTAATTATTTATTATTTTCAGAGAGAGGGGAAGGAAGGAAGAAGGAGAGAGAGAGAAACATCACTGTGAGAGAGAAACATCGATTGGTTGCCTCTGGCATTCCCCCATCTGGGGACGGATCCCACAACCCACACACGTGCCCTGACTGGGAACTGAGCCAATGACCTTTCATTCTGCGGGACGACGTCAAACCAACTGAGCCACACTGGTCAGGGCCGTTTATTGATTTTAGAGAGAGGAAGGAGGAGGGAGAGGGAGAGAGGGGGAAAAGGAGAGAAAGAAACATCCCATACACACCCTGACCAGGTGTCGAACCTGCAACCTAGATGTGTCCACTCAGAAACTGAAGCCTCAACCTTTCGGTGTATGGGACAATGCTTCAACCAACCAAGCCACACTGGCCTGGGCTAATTTTGTTAAGTTACATGGCATTATTAAGAGCTGAGAATAGTCAAAACACTATCAAAGAAGAAGGTATGATGACTTGTTCTAGCAGGTATTTTCAGAAAGCTATAATAATTGAAATAGTGGTGTTGGTACAAAGAGTAATCAAAATAGCCTAGAAACAGATCCATGCATATATAGACTCTTGATTTACAACAAACAAAGGACCTCAGGGAAGTACAGAAAGAATCATTTTTAAATAAATGGTGCTGGAAAAACTGGGTATCTGTGTGCAAGTATAAAGACTACTCCCTACATTAAACCACATACAAAATTTGTCTCCACGTGGTCTGTGTACCTACTATGAAAGGCAAAACAATAAAAAAGCTTTTTAGAAACATTATCTTCATAACATCAGGTAATAAAAAAAAGTCTTAAATATGACTCAAAGTGTACTAGCCTAAAGGAAAAGGCTGATAAAATTTAGGCTCCATTAAAATTAAGAACCCCTGGTTCATTCAATGGCACCTTTAAGTGCAAGAAGAAATTTGCAACAGAAGTAACCAACAAAGGGCATGAATCCAGAGTTCATAAAGAACTCTTACAGTTCAGAGAGAGAGAGACAAGCCAATTAGAAAAATGGGCAAGAGCTTTGAGCAGGTCCTTCAAAAAGGATATCTCAATGGTCAACATGCTTATGAAAGGTACTTGAGCACATTAGAGTCAAAGCACAGAAATGCGAATTAGAACCACAATCACATATCATTAGCGTGGCTAAACTGAAGAAATCTGGCAATATAAGAGCTGAAGAGGAGGTGGAGCAATTGGTAACTCTCATAAACTACTAGTATAGTACAACTTTAGGTACTAAAGTTGATGATCCATATATCCTATGCCCCAGTAATTCCACTCCTCTATATTCCCAACAAAAATACATGCACACGTCCAACAAAAATATGTGAATCAGAATGTTCATAGTAGCAATATTCATAATTCCCCAAAACATAAGCCAATGTCCAGCAACATGCAAATGATTAAATTGTGGTAAATGTATACAGTGGAATATTATACAGCAACAAAAATGAAGCGCAATTAAACACAATATGGGTTAAGTCTTATGCACAATAAGAGTGAAATAAGTTAGAGATAAAATAATGTATGTATACTATTCCCTTTATACAGAGCTCAGAAACAGATATAACAACACTACAGTACTTAGGGATACATGCTTTAGTGGGAAAACAAAAAAGAAAATAGAGTGATTAGCATAAAACTCAAGTTACTGCTCCCCTCTGGGGGAAAGGAAGGAATTGTGCTTGGAAAGAAAAAGAGGACCGCCTCTGGGAGCGCTGGCAATGTTCTGTTTTTTGACTGAGACTGGTATGTGGATGTTCACTTTATAATTCATTAAGATGTTTATGTGTATTTCTGTGCTTTTCTGTGTGTGTTGTATTTCACAATAAAAAAGGTATTTTAAAACTTTTCAAAGTTAACTCTTTATGCAAATATACTATTATCTTTTGAATAGCATGAGACAATAAACTAACAGATTTCTCAGTTGATTTTGGGAAGGAAGAAGGAAGACATTCTGTCTATGAAACAAGCTGCTGACCAAGCCTAGGCAGTGAGGTGGAAGTGGAGGGCACGTTCTAAGGGCATTCAGGTGAGCCCTTCCAAATGCATGTGTTCTAAAACATGCAATGGGATGAAAATCAAGAGGATTACAGTTTGCTATTCCAGTTCTAGTTCTGAGAGCAAGAAGTAAAGAAAATATCAAGAAAAGGCCCTCAAAACACAAGATCAGTCTACAAATTTAACAAAGGATGACTCAGAAGAAGACAGTGCTGTGGAATGGAGGCAAACAACACCGTTCAGAATATCAACACAGTGTTAAAAGTTCACTGTGATGGGTCAGAATCATGTTAGAAATTCCAGGACATCTTCTCATTCCACTTGATTAGACTATGTTAATGAAGCCAAATGAGTAACATATTTAATGTGATATGAAAGCCTCAGGGAGCTGGAAAAATCTGAGCTTATTCCTAGTAAACACTTCCCAATATTCAATTAAAAAGGTGCCTTTGTTCAGTGTTCATACCATCACCTCCCTAGCTCCCTAAGTATTTTACCATGGATTAACTAAGAATTACTTAACAGAACTAAAGAAAATCAAACAAACTCTACAGGTCTGAGTTCTTTTGGGACAGCATTAAACAAAGATGAAGGAGAACCTGAAACTCCCACAGCCCAGGGTTTTCTTACGAGTTTAAAGAAAATAATTTTTGACGTCGTTTACTTAGAACTTTTAGAAACATGAAAAAATGCTAATACTGTGTTAAAAACTGGACATAAACTTGTATACAATAGGTTTTTTAAAAAAAATCTGCAAATACATCCAATTATTAACACTAGTTTCCTGAGAGGAATAATATCTTTTACTCTCTACTTTTCTGAACGTTTCCATTAATAAGCATGAATTAGTTTTTTCCCCCCAAAACTGAGCTTTTCAGACCACTGTATATTCTTTCAGTGGTTTTACCCATAATTGTTTTTCTACCATCAGTACACAAAGCCAATAAAGTGAAAATGTAAATTATTTTCTTAGCAATATGATACAAATAAATCTGACCTCTTGGACTCTCTGTAAAGAGACAGCAGTTAACACTTTGAGAAGTAGTTTATAGTATCATGTGTTCATTTTTCACTAGATAGCTGGTCTTTCTCCTACTTATTTATAGGGACTTCTCCTTATTAATTAGGAAAAACAAGAGACTTTGTCACATGAGTTGTAAATATTTCTTATGGTGTGTCGCTTCACTTTTGCCTTGCTTATGGTCATTTTTATCATGTAATAATACTTGACATCTATCCTAATGAGCCCATCAATTTTTTTAAAAACTGATTTTATATAATAGATAAAACCTCCTCTACTCTAATATTACAGTATATTTTTCTATTATATTAGAGATTTTACTGGTTTAATTGATCACATATTTTATGGACAATTTTACCCAATTCTTAATGCAAGTACTGAAAAACTGGTAAGAGCCGTATTTATAATCCTTTCCTGCATAGTTATTCCAGTGATTGTCCAGCTTAAACTTTAGAGGTGATTTATTCCTAAAATCAGGATATCAACTACAACTATTTTCAAATGCTGATAGTATTAGGTCTAAAATCTCACTAATACACAGTTTAATAGCATACACAATATTCAAATTTCCAATCCCTCATATCACATTAACAAATTTACTAGGAAAAGGTGGATTACTATTACCAAAAACAACAAAGATAACACACAATTCTGATACAGAGCCAAGATCACCGAGCGGTTGGAGACATTATCCTGCCTACAGAGAGTTAACTATTTTCAGTTTATACAGAAAAAGAAATTAGCACTTGATTTTTCCCTTTCAAAATGGGATGAGGTGAGATTCCTTTCTTTAAAAAAAAAAAAAGTGTTTTTAACCAAATTCAGAGAAACATAGAGTAGACTGGTGGTTGCCAGGGGTTGGGGGGTGGGAGAAATGAGTGATAGTGGTTAAAAAAGCACAAATTTCCAGTTACAAGAGGAATAAATTCTGGGGATGTAATGTACAGCATACTGACTACATTGTTCACAATACTGAATACTGAACTGGAAAACTGCTGCAAGAGTAGATCTTGTATGTTCTCACCACTAAAAAACAAAAGGTAACTATGTGCGGGGATAGATGTTAACTAACCTTATTGCGGTGATTATTTCACAATATACACACGTATCAAATCATCACGTTGTACACCTAAAACTTACATGTTATATGTCAATTATATCTCAATAAAACAGGGGTGGGGTAGAAAAACAAGTTTTTAGAACTCTGAAAGAGTTGCATTTATAAAATAGTGATTTTGGATTAATATTCATAGATGATGCAGTTCTGAATTTATGTAAAGTTTTATTGATACACACACATATCTATGTATCGAATGCTGTTCTTATGGCTTTAAAAATATTAACTCATAAGAGGTGGGGGGAGACTTCTGTGGAAATTTTGAAAGGAATTACTGTGTATTCTCTCAATGGTTCTGAAGGATAAAACCACCAGTTCTTTATAAGGTTTGTTTTTAACTATAAAAATAAACAAATAAAAATATTAACTCAATCTCTTGGGTATGGTTCTACTAACCCCAATTTAGAGATGAGAAAACTAAACCATGGAGATTAACTAGTCCATGGCACTACACTGGTAAACTGGAGCTGGGATTTAATCACAAAAGTCTAGTCTAGAGCCCATCCTGTATTTTGCTGACTGTAACACTTTTGTGGCAATTTTAATCATTTGGCGGTGGGGGGGTTGGGAAACAGTGAGTATCAATGTTATACTCTTTCCATAAAAAAGACCTTCCTCTTCTTTTCTGGAAGGGTTGATAAAATTCCCCTGTGAAACTGTTTATGTCTGGTGTTTTTAATAGAAGCAAACATAATTTTACCTCTTCTTTACTAATTGGCCTGTTGATAACCTTTCTTTTAGAGGCAATTTTGGTAAATTATACTTTCCCAGAAAACTTTCCATTTTCAAACTTGTTTCACAGTTAATAAAGTCACAGTCACTCTCCTCCAAGATGGCTCCTGATCTTCGTAGTCTCTTGGTATTCATGTCCTTCTTTAATCCCTTCTGCATTGAATAGGACTGGTCTATGTGGTTACTGTGGAAATCACAGACTCTAACTTGAGGCTAGGGTATAAAACACCCTACCTGGCAAATGATCCAAGAAAGAGCCAGGTGGGCATCCACCTGGCTCTTTCTTGGATCATTTGCTCTGGAAAAAGTCCTTTGGACACTCAAGTAGCCCTATGGAGAGAGCCATGTGACAAAGAACTAAGGCATTCCACCAAAAGCAAGCACTAATAAGCTAGCAATGAGTAAGACATCTTGAAAGCAAGTACTTGGTTTGTTTTTTAGCTTTTTTGTTTTCTGTTTTAAAAACAAACTAAGCAAACAAGAAGAACAGAGACAGAATCAAGGATATGGAGAGCGTTTTGATGGTGACCAGATGGCAGAGGGTATAGGGGAATGGGTGAAGAAGTGAGGTGATTAAGATGTTCAAATAGGTAGTTACAGAATAGCCAGGGGGATGTAAAGCACAGTATAGGAAAGGGAGTAGCTAAAGAACTTACACGCATGACACATGGACATGAACAATGGTGTGGGGATTGCCTGAGGGAGTTGGGGGGATGCTCGGTGGAGAGGGGCAAAGGGGAAAAAACTGGGACAACTGTAATAACGTAATCAATAGAACATAATTTTTTTTTAAATTTTTTAAAAAGAAAGCAAATGCTACAGCCCTAGTCAAGCCTTCACATAACTGCAGCCCTGGGATTCTGACAACAAGCTCATGAGAAACATAGCCCAAGCCACACAGATAAGCAGCTCCTGAATTTCTGACCCACAAAAGTGTACCTATGAGATGATAAATGTGTATTGTTGTTTAAGTCATTAGGGTTTTGGATAATTTGTTACATAGCAATAGAGAATTAACACAACAGTTGTCTTTCATGGCTCTTAATTTTCACTGTTATCATAACTCCTTCCTTATTTTTCACTTGTGAATTTGTACCTATTCCATTTTAGTTAATAATTTGGCTTTGTTTTTAAATCAACGTTTTAAAGTTACTTTTACCATTTTTTGTTGTTTTCTAATTTATTTTCTGCTCTTAACGTTATTTCCTTCCTACTACTCTCAAGTTTATTTTATTCTATTTTTAACATCTTTAGATGTTTATTTTCATTTTTCTTGTTTCTCTGAAAACTGCTTTTGCCATATACCACACAGGTTCAAATATATAATGCTTTTATTGTAATTTTTAAATTACTCAATAATTTCAGTTTTGATTTTCTCTTTGGCTTTGAGGTTCTGGCCTAATTTTTCCCCTAGGTCTTACATGCTGGAATTGGGGGTGGAGCCCACACCCTAGGTATGTGATCTGACCAGGAATGGAACCTACAACCTTTCAGCTACAAGACGACATTCCAATTACCTGAGGCACACCAGCCAGGGCTATTATGAAATATTTTGTACTTAAATATAATATACTTGTAAGTACAGTTTCAAAATAATAAAATGAACACCTGTAATAACAAAACCAACACCACCCAGATTAAGAACTGTTGTATACCACCACCAATATCAATGAAGCATTGGGGCCTGACTTTGAGAATATTCCATGGGCAGCTAAAAATGTATACATTTTTTTCCTTTGGGGGTACAGAATTACATGTATATATACTATACTAATAATTAATTATGTTATTTAAGTATATGAACTTTAAATAATCTTTTTCAGGTATCAATTATTCCCTGAAAGTGAGAAAATTCTGTTAAAAATATAAATTCCCATTATACCTTAACAGGTAACTATCAGATCTTGTGAGTCCTGGCTCACTCTCATGGCCCCATAGTGCTTCTGTCTCAGGAAGCTTCAGAACAAAGCCTATTTTTGTTCTAACTTAAGGTGTCCCTTCTGTACAATTATATATTCAAGTTTCTAGAAATTCTTAATTACATAGTTTTCTCCAGAATTAAACCTTGTATACTTTGTACCAACATGCCTGTCTCTATCTGGTTAGTTCAGACTCATCCCTTAAGATGTAGCACACGTCTCCTCTTCAAAGCCTCTCCCAGTCCGCCCGGCAGAATCAAGTACTTCTTCCTTAGTATTCTCACCACACAATATACAGTACTGTCTGAATCCTCTGTTCCTCCTTTCAGAATGTTCTTTCTAAAACCCACAAACTCAGCCATCTAATCGTGTAGATTTGCCATCCTTTGTTTGAGGAGGCTATATATTATTCTATCTACTTTTTCTAAGAATGATATTCTGAAACAGAGATTCTTAATGATTTGATTGAGTCAGACTTCTGTGAGACCAGTCCATAATAGGTTTCTCTATTATTCTGTGAGACCAGTCTGTATTATGCTTACCTACTGTAACAAAAATACTGGAAACCAAATGTTTTAATGTGCAGGATCTAAATGAAGATATCCTCTTTGAGGTAATTCTCAGTTGAGCTCAACATTTCCATTTTCTCCTAAGGCTTTAAAGAAGTAATAATAGAAACACGTAGAAGGTACACCAAAGTATTAAAATGAATAAAGCCTATGAGGAGAGTTTTGGTTTTTAGAAAATGCTGTAAGGCCCATGATGGAGAAAAGATGCAGCAAGGAACGACAAGGCATGGTGTACAGGACACAAAGAAATTCAATACTATGAGTCAAATTAAGCCCAAAGAGTTGAAAATAGATGAGTTTGGAGAGATACTTGTGGTAATGATTAGGAAGTGGGTTGCACAGCCCTTAAAAAAACCTGATGACTGTATAGGAAAGATATCTATTACCCTCACCAGAGAATCATGATTTTATGAAGATCCAAGAAAAGTATATGTAAGTGGGGTTTGTCCACGGGTTGAATATATAAGGAGAAACTGTGCACCACCTAGATAGGACTGTATATAACTAGCTAAAGCACAAATCTCAGACTCCTAAATGAAGAACCCATATCCCAAAACAGCATTTTGGACCAAGATGGACTATCCCCATGATTGTCTTCTGTTAACACAAAAATAGGAAGCAAGGAATTATGAGACCACATCCTGCGGAGTCTGCTTTCCTGGTAAGGAGAGGTCTAGAAAACTGGCTGTTTTGTATGTTATAATTAGGGAACGAGGCTTGTTCAAAATCCCAATACTTGTAGTTATGATTCGCTAGATAATGAAGATTAGTAACACTTTAGACACTTTTGTCATTTGTATTTATTACTTACACCTGAAAAGGAATTATCCTCACCAAGTATTTCTGCGTAATGCAGTGAGCCAGCAATACTGTATGTACTGCAGAGCAGTGGTTCTCAAAGTGTAGTCCATGGATCCCTGGAAGAAATTAGGAGACGTCTCCAAGCCCATGGAGATGTCAAAATTATTTTTATAATGGTATTACAAAGCTAGATGCCCTTCCACTTGACACTGCACTAACTGTATAAACTGTTGGCATCTTTGCATAAAGCAAGGCAGTGGTAACAAACTACACCGGTAATCATTGTATTCTTTACTATTATGCACAGTTAAAAAAAGTCAATTTTATTTCCTGTTTTCTACCAAGCAGTATAAACTAATTTTATTCTTAACCTGGGTTCACTATTTTTGATTTTCTGTATGACAAAGTTAGAAGTTTTAAACATAATGGAACTTTGTCACACACTGGTTATCTTAAGAAAAAGTATGTGTACAATTGTTTGAAATGTAAGCTGAATTAACTGCTTTATTTATGAAATGCTACTTATAATAACTGACAAAGTATGATTACTCAGTCTTGGGTATGCAGGAGACATTGTCTTTAAAAATGTACGACGGGAGCTCATCATTTCAAATGAAATAAATACATGACCATATCTGTTGTCAATGACAAAATTTCAAGTTTTCAAACAAACATTAGAATTTTGGAAAACCTGTAACTGCTCCGTGAGTTTGACGATTTCCCAGTACTTAAAAGATTTTCTGAAGAGATTGGTGGTGATATTAAACAATGTGATTTTTGATACTGTATAATAAAACACTCTAAAGATCTGCATAACTCAGTGAACCAATATTTTCCAAATGATCCCCCATGACATTACAAGGCCATACATGAGGGAAAAAAAAATCTACTCAAAGTCTGAAATAATCAATAGATTCTAATGTCATAGAACATGAAATATTAATTGATATATTGTAGCTTCACAGTCTATATTGCACCTAACTTTTTAGAAACTAAAAATTGTTGATTTTGGGTACAGGCCCAAAGAGCATCCGAATTTTGTGACTGACCAGATCAAAACTATATGGACCACCTCTCTCACTTGAGATACTACACAGCTCCCTAAGTCCGTTTTAACAGGAATGAGTCTGAATCTCTTAATGGCATCTTTAAAGGAGTTACGAGCTGATACCTTTTAATAAAAGAACTGAGTGTCTTTTCATCTACAAAGTCAACATTCATTTAGGGAGAAGGAAACTCGGCTTCGGAACATGAGCAGAGGCTCAGAAGGCACATAAGGTGGGAGAAAGAACTAAGCTGTTTTAGTGGATGTATGAGGAAAAAACTTTTTTCTATAAATGAAAATTTTCCTAAGCTATCTTCCTGGCCTTGTGAGATTGAGCAAAGACTATGATAGACTAAATTACTGGTTCACTTCTCCATTTTCTGTAATAGAATTATAAGTCTACATCCTTGCCATGGTCTTGAGGTAGGTTAAGTATATTCTCCACTCTTTGATTTGGTCTTTGGTCATGTGATTTGCTTATGGCCAGTTAGATATTAGCAGACATTATGGGAGCAGAAGTATGCACAGTTGAGCTTAACAACTCACGTGATGCAGACACCACCAAGAGAAAATTATAACCCAGATAGTTCACTGGTTCAAGAACAATAAGAGATGTGCAGAACAGAGCTGGATCCAACCTGCAGTTCACCCTAAATCAGCTGAACCCCAGCCACCTCACACATGTACAAGAGATAAATACATGATTATTGCATTAAGCCAATGAGTTCTGGGGTGTTTTCTTAGGTAGGATTATTTGAAAATACCTAATGGCCTTAAGCTATCCCATGTACACCTAACAGTCACATTCTGGAAGCTACCACCTGAGTAAACCCATTGTTTTTCCCTAAAGATCTGGAAGACTTTGGTGATGGTAAAAGGTTTGGTAGTATTATTACCTGGCTTAAAAACCTTTGATGGCTTCTCAAGACCTAAAAGGATCAAATCTGAACTACTGGTCCTAGAATTTAAGAACCCAAAACTTTACTATCAATCCTTCCTTCCTTCCTTCATTCTTACCCAGAAATCTTATATTCTAGCCACTGAACTTTATTCAATTTTCTCGGGTAGTAGTAGTCTCCCAGCTCTCCCCTGGGTATCCAACCTGCAGGCCGCATGCAGCCCAGGATGGCTATGAATGCGGCCCAGCACAAAATCATAAATTTACTCAAAATCTTTTTTTTCATCAGTGTTCGTTAGTGTTTGTATATTTAATGTGGTCCAAGACAACTCTTCCTCTTCCAGTGTGGCCCAGAGATGCCAAAAGGTTGGACAATCCATAATTTTTGCACAGACAAGATGAGATTAGTAAACTGAACTACAATGACTTACATTTTTGTTTAAAAGATCGTTAATTTATCTAAGGCAGAGATCTTATCATTTCTATACCTCCATCTTCTAGCACATTACCTGAAACATGGCCTTTTTTGTTGGAAAAAAAATAAAGTGAGAATAAATGAAACTGAGAATATGAAAAGAAAAAATGATGTGTCTAAGGTGCAGGTGCAGTCTACAAAGAGAAGTACCTTTAAAAAACATCTATTAAAAGTAATCTCATTTTTACTTAGTAAAACTGTAAAAGTTAAAAAATATTAAGTAATTCTATGATACAAAATTGAGTTCATGTTTTATCTCTAAAAACCTTCCTAAAATAATAAAAGAAATATAAAACTATGAATACCATGGTACTGTCATAACTTCATTAAATATATACAAGGCCCTGGTCTGGTGGGTCAGTTGGCTGGAACATAGTCCCATATACCAAAATGTTGCGGGTTCCATTCCCATTTGGGTGTGTTATGGCAGGCAGCCAATCAATGTGGATATTTCTCACACTGATATTTCTCTCTCTCTCTCAACGCATATCCTCAGGTGGGAATTTTAATAAATAAATAAATGAATGCATAAGGAAAAATTTCAAGGAAAATATATTCAAAAATATTAATAGACAATGGTGATTTTTTCTTGCCTTTTACATTTTACCTTATTGTTCAAAATTTCCTACAATGAACATGAAACTAGTATGTGAATGTATCTTTTAAGTAGAAATATAAGATCTTAGATTTATCAAATGGCTAATTTTAAAATATAATATGTATTATATGTTCAGTCATTGATAAATGTAAAATAGTTTATCTTTCAAGTTCTGTGAGAAATTAGAAAACTTTCTTTAAAAGCACTAAGTATGTTATTATATTAAAAAAAAAGCTAGGATGAAGCTTCAAATCTGAATTTTTTTAAAAAGGAGATATGAGTGAACTGAGACTTTCTTAGAATATAAAAGACCTGTATGTAACTTCTAGCAGCAAAAATTATATAGAGGGCCAGCATAATTCATTCTTGTCTAGTGCTCTGTACTTTTTATTCTCTAAACACAGAACCCCTCTAGGTCACTCTACCGTTTGTGAACTCTTTACCTTCTCTTCTCTTATATACAATCCTATCATCTCGAGAACACAGTAATCCTTATGTTATTGTCTCTTCCTCCCTTCTGCCTTTTATTCCCCCGAGCCTAATTAGCAAGGCTCCTGAAAAGAGTCAAGTTCCTTTGCCAGATATTACTGTAGTTCTTCCTCTCTCACCCACACAAGAATTCCCTATACAATTTCTCGTTGTGTGTGACCCCCATCTGAGAGAAAGAGATCCAAGGCTTTGAAAGAGGTGCTTCTTTTTCACAAAAAGAACCCAAATATTGTTCTCCTTTTGCCTATTCCCCCAGAAGATCCTGTGCCTAATCCTCCTCAGCACTGGTCCTTGTATATGATTCCTGCATGCACATCTTCAAGTAATACCTTTTAAATACCATAATCATCTCTGGAAGGGAGTTAGGGAAAAACAGTAGGAGTCTTCTGGTTGCTGTGTTATCAAAGATAACACTACCAGCTCTCATCACAAGAAAAAAAACTGCAACTATATGAAGTGATGGATGTTAATTAACTATGATAATCGTTTCACTGTATACACATATATCAAGTCATGTTGTATACCTTAAACTAATACAATTTTATATGTCAATTATATCTTTTTAAAAATATAACACTATAAAAATACCTGCTGATCAGTACCAGAAATAGTAAGAATGCCTCCATATTCTAAGAAAATCTTCATTCTCTGTATCTGATTCTTATTATGGCAAGTCGCCTGAATGTGACCATTAGACCTAGATACCATGCTCTAATACACATAAGAAAATGGAAGCTCTGGTCATATGGTTCAGCTGGTAGGAGGGAGGGGGGAAGGAGAGAGAGAAAGAGAGAGAGAGAGAGAGAGAGAGGGAGAGAGAAAAGAAAGAAAAGGGAAAGGAAAGGGAAAGGAAAGGGAAAGGAAAGGGAAAGGAAAGGAAAGGAAAGGAAAGGAGGGAGGGAGGGAGGGGGGGAGGAAGGAAGGAAGGAAGGAAGGAAGGAAGGAAGGAAGGAAGGAAGGAAGGAAAAGGAAAGGAGGGAAGGAAAGAAGGTTGCAGGTTCAATCCTGGGTTGGGGTGCATATGAGAGGCAACTGATCAATATTTCTCTTTCTCGCTCTCTAAAATCAATAAACATATCCTCCAGTGGGGATTTTTTAAAATCTGCTAAAAAAAAAAAAAGAAGAAGAAGAAGAAAAGAAAATGGCAGGATCCTTTACTAGAGTCAATTAAGTCTAAGGCTGCACTTAAAATATCTTTTCTTTGGTGCTCCTTAGGACTGCTACTTTTCAATTGATTGCTGGCTTTCAAATTATTAATACTTAACTCTTGGTGGGGGCATTTCTTGCTTCTTTTAGTGTAAATTTCAAAGCTTAACCCCACAGACCTACCTAGCCACATTAATAGAGAAATGCAGGTATGTAAATTTCTAACAGACATGTAGGAAGTTCTTCAGGAAGTTTAGAATATACAAAATTAACCAATACTGCCAACCACTACAAGTACAGCAAGAAAATCCTGAAAAGGCTTAAAGAAATTTTAAAATTCCAAACTAAGTAAATATAGCAACTTATATTATTTTTAAAAATAAGGATGTTGTTTCTAAATCCTTTCTTAGAGCCCTTGTTCAACTAGATATATTATGAAAAAAAGAACTACATCAAAGTTTTGGAAGTATTACACATTATATTCCAAATTTATTTGGCCATGAAAACCTTTGTGTATAACATCTTTTAAGAGGATAATTTGTGAGGGTTTTATATATTAGTAAACTTTATTTCAAATTATATTCTTCATATTATACTAGCTTAAACAGTGCTAAATCAATATTTATGCTTGGAATTATAGCATAAATAAGTAACAAAAAAGATGTTATAGAAAAGGTATAACTGGATGAACTGTAAATATATCATATTCTGCAGCCTTAGGCTGAGAACAGCCTAGCCAAGATTATATACCATAAATCAAATTACTCTTTCCACATGGTAGGAGAAACAGATACAGTTCACCCTTGAACAACATGGAGGTTAGGGGCAACAACCACCCACTCAGTCAAAAATCCACGTATGACTTTTGACTCCCCCAAAACTTTATACAGTTTCATTATCCACGAGGGATTGGTTCCTGGACGTCCTGCCCCGCATCAATGGATGCTCAAGTCTCATGTGTAAAATGGCATTGAACAATGCATGCTGTTAGTCCTTCACATGCATGGATTCCCAACTCGGTGAGATGGAGGGCTGACTGAATATTTATTGAAAAAAACCTCAACATGTAAGTGGTCCCATCCCATGCAGTTCAAATCCATGTTGTTCATCTGTATTTTCAAAATCATTTCAAAATGAAATGATCAGGAATCAACCTATTTTAGTGATGGTAAATATGTTTAGAAGTCAAAAGCCTCCTAAATAATATGTAGCTGTCAGTCTTTCCCATCTCTAATCATTATTTTTCAGAATGTTACCAGTTACCTTCTAAAAGACACACTGATGGTGATATTCCCTTACATAAAAACCTTTCTATAGCTCCCAAATGCTTCAAAGTGGAAATTCTAAAGTCTTAGTTAATTTTGCCCATCTGGTTCTAATCTACCTTTCCCAAATCTTCTGCCACTTCTAGACCTGCTCTAGTTATACAAGGCAGTTATTATTCATAGATTGCTGTTTCATGCTTCCTTGACTCTGGAATTGTCTTCCCTCTCTTTCCTTCCTCCATTTGTTAAATTACTACACATCTTTCAACACCCACCTCAAATGACTTTTCACAGTAGCAATAATAAAACATTTTTTATAAATGCAGTTCACTCTGCATTTCAGAAAAGTCATTATAGTATTTGAAAGAGCATGTTTTAAAATCTATGAATAGATGAAGATTATTGACTTTGATTAGTAGTCAGTCTACTTTTAGTGGATATCCTTAAAACTATCTATCTCTTCTACATTCAATTCCTATATTCAATTCCATAGATGCTTACTGAATACCAAATATGTCCTAAGCACAGTCTTATTCTTAAGACTGGGCCCAAAGTCTCTTTTACAGCTAAATGCATATGCAAAAGGAAGTTAAATGGAATTTTTTCTCTTGTTTCAAAATTGTGGCTAAAACCCAAAGTTGAGGATAATTAAGTAACTCTTCTAGTTTCAAGGAGCCAACAGTAGTTAGTACCAGCCTCTTCTCTTAGGGCTTACTGAGAGACACTGGTTTACTGAACCAGCCCTATGGTCAATATCGTAATACCTTCCCTCAGTGTGACTCTAAAAAGGCTGAAAAGAAAGAGAGGCTTATTGGACTCTGAGGAGAACAGAGAGTTTATGAAAAGAGGATATTCTACCCCCTCTTTGTGGGAAAAAAGCAGTTGTCATATGTGATTCCAGGGGGTAAGAATCAAAGTTTGAGGTCATTTAAAAGAAAGGTACACTGGTATTTCATTCCCTGTTTGGTTTCCTGTATAGGTAAAAGATTTACTGATTTTCTCCACTATGTGCCCAGGAGAAAAGAGAAATGGATAGTGTGGTGAGGAAGTGACAGGCAGAGAGATAGGCAAGACTGCTGCCCACCTTGAGTCACTGGTTACCAATAGGTATAAAAAAATGTAAGCTTTTCCCCAATGTGCTTGCAGGCCCTAGAATTGGCCATGGGAGGTAAATTCGATTGGATAAAGTTTTGCCAAAAAAAACCACACACACACACAAAACCCATAGCAGAGTCACATGGTATGAATGCCATCAGTCAGGTTTAACCAGAAGATGTTACCAAATCTTGCAAGGGATGGCCAATGCCTATGGAAATGCAATAGGATTGAGCTCACTGTCAGCAGAGTAAATTGGAGCTACCACTCATCTTCATTTAGCCTACTGACAATAAGATGGAGATTACTGTTCAACAACCAAGAAAGAGGACTGCCACCTTGACACTGGGATGTCATGTAGATTTCTGCCTCCCCTATCGTGCCTCCCAGCTTCAACACCAAAGGAAGAAAAGCATAAGACAAGGAGAAGGCAGAAGTGTATGGCCAAAAAAACCCCTACTGGCCCACCCACGAAGTTTTCAGCCCCAGATTAAGGTCAGTTTGTCCTGGGATAAAGTGATAAGAGTACTACATCAAGCTTGTCACTGAAATTATATGAAAAGAGCTAAATAAGTTTCAAATACTGGAATGAGACTAGAGAATTTGAATATTATGGAATAGTGAAAAGATGTTGTTAAGGTGGGAAAGGACAGTTTGGCATGGTAGAGTTAGAAGGTAGTTACTACATAAAAAGTAAAACTGATATGTATTTATATGCCAGCAAGTTGAGATTTTCAAAGGACTGGTTACATCTAAATAGTCTCTGACATTAATCTCCCTATATGTTGGTGTTCCAACTTCAATTTCTTTTTTGTACAGTTAATGAAATCCTGGTATGAGCTCCATTACACTGTAATATTTAAGTCTAGAACCAGTCCACCCATTTGCTCACTACTATTTGCTGCTCTGTCTGAAAAATACTAACTGGATAACAGCCATTCTTTTATATCTTGAAAGATACCACTAAAGTCACAGACATGAAGGGACATATAAGCATTACTAATAACAGAGGATGTTGGAAGTAGCAATAGGTATTTCAAGGAATAAAGTGAAGGAGACTTAGGAGAACAAAGCTCAGAAAGCAGAAATTTTTTTGATAACTCAATGCTTTCAACATTCAACTTTTAATGATCCAACCGAAGAAGAAACCACAAAGAGGTTTATCTGACAAAGGAAACATGAGTATACTGTAAATGGAGATTGTTTAACTGCATGATTCAGAGGAAGGAAAATGAAGGTTCTAAAAAAAGAGAGGAAGAGAAAAGTAAAGGCTGGCAGGAAGGAGGACCTGAACTGGGGCTGCACACAGAGGATGGATAAGCATGGATGATAGACAGAAGAGAACAACTCCTGGATGGATGAGAGACAATAATGTAAAGTGGCTGTGACACATTGCAATATTAATACATACCGAGACTGAATTGCGGGTAATGCTCATAAATCTAACTGCAATTAGTACAGGTTTCTGGATTAGGAAGGACATGAAAAGGAAAGCAGAAGGTTAGAATGTACATGTCATCAAAAGAGAAGGTTTAATCTTTCAATGGACTTATTCCGCAGCATCAGCAAAAAAAAGCACAGCTGGTCTACCTGCTTTGAACATTAAGGGGGGCATTAGTTAGGGGGTAGAGGGATCAAGCAAAAAGGAAAAAGGACTCATGGACATGGACAACAGTGGGGTGATTGTAAGGGGGAGAGAGCAGGCTATAAGGGGGATAAATGGTAGTGGAAAAAGTACAATAAAAAAAAGAAAAGTAGCTTTTTAGTAAAAGGTCTCTTCCCTTCCTCCCTGGACAAACACTGCTAAATTGGGCCTCTCAGAACTGAAGTTCCTGAATATTGATATCACAGAAAGAGTTTTACTTTTAAATGGGTTTCTTTTTCTTTTTTTTTCATTTTCTGGGGAAAAGATTTAGATAGTGTCCTGTGATGGGTTTTATTTAAAACCTTTACTGTCTGGTAAAAGCCTATGTTTATATTTGTTTTTAGAAAAGACCCTTTGCTAATTTAATCAACAAACATTTGGTGAGCGCTTCTTCTGTGCCAGGAACTTTCAATAGTGAATGAACAACAAAGTCACTTTATTACTAATCTAAGTATTAACTATGAAGATATGAAGGTTGTATTGCTGAGACCCTGCTTTTCTTTAGGGATTTACTGGGAATCTGAGTGGAAGTTCATCACTACAATTTTGTTTTACAATTAAGGGGGGGAGGGGTGGCAAATGGGCAATAATTAAACTTTAATCCATAGTAGTTTTCCAGTTACCCAGATCCTACTGATTAATGATCATTGAGAACTGGAATTATCTACATATAGGTCACTGGTTACAAAGGAAAATATTAAACAGAGAAGTGGGCAAATGGAGGAAATAAATTTTTTTCAAAACCTAACAATAAACTCTTAAAGAATCTTTATTTGATAACAGTAGACTCACAGATGGAATTCCATTTCCTTATGAAGAATATTTTTGCTCTTGATTAGGTTTATCTACATTGGCAGTATCACCAAAAGGGACACAGTTGAGGGTTGGACCAGATGGTGGAAGTCAAGAAAAAAATTAAGATAGGTTAAGTTTTCACAGAAAGGACAGGAAAAGAAAACAGGGCAGACTATTAAACCATCACCATTTTATTAAAATATCTGTACTTGATTTTTAAAACTCTACATATTTAACTGCACATATACCCTGTGTATACAAATAAAAAGAGCTAAAAAATTAAACATGAGGCATCCATAGAAAACAGGCCAGACTATTAAACCATCACCATTTTATTAAAATATCTGTACTTGATTTTTAAAACTCTACATATTTAACTGCACATATACCCTGTGTATACAAATAAAAAGAGCTAAAAAATTAAACATGAGGCATCCATAACACCCTGAGATTTGATGATTTTTTTTTTTTTTACTTGTTCCATGTGAAAAAGATTCAGAGAATAATCTTTCTCTGTACCATAAATGCACACTTAAAACCCAGGAAGTCTCCCCTTTTCCCGTGATTCCACGTTGTGCACTTACCATTGATCTACGAATCAGTGACAACCTAGTCTTTGCCTTATTCTCAGCAAATTCCAGGCTACTGATGTCTTTGAGACGAGCCTTATATTTATTCATTTGTTCCACAACAATCAGCTCCACACAGCTGAAACAGGAGGAAAGAGAAAACTGTTAAGAGTTGAAGTAAATCAAATAAATTGTAACGCCCACAGGCTGTTTTTCAGCTAAGTGTGATAGGTGGTAGGAGGATGAAAGAAAAACCAACATCCCTTATTTTATGAGCTCAGAGACATTTTAGAATGATGGTTTAGAACTCTGGTTGCACTTTAGTACCCATCTGGGGAGTAGTTCTAAATTGCAATGCCCAGGCCACACCAGATTAAATCAGACTAGACTTTCTGGGGATAAGACACAAACACCAGTACTTTTTTAAAGTTCTTTTGCAATCAAAGTTAAGAACCACCACTCCAGAAGGAAAGCAGAGGTTCACAAAGCAAACGAACAAAAAAAGGCCAAGGTGAAATACAGGAATATTAAGTACTAAGAATAGAGGGATTCAGAGCCATAAAACCACAGTTAGACTAGATTAAAGAAAGATACAAGTGTACATAATTTGGTAAATAGGAATTTTAAAATATATTTAGAAACCATAGAATTCCTAAAGAAAAGCCAAATTTTAAAAATGTTTCCTCAAAACAAATGATGCTCAGTTGAATATACCCTAAAGATTTTTTTTCATCTCCAGCATAAAAATCCTCAAGGTGTCTAGTAACCTTTTAAAAATAATCTGAACTTGTAAAATCATTCACTAAGCTTCATATCAGGATAAAGTGACTATACTAACTCAGAAGTCCCTGCGGTCTTATAAAGGTGATAGTGACTGGCCTTACGTGGTAGTCTTGCTGATGTCCTGCACGCTTTGTAGTGGGTCAATGGTGTCAGGGCAGCGGAGAATGCAGGGTGCAAACACAATGGCCAAAGCATTAGCAGACATTCGATTAGTGTTTTCCTGCAGAGCAATCCTAAGAAACAAACAAACAAATAAAAATCCCAAGTGAAACAAGGATAAAGAGGGAAAATAGTTGGGAGGTACGCAGAAGAAATGAGAGAACAGAACAAAGATGACATCAAATGCATAGTACTGAAGGATATTTGTAACAGTTGAAGGCAGGCACTGCAGGCTTTTCCCAAAGCTGTTCCTTTGCCTTTGGAAAATACACTTTCACTCTGTTCTTTCCTTGAAGCAATGTAGGCCAGTAGATAGCTTACCAAGGGAAATCTATGACCCATGGCTCAAGGTCACCATCACTAGAAGAACATGTCTGAAGCATGAGGAGTGGAGACTTTAACACATTTTCAGAGCCATATTTATCTAAAAAGAAACATGATGTTCTTCCCACTACTGCTGATATTTACACTTGGGGAAGAAAGACTACTGAAGTCTGTTTGGTCAGTCAATTCCTAAGCACCATCTAACCTTCCTCCTATGAATGAGGTTATGTCTATAGATATACAAACTTCAGGATTTAAATAATAGGTTAGGCTACACAGTGACACCCTAAGGGAGCTATTCCTTTACTTAGAAGAATCCAAGCAAACTGTTAAATATTCCCTTGCTTCCTGAAGTTACCTGACTAAATGAAAGATGAGGCGTTCCAGTGTATTGAGATGAGTTCGGGAAAGCTGGTCAATCACAGAGTATACACCACGGATTGTCTCTTTCCTCTCCTGAAGACCTAAAAACAGTAAGAGCAGCAAATAAGACTGACTATCCCTTCTTACATTCCACATTCCTCCTGGACAGACACTGGGGAGCAGGGGAGACTGGTTCCAGAGTTTTGGGAGGTACAACTCTACCTGTATGGCAGGTAACTCACAGTTACTACTAATCTCTCATTGCTTGAATTCTATGTTCACTAAGGAGTCTCCTGAGTTTTAATCTATATTCCAGTAATCCTTGATTACAGCAAGGGGAAAAGGATACCCTAGTTTTTCAAGCATTTGGTGGCTAACTGATCCTTCATTAAAATTAATCAACTGTCGTATAATTTATAAATCAGTCTTAGGGGACTTGGAGAAGCATGCCTCAAAGCCTATACACTTCTAGGCCTTCATCAATAGTCTACACATCTACAGCACTGAAAAACTAAACTCCATTACCCACTAGGCCTGGCATAAAACAGACAGACAGCTTTACAGAGAATTCTTGCCTAGATTCACAATTTAAATGCTCATAAGCCAACCCTTAAATATCCTATTTAAGAAGCAACTAAGTGATTGACTTACTCTGAAAATTTTTAGGACACTGGCGTTTTAATGAGTCTCTAAAAAAGTCAACATTTATTGATAGTTTTATATAAATTATCAGAAGTAAACTTTTTGATCTATATGACTAAATGACTGCAGGATGGTTAAATAATTGATAATGAAGATGGTATTCCTTTCCCAAGCTGTAGGCCTTGCCTCAAACCCAGGAAGCCATGCTTACCCATAGCTCGAAGAAATTCCTCATAGAGCTCAAAGGTCATGAGTGGATTGGGCAAATCACGAAGCCATTGTTTGAATACACTTGCAATGACATGTATGTTATAGTCATCTAGGTTTACACTCTCAGCATCTATGTATAAATAAGAGTTAGATAACAAAGACAAAACATGCAAAGAGATTCAAATGATTCACTTTAGAAACTATCATCACTGAAGGAAGGCTTCATGTTCTTAACCAGACTAACTTCATATCTTTTACAATGTAATCCCGTGCTTTGGAACACTGCTTCTAAATGTTTCAAAGTAGTAAAGGAACAGTTTTTGTTTTTTTGTTTATTTTCCAAATCTGTTGTAGATTGATCCATGTGTAAAATAAAGGATCACATTTTCATACCAAAGCACTGTTAAACTGCTTTAGCAGATTCTAAATGCTTGCTCTCAACTTCTGTACTTACCTTGCTGTGTATTTGTCCTGAATCACACTTTGAGTGACAATGCTTTACAGGACAAATGGTGAACAGGCCCAGAGGACATTTTCTAAAGTAAAGCTGATTTTAAGTCATTCTTAGAGATGAAAGGAGGGTAATAATAGAGCTTAGGGAGTGTAAAGTAAACACCTTTAATCTGTTTCACTTTTAAACTCCCTCTGGAGTTTACACAGAGGTTTATTGATGAGATGATTGGGAGGATATAGAATGATTGATTTTTCACTTGTGCTGACTCAAGGTACAAGAAACAAAATAGCAACTGCCTTTAAACTGGAGTACACCAAGTTCCTGTGGGCAGGGCCTTCTGCTTGAGTTTTATTAGGCATCTTCTATTATCATTTCCATACTTATTCATTTCTCACTGATTTGTTCATTAAAAAACAAAACTAGAAAGGAAGAGTATGTGAGTAGGTTCTTGGCTATGCAGACATTGGCTTTGTACAGAAGTGTGATTCAAAAAGACCTATTCCACCCTGACCAGTGTGGCTCAGCTGGTTGGATGTTGCCCAACAAAGCAAAAGGTCGCCAATCTGATTCCTGGTCAGGGCACATGCCTAGGTTGCGTGTTTGTTCCCTGATCAGGGCACATACAAGAGGCAACCAATCAATGTTTCTCAGGTCACTGTTTCTCTTCCATTCTTTCTCCCACCCTTTCCTTCTCTCTAAAAATAATAAATACTATCTTTTTTTTAAAAAAAAAAATCTATTCCTTCTCAATAGTGGTAAAGAGTACAAGTTGAGAATGAAATCAAAGTCAAACCCATGGATATATTCCAGGGCTGTGACTAGGGCTGTATACAGATACACGTTCAACCCACTAATTATCACTTTAAATAACTATGTCATCAATGTAGAAAGGCAGGAAGATGCACTGGAAACAGCACTTGGAGTCAGAATAATAGAGACTAAGAGGCTATAGTTTATATTATGAATTTGGAAGATGTGGGGTTAAATTCCAGCTTGGTCACTTATTGGTGATGAGTCTTTGGGCAAGATCCTCTATAAACCTCTGTTTCTTTATCTGTAAATAGGGATAAGAGTCTCTAATTCATAGGACTATTGTGAAGATTATTATAAAAACATTAACTCAGTGCCGCGCATCATCATCACGAACAGTTCATAATTTAAATTCCCCGAATCTAAATTTTTTTCTTTGCAAATTACAGATATCATGATCTTACTAGATTGTTAAAAAGATTAAATATGTCTGAGGTACCATTATTATAATGCCTTGTATCAATGACACACTCAATATATTTGCTGAATTGACCACATAAAAACAAGACTCTTTAGAAGCCACAAGGTGATAAACAAGCACCACAGAAAAAAATTACACTCTTCTGGCTACAAGAAAATGATCAACATGTAATGAGAACTGTAAAAGCACAAAATGATCTATTTAAATAAAAGTATTTGGTCTTGATTTGGAGGGCACCATCTTACCTGTATCTAGACCTTGTCGAAGCTCCTTGATTTTATTAGTTGAACCAGACTTTCGGTAAATACCTTCTGTGTACAGTCCATGCATTTCAATGTAGTTTATGAGCTTTTCCACCACTAAAGGAACAGTTCGGTCTTCACTAGTCAAACGGGACAGTTCAACCCCAAATTGTCGAGATGACAGCTCTGGATCATACTAAACGGAAGATAATTTTTGTTTCCAAATATGTTTATCTTTAAACATGTTTAACCAATTCTTTAAGAGGAGCTACTTTTTATTTCTCTGAAGTTTTATGAGCATAATTATGAGAGTTAGGAGGAAAGGGAATATGGTTAAAGCTGACAGTATAAATAAATGAGATGTTTGCTTCTGTCTTCTCCTACTTGGAATATCCCCCAAAATGATGGGGTGAAGAATGAAGGTAGTGGCAACAGGCTGCTGTTTCCCATCCTGTTAAAAATCTCTTCATGTAAAGGTGGTATGTGGGCAATAGAGAAGGGATTTAAATGTATTCTAAACATTTAATGGGTACCATTAGAAAATCTACTGATTTGAGTTAGAATTATCAGTAATTTCTGAAGCATAGGAATGTTCTGATGTGAGAAAATGAGGACAACTGTAATTGCACAATAAAAAAAAGGAAAAAATTACAAAAAAAAGAATTAATCAGAGTTTTAACTTCCAATCCATTCTTGTTCCCATACTCTATCATTGAACGAGGTTTAAATAAAAAGCTTCACAGACACACACAAAGAATGTTTTGATGTTTATGTAAACCTTTGGGAAGTTCAACTAAACACAGATGTCGCAGCTAAAAAGAGAGGAATGCACAGATTGGTCCAAGGTTAGTGACCTAGATCTTTTTAAAATTTATGTTAAGCCCCGGCTAGTGTGGCTCAGTGGACTGAATGCCAGTCTGCGAACTGAAAGGTCGCCAGTTCAATTCCCAGTCAGGGCACATGCCTGAACTGCAGCCCAGGTCCCTGGTTGGGGGCACTGAAATTTCTCTCCCTCTCTTCCCCTCACTCTAAAAATAAATAAAATTTAAAAATTTTTTAAAAAATACTTTTTTTAATCTTAAAAAGATACATTTACTTTAATACTGTATCTGCTATCATACCTTACTGACTATAGTTTATGTGACTGTGAAAGAATAGCTTATCCTTAATATTATTTGAATCCTCAGAAAACAAAAATGCCAGATATTATCTCTGAGACAAATCTTTCCTTCTCCTGTACCATTCTCCTTCCCTAATCCAACACTGTGACCCCCACTCTCTCCTATCTGCACCCAAGCAGTGCCAAGTTCCTTCAGTCAAGCAGTGCACTCTATTTTTTCTTTCCTGTTCTCAGTGCCATCACCCTAGTTCAAATCTGTATGACTGACCACCTGGACTATTCCAACAGCTTCTTGATCAATTTCCCCACACCCATTTTCTCTTCACTTAGTATCAGTGGAGTGTATATGATCTACTTTATTATCCTCTAAACCTTCAGTGGCTAATCACTATATATTAAATAAAAGGTATAAACATTCCTGAGTCTAACATTTAAGATATTACATGAATTTATCCTAATTTCTCCTTTCAGTCTTATGTTAATACATTTGTCACTTATGTGCTAGGTAACAGGGAAACAAAATTAAGTAAGAGATAGTCATTAACCCTAAGACTAATGCTAAGACTAGTAGTTTTAGTGTGTGGAGATAGGTAAAACAGAAACAACAGATTCATTTGCTATTATGGAACTACAGAAGTGAAAGAGCTAGATTAGGAAGGATTGGGCTGGGCAATTTATTGGGATGATTCAAAAGGTCACAGCTATGGGCAACTGGTGATTGGTAGCTTCATCACAAGAACACACCCACTCATGCATCAGGTCTCCTGCAGAGTTTTCTGGTGAAACATCAAATCAACCAGGTGACTCAGCCTCCCTACAACCCAGATGTGGCGCCCTGCAACTTCTGGTTTTTCCCAAAACTAAAATCACCTTTGAAAGGGAAGAGATTTTAGACCAACCATGAGATTCAGGAAAATATGACGGGGCAGCTGATGGCGATGGGGAGAACTGTGTGAGGTCCTAGAGTGCCTACTCTGAAGAAGACTGAGGTGTCATTGTCCTATGTACAATGTTTCTTGTATCTTTTATCTTCGTCAATAAATGTCTCTTTTTCCTATTATATGGCTGGATACCTTCTGGACAGACCTCACATACTGACTTGCAATGTTCCTTTATTTTATATAATTTTCATGCTTGCCTTCACTATCTTCATAAGTCAATTTGATTTAAAAAAATGTCACGAAGTACAGTACAGGGTCTGGCAGAAGTAATGCCTGCTTGAGTGTGGTTGGTAGGGTAATAATATGGGTGTAATAATTTAGAGTTTTAATTTGAACACTTCACCTAAAATGTCATATGGTGTGCCTGAGTGTGATATTTGTATGTTACAGAATTACATGCTTATAATTTTGTAATAAAACAGGGGCATTATTTGTGCCAGACCCTATATTCACTCTTTTGCCATTTTCTGGCAGAGTACATAAAAGATTAGTGTTCATTCTTCTTTAAATAATAAGACATATTCAAAGGTAAAAGCATCTGGGTCTACAGAGTTCTTTGTGGGAAGATTTTTCATTTATAGATTCTTTACTTCAATAAATATGACTCTTCAGATTTTCTATTTTTTCTTGACTTGGTTTAGCTAAGTTGTGCTTTTGTGGAAATCTGCCCAGTCTAAACTGTCAAATTTATTGCTAACAAGGTATTTGTAACAGCCTTTTATCTTCCTTATAATATATGCAATACTGGCAGTGACATGAGTATTTTTATTCTTGAATAATGACACTTCCTATTTGTTAAAAAATGTATCACTTGCTAAGAGTTTATTGTTTTAGGCTTTTCAAAGACCTAAAATGTGTCTTATATATTTTTACCTCTTGCACAAAAACTTTTGATTCCATTTATTTCTCTTTATTATCTACCCTTTGCTGTTTTTTGGGTTTAGTTCTTTTTTTATTTTCTAAAGATGGGAGTTGAGATTATTTCTATCCTTTTATCTTTTCTAACGTATGATTTAAAGCTATAAATATTCCTCTAATCACAACTTTAGCTACAGCCATACTTCTGCTATGTCATAATTTCATTATCACTGAACTCAAAATATTTTTCCATTTATATTGTATCAATAATTTAGAAGTATACTGCTTAATTTCCAAACATATGAGGACTACCTAGTTATATTTATGCTGATTTTTAGATAAATTCAATTCTGCTAAAAAAAAAATACTCTGAATATTTTATTTTATTTTTAGTCTTTGAAAAAGTCAATTTACTTCTGGCTTTTTTTCCTTATTATTGAATTTATTGGGGTGACAACTGTCAACAAAAATTATACAGGTCTCAGGTGCATAACTCCATAACGCATCATCTGAACACTGTATTGTGTGTTCACCACCCCAAGTCAAGTCTCCTTCCATCACCATTTATCCCCCTATGCTCTCCTCGACCTCTCTCCGACCACGCCTTGCCCTTCCCTCTCCCCAACCCAAAATAAACTATTGTTTTCTCTTTTTTTGCTCTATCCTTCTACCCTCCCCTACCAACCCAGACCCCTAACCCCATTCCCAACAGTTGTCATCCTACTCTCTATAAGTCTGTCTCTATTTTGCTTGTTAGTGCTTTTTGTTCATTAGATTCCACATATGAGTGAAATCATACATATTTCTTGGACTGGCTTATTTCACGCAGCATAATGTCCTCTAGGCCCACCCATGCTGTTGTAAAAGAGGAGATTTCCTTCTTTTTCTGTTCCACCTACAGTGTATTTTAAGCCTTGAATCAAATTTTCCTTTATCCTTTGCCATGATTTGTCTTCAAATTTGGAACAGCTGCAAGTTCTATACATAGGCTATAAACAACATGCACACACATTTATAGTTCAGATTTTCATAGTACTGTTACAATCGTCTGTATGTGACTAATAAATAAGAAAATGTGATTATACATCAATAAAAGCCTGAAATCTTTCAAAAAGAGTTGCATCCTTGACGCATGAGATACCGAAGTACAGGTAGTATCTTTTAGATCTCAGTCTGTGTATACAAGTAGAAGTATGTAAAAACACCAACTATGCAGTGAACCTTGATGTTTAGGTTAAAATGTTTACTTGTAACCTATCACTTTCAAGATAATTCCTGGGAAGATGTACGAGTACTTAGTGAAGTAGGAAACCGTTCAAAGTAGTATTTTAATAAATTGTTGAGGAAACAGTTTAGTAGCTCCCATGTAGTAAAGGTAAACACAGTTCTAGGAAATCAATCCAGTTACACTGAGAAATTAATATATACATCTCTATATATGTATATACTGGACGATGACATAAAATGTATTTCTTACTGGGATTTGTGGTCCAATGTTTGAAAACCACTGCTCTATAAAACTATCAGAGAGGCCTTGATTTCTTTCCATGAGGCACCAAAAAAAAACAAACAAAAAACTGTTAATTATTACTCTTAGGTAATAATCTCTTACCTTTTTAGAACACTTGGCTGTGGTTTTCAGACAGCATTTCTTATGGCAAGCATACTTGCATACTGAAAAACAGATTAAAATGCAGAATTTTTAGAAGTCTGTATATCAATGATAAGAAATTACAAAGTTTGTAAGTTTATTTTAGATATAAATTTTTTCTTTAAATCTGAGAATGCTATAATGGCATATATATACTCTGTACAATACTAGAAAGAAAAAATTTAAATCATTCTGTATAAATTTAATTTTCTTATTTAACCCATTCTACTTGAAAATAAAAGTTAAAGAACATGCCTAAAATTTCTAACCAATGTTTATAATTTTTTGTATTCTTTCAAGACTGCACAACCCTCCTCCCCATCCTTCCCTATTCCAGTAGAATATTTATCTATATCTGTGGTTTGATTCACAAATTAGTGTTCATGTTCCCCTCATACATCTGCTCTATAATCTGCTAAAATGCCGAAATACCTATTATGAATCATTCCAATGGGCAATAAAGGCATTAATGCCAAACACCCTTACTGAAATAAAAAGAAGTTAGACCACATTAAGGTATAAGAAAGGCCTTATATATTTTATTAGAAGGCCAGAATAGAGCTTTAAAGAACCAAAACATAAGATGTGTTTGGGAAGGTAAGATAAAGAAAAGTTTCACAGCAGAAATAACCTCTTAGAGCAGAAGATAACAGGGTATCTAGGCAGTTGGGAAGAGACACACTAAGAGGAGGATACTGAGAACACACTTGGCCTATGTCATTTTGCTATACAAGCTCTGATGACTGCATATCAACAACTGAGTATCCTTGCCCTTCTATTGTATAACTTGTGGGGTTTTAAAGGTCAATATCAAGTAGAAGAGGTCATCATTGTACTGATGAAATCACCAATATCGTCACAAAGAAAGTTAGTAATTCTAAGAAATCAAACCTAAAAAAAGAAAAAAAAGATTATTCATTAAAAGATTCCAGGACCAAAAAAAGAAAAAGAAAGAAAAGAAAAGAAAGAAAGAAATCCAACCAAGCCCACCCAAGTAATAAAAAAGCAGATTCTTCACATTTTCAGTTTCAAATCACAGAGAAAATTATACCAAACCAACAGGAATCAGACTAACAGTAAACAGTCACTATAACATTTTAAACTACTGATAATAAAACAAAAAAAAAACAATTGAACAAGTGAACATATCCAGCAATAGTTGTGATTTTGGCTATGGTGAACAGGACTTTTATCCTTGTTGCCATACTAGATCTAGCCCTTCCTAATGTTTCATTTATTCAGTTCTAACCCACTAGTGGGACAAACTAACAAAACAAATGAATACTTGAGTGGTTATTAAGTGCTGTAAAGACTTTTAAAGCTGAGTAGGGATGACTGAGAGTTAGGGGAAGGGGTGGTACTTTGGGTAGAAGAGTAAGAAAAGAGTTCTCTAAAGTAACATTTGAATAGAGACATGAATAAAACGAAATAGTAAATCATACTAACATGTGGAAGAAAGCATTTCAGGTAGAGTGAGCTGCAAATACAGAGACCAAAGAACATCAAAATATCTGGTTTGGCTACCAAGAGTAGGTGAAAGAAAGTAGTGAGAGATGAGGTTAAAGAATTAGGAAGTATTGCTTTTTCCTTTATGCTAAAGAAGACTTAAGAAAACTTAGAGAAATGGAACCGGCAAGTAGTTAAAAAAAGTCCTCAAAGATCTCTTATACTTACATTTGCAAACAGAGGCTCGGTCCATTATCCATATCAAAGAAGAACAGTACTCACAGTATGTAGGAATGCTATATTGAGTGGCCTTAAAGACATGACCATTGTGCTCTTCCACCTGAATGAAAAAATATAGCTATTTATGTTAAAGCCAACAGGAAATGTTGTCCTAACATGAGCGGCCAATGGGAAATCCTTCAGTCCACTGTTAGGTCCTTTTGAGAACTTATCCCAGAAAGGAAATCATAATGTTCTAAGAAATAAAATAAAAGTAAAATATGTGTTCCCTGCTTTCAAAAAGCTAACAATTTAGTGGAGAAACAAGACCGTTATATGAAAACCACAAAGCAATGCTACAAACCCATAAAGAGCTGTCTTATGTGAGTCTAATCTGCATGTTAAATTAAAAGCAGTTCTTAAATTTTTATTTTCAACCTCAAAAACCTTTTACACTTTTGCAAATTATTAATGACCTCAAAGGACTTCTGTTTATATGAGTTATGCTTACTGATATTTACTATATTAGAAATTAAAACTGAAAAAATTTTAAGTATTTATCCAATTCGTTTAAAATTAACACTAAACATATTATGTGGTAACAACATTTTTTATGAAAAACAACTGTACCTTTAAAACAAAAAAAAAAGTAATGACAAGGGATACTGTTCCAACTTTTTGTAGATCTCTTTAATGTCTGGCTTAATAAAAGACTCCTGGATTCTCATACCTCCTTCTTTATTCAACCTGTTCATTGGGTGCAATTTAGTTTGAAAGATATGAAGAAAATTCAGGCTCATACAGATATGAAATTGAAAAAAATGGAAGAATAATTTAATATTCTTTTCAGATGATACTACATCAAAACTTTACAAATGACAACTCAGAGTTCATGCCCTGTGATATTACAATACATTTTTCTGGGCTTCATTAAAATTTACAACTTTTACTTCAAAGTACCATTAAGAAAATAAAAAGATAAGCCACAGACTTGGAGAAAATATCTGCAAATCATATATCTGATAAAGGACTTCTATCTAGAACATATGAAGAACTGTTACAACTCAGCAAGAAAATGACTCAATTTAAAAATGGGCAAAATATTGAATAAAATGTTCATTAAAGAAATACAAATGGCCAATAAGCACATGAAAAGATGTTTAAAATCATTAGTCATCAGGGAAATGCAAATTAAAGCCACAATGAGATACTGCTTCATGCCCAGTAGGATGGCTGTAAGTTAAAAAGGCAATAACAACTGTAAGTGAGGATGTGGAGAACTGGAACCCTCAGATATTGCAGTTGGGACTGTAAAATGGTACAGTCACTAGAAAAATAGTTTGGTAATTTTTTAAAATATTCAACACAGAGTTCATATGACCTAGAAATTCTACTCTTAGGTTTATACCCAAGAGAACTGAAAATGTATGTTCACACAAAAACCGGTATACAAATATTCATAGCAGCACTATTCATCACACCCCAAAAGTGGAAACAACCCAAATACCCAACAAATGATAAAAGGATAAATACAATGTGGTATAGCCATATAACAGAACAGTATTTCAGCACTAAAAACCACCAAACTACTGTTATACATAACTTGTATAAACCTCAAAACATTATGCTAAGCCACACATGGCATGATTCCATTTATTTAAAATGTCCAGAAGATATTACATAAAAACAAAAAGTAGATTAGTAATTGCCTGGAACTGGGAATGGTAAAGGACAATGACTGCAAACTGACATAAGAAAATCCTTTTGGGGTAATGTAAATGTTCTAAAATTGAATTGAGGTAATGGTTACAGCTGCGTAAATTTACTGAAAATCACTGAACTATACACTTAGAAGGAATAAATTACATTGTAATTAAACATCTAAAAAAGCTCTTTTAAAAAACATTTTGGTCTATCTTGTACTTTATGTGGACATTTTACCTATACATGATTTTATAGTATTATATGCCCCGGTGATCTGGAGGATACTGGTTCACAGAGTTGTGCAGCCCTCCCAAATGTTGACACATTTTATTATACACTATCAAAAAGCCATATTTATTCATATTATCAAACAATTTCATCAGAAAATTCTTTACTGGAAAACTGTCATATTCACAGTGGCAAATAAAGTTTTCCGGAATCCTAATTTTTGCTTGAAAGCTCACACTTTACCACGGGTGATATTGTCAGGTGTTTTCTTTGAAGTGATAGGGTCATATTGTTCATTTTCAGAAAACGTCTGCCAAATACTAAGTTTAACTAAGTACAATTTGTAATAAAGTAACATGATTTCCGTAAGAAAAAAGTGGCTAGAGATACATGTTGACATAAAAAGCTGTACACAGATGTTCCTAGTAGCATTACTCATACTAGCTAAAAAGAGGAAAAACTCAAAAGTCCATAAACTGATGAATGGATAAATAAAATGTAGTATAATCTATACAATGGAATATAATTTGGGTATAAAAAGGAGTAAAGTACCATACATGCCATAATATGCATGATTATTGAAAACATTACACTAAGTGAAAGAAGATGGACACAAAAGGCCAATATTGTATGATTTCTTTTTTATCAGTATGAAATGTCCATAATAGGCAAACTCACAGTAAGTAGATTAGTGGTTGTCAGGGCTGGGGGAAGACAGAATACGGAGTGACTTCTCAGTGGTGATAGTTATACAACGTAGTGAATATATCATGTACTGCTTAAGATGGGGATATGTTCTGAGAAATGCGTTGTTAGCTGATTTCGTCATTGTGTGAACATCACAGAATGCATTTATGCAAACCTAAATGGAATAGATTACTACATGCACAGGCTATATGACATAGCTCACTGCTCCCAGGCTACAAATCTATATAGCATGTTAATGTACTGAATACTGTATGCAACTGTAACACAATGTTAAATATTTACATGTGTAAACATATACAAAAATAGAAATGGTATTGTAATAATATAGTATAAAAGATAAGAAATGGTATAACGCCTCGGCTGGATGGTTCAGTTGGTTGGAGTGTCATCCCATATACCAAAAGTGGCGGGTTCGATCCCCGGTCAGGGTGAGTATGGGAGGCAACCGATCAATGTTTTTCTCTCTCATCAATGTTTCTCTCTCTGTCTCTCTCCCCACCTCCCTCTAACCTCTCTCTTAAAAAAAAAAAAAATCAATAAACATATCTTTGGGTGAGAATTTAAAAAAAAACAGAAATAGTACACCTGTATAGGGCACTTACCATGAATAGAGCTTGCTGGACCAGAAGTTGCTCTAGGTGAATCAGTGAGTGAGTACTGAGTGAATGTGAAGACCTAAGACATTACTGTACATTACCGTAGACTTTATAAACCCTGTACACTTAGGCTACACTAAATTTATAAAACAACATGAGATTAAATCAAGCACAAGAGAAAAAGATGCAATCAAGAGACATGATAAACACAAGCATATGAGTCATAGCATACTGTTTTACAGCCAACTGTTTTTTGTATGAGTAGAGAGTGTATGTTCTAAAATAACAAAAAAGAATATTTACTATTTTTTATAAATAAAGAATAACTTATTCTTTTATAAATAAAGAATATAGTAAATATTCTTTTTTGTTATTTTAGAGTCATTTATTATCATTATCAATTTAGGTACTGTATACAATTGTATGTGCTACACTTTCATATGACTGGCAGCACAGCAGGTTTGTTTACACCAGCATCACCACAAACACGAGAGTAGAGCTGTGATCTGACATCATGAAAACTCTGACCTCACTAGGCAATCGAAATTTTTCAGCTTCATTTTAATCTTGTGGGGCCACCATCATTTATGCAATTCATGATTGAATGAAATGTCCTTATTCAGCACATGACTATATACTAAACCACACTAATCTGTATACTTTAAATGGTTAAAATAGTAAATTTTGTCATATGGATTTTGTCACATATTTTTAAAGGCTAGATCAATTGACATTTCAATTGTACAAGTGATTTTTTTTTTGAGACAACCATCATTTGCAGCTATTGTAACTGACTTAATTTATGCTATTAGCAGTTTTACCGACTACTGTTATTGTGTTGACTCAGTGAAGAAGAAAAATAATGTTATTACAATTATTATTGTGAAAATAGTTCTGATCTTGCAAAATCCCTGAAAGTGTCCCAGAAACCCCTAAAGATCACACTTTGAGAACAACCAGGTTAAAAGTTTATGTAAGTTGAGAAAAAGTATAGAATATACACCATACTATTAACTACGTGACTCTGTCTGCTGAAATGAAATAGCCAGAAATAGATGTAACATGAAATAACAAAAATCTATGTGAAAAACTTTAAAACCCTTCCTAAAGGACACAAAAATAGACTAATAAGATGAAAAGATTCAAAATTACAAAGCTGTCCATTCTACATTAACTTATAAGGGAAGTTAAGAAAAGGTATTAATAGATTTTTGTCTAATCGAACTAGATGAGTGAATTCAAAGTTCATAAGGAAAAACAAGTAAGAATAGCCAGAAAAGTTCTAAAGAAGAAAACAGGGAGGATTTAGCCCTGCCAATTATAACACATAATAACAGTTTAATAATTAAAGAAGTGTGGAATTAACTCACGAATATTCAGATCAACTAATGGACATAAAAGATAGAAAAATGGGCAATGAACATAAACATACAGGCCATGGGGTAAAATGTCAATGGTACTTGAGCATAAAAAGAAATAAATTCATTGATAATAAAAGAAAAGAAAATTAAAACTACAGGGAGATATGATATTCCTTATTTATCAAACTGGCAAAAATTTAACAGCCCATACTGATATATTATTGTTGAAATAGAAAAATGAGATTACCTATATGGGGAAATGAAGCAATATTTATCGAAATGACAGATGCACTTTACCTATTACCCAATAATTCCAATTCTAGGAACTGCCCTCCACTCATACAACTCACATACTCTTACTGATTGTGTCATTATTGTTTGTAACAGCAGAAGACTACAAAGAACCCTATGGCCCAGCAATGAATATCAAGGCAGCTGTAAAAGAGATTTCCATGCACAGCTATTATATGTTTTCCACTGCTACTGTAACAAATTACCAAAAATTTAGCAGCTTAGAACAACAGCTACTTATTATCACAGTTTTGTAGGTCAGAAGTCAGCCATTTTAGGAAGCCACCACTGATAACAAGTCACAAAAGACAAAGTCACATTTATCATTCCAAATAATTTTGAAAGCCATAAATAATTACTCTGGGCGGCTGATAAACTTATTCCTTAAATATCTCCACATGAATACTGTATGATACTCTTCAGACTGCTAGTCTAAAAATAACTTTTTTATAACATAAAAGATTATGACTTACTAAATCAGTTTCTTTTTTCCTTCTTTTCTTTCTTTCTGTTTTTGGCACCTAGTGGGAAATAAATACAAAAATTGTGATGTAAAAAAGACTGAAATATTTTCTTACTTTTTCGCAAATGCTGAGATTTTTGCTCAAAAAGCAACAGAATAAGCAAATGTGAGAAATTCTGAAATTTGGTGAAACAGTACTCAAAAGGTAAGAGAATGAAAGGATATTTTAGAGATTATTGTCTTTTTAAACCTCAGGTCTGTCCAGAAACCACACCGTATTAACTTAAAATGGTAATTTTATTTTACTCATTAATTAAATGATTACTAATTTTAAAGGCTGCACTTTCCCCATTTTGGCTCTAGAAAACTCTCTATCCCAGAGCTAAATATAAAAAGCTATTGCCCTGTCCAGATGGCTCAGCTGGTTGAACACTGTCCCGTACACCAAAAAGTTGCAGGTTCAATGCCTGGTCAGGGCACATATGAGAGGTAACTGATCAATGTTTGGCTCTCACACTGATGTCCTTTGTCTCCGTCTCTGTTTCTCTCTCACTCTCTCTCTTCCTCCCTTCCTTCCTCTCTCTCTAAAAAAATCAATGAGCATGTCCTCAGGTGATGATTAAACAAGTAAATAAATAAAATAAAAATTAAAAGCTATCATTTAGGATATAAAAAAGCTCTTTTACATATATTTCCTGGTAACCACAGTATAGAGCACTCCAAGGTTAACCTTTTAAAATTATAAACAAAGGCAGTATAAACTTGGTAAGAATCTTCTTCTGCATAACATAAAGACCTTAACCTAGATCTAGAAGAACTTTTATGGATTTATTTCTATCTGACTACTTAAAAAAATGATTTAAGATGGTTTCTAAATCTCGACACATATAAACTAGAATAACTTAAAATTAAATGGAACATAATCAACGAACAGGATTAATAGTATTCGTAATGCCTAATTATCAGATAACCCTTTCAGATGGGGTACTAAAAAAAGAACCACATTGAGTAACTGTCTAAGCCTGCTATCTCTTCTGCAACATAGATTTCATAGTAGTTATTTAATAGGACTGAAGCAAGAATTACATAAAATATCAAATACCTAGTCCAATTCCTAGCACTTAATAAAATAAAGGTTGTTATTATTATATAGATTTCCAGAAACATACATTGTCCTAAAACCTAATTCAAAGAGAAATATAATTTGTGGGTCCTCACAGAAACGTCACTAGATGATACAGTGAATCACACCTTCAACCATTGTTTTACAAAAGAAAATTCACATACTGACCTCTATCAAAGCTGAGGGTATAACCTTGAGTGCACAGCAGTATATTTTACTTCAGTGAAGAATGTATTAATTGCAAAAAGTTTACAAAATATGGTCTGATGAACTTCTAAGACAGACTAGAGTTTGTTAAATCTCAAGTAATGCTGAATTAACATGTTCACTGAAGTGTTTTTCTCAAATAGAAGCTGTCCCAAACAGACTCTTAAGCAGAGTTCAAAACTGAATCCTTTTAGAAATCAAAACATATCATATTTACCTTTGGGGGTATACAATCCAAAGTCTTGAATTCATTCATATATTCATCTAAAAACACTTTAAAAGTGTTGACCCAAACTCTAACTGGAGATTCTCTCCAATCACGTTGCTCAAGCCTCATGGTCTTTTCCAGAATCTGTTCAAATAGTGCATAGAGGTCTTTATATCGTATGCTTTTCCCATCATCCACCTAATAAGCAATAAAAGAAGAAATTTAAAGTTTTGAAGAAATTCTTTAAATACAGAAGACTGGTTCGATTTGCACTGGATAGTATTCAAAATAATGATTAGGAACCTGACATACTTTCTAACGGGCATGCCCATGAGGTCATGTGGTATTTGTAGATGTAAACTGCCACTCTACTGTGAAATATCTGCTAAGTGAAACCTGCTAAATTTTGGTAAAATACCTAACAGTTTAAACAAGGTAATAATTTGAAAAAGCCCTGGGAATTTCTGCCATAAGCGTGGCATTAATTATTATATACTTTAGCATTAAAAATAAATTTTCTAAAACAGAATATATGAAAGTATAAATTTGAAAGTGATATAAACTGATAGGTAGAAATCAGGGGATAAAACTGCTCTAATTCCACTGGAAAAAAACTGTATGATAATTCCACACATGTAAGAATTAGAAGCTAGACCTAAAGGACTATGAGAAGTGAAAAGAGTAGGGAGCCACTGAGTGAAACAGAATCATACCCAGGATATCTAAACTCAATATCTTAAGAAGATGAAAATGTACCCAGAAGTGGGGGGAAAGAAAACCACTCAAAGGAAATTCAAGGAAGCTATTAATCTGAAGTCAGTATGCTTTCCCTACCTGTACATAAAACAAAACCAAGGAACTGGAGAAATTTCTAGTTAAACATGGACTCTCTATTAAATTCTATTTTTTGTATGTTGAAGTACCAAATATATACTAACACTGCCCAACTCACCGCCAATGCAGATGAATAAAAGCTGAAGATATTCTGCCGGAATTCTTTCAGGGCTTTTTTAAATACAACATCCACTAGTGTGTCTTTCTTGCTGTCTTCATTATCTAGGTCATTCATCTGGGGACCACAGAAAAGAGTTTTTGTAGAGAATCAAGTAAATGAAAAGAAGTGGATGCAATCATGGACACATATTGGTGCTTCAACAATGACTGCCTGGAAAGTGCAAGCCACTGCTATTAAGGGACCCGGGTAAAAGCATGACTAAATAGTCAAAGTTTTATTACTACTAGATGATTTCTAATGTCCCTTCTAACATTCATGATTCTATAGTTCTACCAGAAAAACAACTCCAAGGGTACAATGACAAGCCTCACCTTCATGCATTTGGTCATATTTACTATAACATGGCAGTTATAGTAAAATAGAAGTCTTGAGTAAAGCCTAAAATATTAAATTCTGTTTACCCAGATCAACTAATGTGTATCGTAGTACTTGTATCTTCCTGGCAAAGAACGGACCATCTAACTTAATGAAGCATATGTCACCTTGATCTCTAGCGGCCATAACCTGATATATAAAAAGTATTTTGAATGCCTAACTCAGCATTCAAAGGGTACCTTTTTCAGAAGAAATTCATCCATGCTTTTTAAATCACTGACACTTGCTATGATCTGGACAGAATCATTTTGCCAGTGCACAGATTCCAAAGCCACGCTGCTGATCTTCACACTTCGCTTGCGCTTTGCCTTTGGAGAGGGCTCTTTGTTCTCTTTGAACTCCTTCTGGCAACTACCAGGCAATTCTGGGCTCAAAGGAGGTGTTGGATGATAGTGAGCTAATTCTACAATTCAAGATAGAGTGGCCAAAATGAAAAGATATTCATAAAAATACTGAAATCTCCAAATCCCTCTTTTTAAGTGTAAGTTCCTTTAGTAAGTCACTGTAAGAAACACATGTAAATATCTGTGAAAAGCAAAGTATCTATCATTAATGTTTGAGGTCAGGTAGTTAAACAATAAATCCAGATTGCACATTTGTACAGAAAATGTATTTAAGAATTACCACTTTTCAATGGAAAATACTGTCACGTCTTCTTAAGGTCTGATACTACAAACCTGGATGGAAGTGACTTGTGGATCTGAGGCCTGGATCTCAGAGGCCTCCGTCCCAAAGAAGGGAAGGAAGAATACAAAATCACACTCGCATATTAACCCAGTTATAGCCTTACTACACCTGTCTGAAAGAACATCCAGCTATATAAAATTATATAAATATCGATTATAAATTTTAAGAGGCAATCTAGTTTCTTGCTCTGAACTTACTTCAGAGCAAAAGTGAGGAAGCTTCTAGCAGAGCAATGGGTAATTCGCAGTGTCTGAGTAACTGGAAACTCCAAGCAGACCAATATTGTACAACTTCTGTGGCCTTAATTATGAAAATATATAATTATCAAACCAGTGAAGTTTGATAATTATTATTTCCTTAGTAGCGGCTAAAGCCATCTTCAGTAATAATATCTGGACGTAGTTTGGCAACCTATTTAGGGAGCCAGGTAACAAATGGTTCACTTCTGCTTCAGTCTCTTTGTATATAGGGTTTTCTTATGTACCTGCCAAATAACTGCATTTCCCAGAGAATTCCTGGAGTGAACTCACTCTGCTTACACTACTAGAAACATGACAAATTTTGTCCACAATTATTTACACCCTCCATGAAATTCGTTCTCCATGTTGTCCATTACAATCTAGAACTACACTGGATTTGCTAAAAACCTACCTGTGGCTTCATGAGAATATTGGCCCCTTCTCATTTCACACATCTGTTTGTTTCCCCCACGTGTATTCACCTTACCCCCTCTCCAATGGTATATCCTCATCCCATCAAAAAGCTAATTCTGATACTGAAAAAAAAAGAAAAGTAGCCACACTACATGCTTAATTCCACCTCACGCAGAGGTGAGGCTAACCCAATCTCAGATATGGCACCAGCATAAAAATTATGAAGGCATAGGATACAAGTATATTCAAATTGCTATCAACTGACTTTTAATTCCATTATAAACCTAGATATATAAGTATTTCATTTAGCAAAGTCAATGTCTTTCTTATAATAAAAGAAATAATTACTAAAAAAACTGTTTATAAAAATCTTATTTCATCATTAAAAACAAGGGCTACCTTAATACATTTCTACCCAAAGATAATTAAAAAGCTACAACCTTAACTTTTATATACATATCCTTATGGAGCAAATACACAATGAAGACTGCTAATAATATATGCTCCAGCTAAAGAGCTTTAACTTTCCTTCTTGGGAATTAGCAATGGTGAATGTAACTGTAAAAAGTGAGAAAATTAGAATGATTACTCTAAATCAGAGAAGATATAAGAAACTGATCTTATTAGTGATATAGTGGCAAGGAACTCCAAATCCCCCAAACTAAACGTGTAGTATTCACTTAATTCATTATTGCTTTTATCTTTATCCATCTGCCAACTGATAGGAGCAAAGCCACAAGACACAAAAACAAGACTCTAACTATAGTTCTACCATTTTTTTCTTCTGACACACAGGTACCTCTGACCCATCCATTCCTATGTGAAACGATGATTTTTCCTCCTTGGCCCTTCATCTTACCATAGATATGAGAAGTTTTGTTTACTTATTGCAATTAGGTCTGTTGTATCTTTCTTTAAGAGAAAACTTTCTTCCTAGAAACTCTTTCCATTTTATCATCCACCCACTGGTATTTCACACACTCATTACCACATACCCACCTTTGATGTATATCCCTATGGAAGATAGCTGACATCTTTACATAGTAATTAAAAACATGCCTAAGCAAAGGTCTTGGGAAGAATGGGGTAAACTAATAAAGGGATTATTGACATCCTTCGAGGGTTAGTTATTCTAGCATTTAGAAAAACCAGTTGTCTCAACAGATGAACTGTTGGGTACTTTCAAATGTGTTGTGACTGATACCCAAAAAGTTAAATAGCAACTACTATTATAAAGTCCTAAGCACTGGCATATGGTACGTACTTAATATGACTCTGGAGCTAGACTGCTTGGATTTAGATCTCAGCTCTGTCAATTACTGTATGTTTATAAGCAAATAACTTCTCTATATCTCAGTTTTCTCATCTATAAATTGGGAATAATAATGTACCTCAAAAAGTTTTATCAACTGAGTTAATGCACACATGCTTAGTACAATGCCTTGTATGTCGTAAGCACTCAAGTGTTAGCTGCTATCTTATTTTTACTAATAATACATGATGTGCATGATGGCTAAATTTTAACACTTTATAAAACTGAGGCTGACTAAAGATTCACAACCATTCTTGAAGTAGTTGTTACTTCACTGTTTTGTGCCACATTTCCTTGGAACTTCTCTTATAGGTACAACGTATTTTTATAATTATTTTGTAGTTAAGGAAGGATTTAATAATCCTGGTCCTAGCTCATTAGACTATCTAGTCAACAGGATTTCCATTACAAATACTAGAGCAATAGCACACTTTCAGAAAGAGTGAACAGGAATTATGAAGACAATCTCCGCCCTTTGTCCCTTTTTTACCATGTGGCAACTGATGAGCTGGAACTGTATCCGAGCCAGCAAAGAGTGCCGAAACCTCCGACTGGGTGGCAGGTTTCACTCTAGTGGTCTTCTTCTCCCCTTGTTTCCCTTTGGCCCAGAATCTCATCCTAGCTCTCTGAGGTCTATTTAGAAAAAAAAATAATAAAGGTAAAAATGGAAATTAGCACATCCCAGTGATAATATCTGTACACCACTTTAAGCCATATTATAAAGACTTTTCATGTATATATTACTTCATTTCACATTTACACATAGGTTTAATCATATTTAATTTGCATTTCACCTTGAAATTTCATCTGAATATCCTCATCTTGAATATAGAAATAATAAGACCCAGAGACATTAAATAAATCCCTAAAATAAACAGATACAAAGCAGTGGAACTAGGATTCCAACTTAGGTTTTCTCAGTCATAAACTGTTATCTCTTCATTCTGGCCCTCCTACTAAATTGGACTTAAGTGTATAGACGATTTAACAAGAAAAAAAGAAAAACACTTTTAAAGGAATCACTGATATCCCATCACTCTGAAACATATTAATTTAGATTTTTTGGGTAATTTCCTTCCAGTCTTTATCCATAAGTATGCCTGTTTTCATATCTTGTTATCATGACGGAGATAGAATTTTAAATATTTCCACCTACCATTCTGTAACAAAGGTTTTAATGTTATTCTATATTCATGAGCCATTAATATTATTAACAAAAACCGCCACTCAACTTGAGTTGTTAGCTTGCTCCAGGCACAGTACTAAGTGCTTATGTAGAATTATTTTATTTAATTATAAGAATACGTTTACTTTCAAACTATTATAACAATTTTATAGGTGAAAAACTGAAGGCTTAATTATTAGGTACTTTTCCCAAGGATCCATAGCCAGTGAGTGACAAAGTTGAGACTCGGACTTACCACGCAGTATCGCCTCATTCTTAGTGCTTAATATACTCTCTTATCATATCAACCAAGGCAACACCTTGAAGGTAATAACAACAGCTCACATTTACTGACCACATGTCAGGTATCCTAGCCCCATACTAGCAGACTTATTTGTACATCAGTTTGTCCCTTCGTATGTTCACTGAGTCAATAAAAAAAATTTGAGCATCTACTGGAAGCCAGTTAATATGCCTTATATATGATATATCTAATTTTCACAACCACAGATGACCTTGAACAACACGGGGGTTAGAGGCACTGATCCTATGCACAGTTGAAAATCCACATACAACTTTTGACTCCCCAAAAACTTAACAACCAATAGCCCACTGCTGACTTAAAGCTTTACTAATAACATAAAGTCAATTAACACACATTTTGTATATTACATGTATTATATACTGTATTCTTAAAATAAAGTAAGCTAGAGGAAAGAAAATGTTATTAAGAAAATCATTAAGAAAGAGGAAATATATCTACAGTATTGTATGTATTTATTGCAAAAAATCTGTGTGTAAGTGGACACAAGTAGTTCAAACCCATGTTGTTTAAGGGTCAAACGTGTGATAAATAGGTATTATCCTTACTTTACACATAAGCAAATGAGGCTCAGAGGGCTGATGGAAATGGAAGTTAAAATGAGGTCTATCTGATTTTGAAGCCCAGGATCTTTTTTCCCTCTGTTCCGTTTTTTTAAAATCTTCTTACTAAACTTATACAGCCATATAGTGTAAAGAGAAATTTTCTACAAGGCTTATTACAAATGACAGCACCCTTCTGCCATTCTCATTCTTTTTCTGCTCCCTAGAGACAACCCTTTTGAATTAATTTAGCTGATTCTTCTGATATTTACTATACTTACACAGCTATCATATTTGTGACCACAGATTATAATTAAGCATGTTCCACCACTTCTGTTCTTCGCTCTCCACAAACACAGACATGCCCTCAATAGAATCATATTGTAATTTTAGTTAGATCAATATAATTTCCTTTTAGTAATATTCACTACTTTTATTATGCAAATAATATTCACAACTGAGGCATGTAGTTCACTGCAAATTCTACATTATTCAACGGTTAATAAATGTTTTGTTGTACACTTGCTTACTTTTCTATGTACAGTTCACCTCCAAGGGTTTCCCCATGTGTGTATCTCCTCTCAACATGCTCAAACATAGTAGGTAATCCATTAAGTTTCAAATTCTTGAAATCTCTCCTAGAGCCTTCTAACCGGATCCAATCTGGCGTGTTTTCCTTCAGTGCTTGCTGTACAAGTATCAATTGAAAGCTACTTTCACCATCATAATGGAGATCCCTTTTGCCACTATTGTTTTCTGATGATTTGTCTTTTGGCATGGGTCTATTTTCATGTTGGGCCATCAGTAGGCCCTTTCTATCTAGAAACTCATGTCCTTCAGTTCTATAAAATTTATTTGAATTATTTTATTAATGATTTCATCCCCTCCATTTTCTCTGTTCTATCTTTTCAGAGCTCCTATCAGTGGGTCATTGCATCTACTGAACAACTAGCTCCTTTAATTTTCTCATTTTTTCTTGCCTCTTTCATCACTTTGTCTGTTTGTTCAACTTTCTGAGATATGGTCTCAACTTTCCAGCTCTTCCAAGTTGTGTCTTTATGCTATTATTTTTAACTTTCAAAAGCTCTTTTTATTATGAATATTTCTCTTTCATGCACTCTGGTTTTACGGATGTATTGAATAGTTATAGTTATTTATGCAGGGCTGTTGATAGTTTATTTGTCTGTCTTGAATTCTACCCCCTGCCCCATAATTTATTTCTCTCAAGTTGCATTTTATCCATTAGTTTTAGCTTCTTTCATACAATATGTTTCCTCAAATGTGTGACAATCAAAAATAGGGTTAAAAAAAAAAGCTGTTTGGTGGGGCTTCCAAGCTGTGGTCTTCCTGGTAGGGTTAGCTGGTTGGTCTGTTTTGTAAGGAGGGAGAGCCCCTGATACCAATAGCTCTAGGTCTTTCCTAAAGGGTTGAACAAAACGTCCCAAAGACTCTTTGAACTGTCTGCTTAGATGGTACATGAAATGTGGAAAGTAAATGGGGTAAAAAGCTGGGAAACCTTACCATTCAGTATGTAAACAGTCATAATTTCTCGAACGATTTTTCCAGTTCCAGCTATAAAACACTTAGAATAGAATCTAAGTCCAATGCTAGATTTTTACTCTCATCTGGTCTAATCTTCTTTACAGCAACAAAAAAATCACAAGTTATATAATGATTTAAAGATTTTGCCCAAATCACACTTACAAAGATAAAGTTCATTTTATACATCTGAATTATGTGCCTATCACACAGTAGGCACTTAATACTTGAAAATAGAAATTAACTGCTCTATCGATTATGCTTTTGAAAAGAAACTCAGTATTTAACTACAGTCAATTAGGAAATAAAATAATATTATCCCTGTTAATTCTCAGTGTATACTTTATACCTTATATCCGAATCTGAAGCCTTCTGTCTCACTGCCAATTTCGTAATCTCTCCTTGAGACATAGTCTTATGAAGCTTTGTTTCTTCATCAACTGAAGAAAATCGCTGTGATGTCTGTAATAATTACATATGTGAAAGATTTTAACATCAAGTAACCAGATCATAGCAGTCTAATTAAAACTTGGGCTATAGAATTTTTTTGAGAATTACACCTATTAAAACACAAAAATACATAATATATTCGGAGATTTATCAACATAAAAGGACCTATTAAAAACTACTAAATGCCTAGAATGATCTGAAGTAGAGAGAAGTTAAGTTAATGAAAATGCTAAATAGGACCTATGAGCTCACGTTTTCTGACAGTTTAACAAAGAATATTAGGTGGAAAGGAAAGAAAAAAGTCAAAACTATCTAAAGACACTATCAAGAAACTGATAAATATGAAATGCTAAGTACAGTCTTTCATATCTCCCTATTGTTATGGCTTAAGTTGCTATTTATAGATTCTTGTTATATACAGTAAAGGATTTAAAAGAGCAAGTACACAGAAAGATAAGAAAAAACCAAAGGACCAAAGAATAAAAAATCATTATCACCACTAATAGTCTAAAATATAAACAATTCACATGGCTATCAAACCAGGACCTGAATTTCAATTGGCAATTCCTGTGCCATTTGTTTACAATGTCCTTTTAAAGACGATGCAGTTTGAAGGAGAGAATTTCTTGTGACCTATTCAAGTCATTTCCTAGTATTTCCTTTTTCTATAGTTATATCTTTTCCTTAGTCTGCTTTACTATGGCCTTATCAACAAAAAACATCTTGAGTGTTAAAACTGAAAATTTTAAGAGTTGAGACTGAATCTATCTATTATATTAATAAATATGAATAGATTTAACTCACCTAACAAGGAAAGAAAATTTTAATTTGGCTCACAAAGCAGGACCAAACTATACTGTGTATAAAACATACATTTAAAACAAAAGGATGCAGAATGGCTAAAAATAAGAGGATGACCAAAAGTATTCTGGGCAAACAGAAATAATAAGAAAACAGAGGCTGTGATATTACTATGGAGTAGAATTCAAGCAAAAGGTACTGAATGTGACAAAAGGCATTTTTTTTTACACCACACCCAAGGACATGCTTATCGATTTTAGAGAGTAAGGGAGAGATAGAGAGAAACATTGATGTGAGAGAGAAACATCGATTGGTTGCTTCTTGTATATGCCCTGACCAGACTGAACCTGCAACCTAGGCACGTGCCCTGACTGGGAATTGAACCTATGACCTTTTGGTTTATGGGACAATGCTCCAACCAACTGAGCCACAGCGGCTAGGGCACAAAAGCCATCTTTTTTAAATACTAAAAGCCAGAATTAACAATGAATAATGGGAAACTTTAACACAACATTCTCTCTTTATAAGACAGATCAATGTACAAAAAAAAAAATATATAGAAGACAAACAACATAATAAGATAGATTATGAATATATATTGAAATTTTATACTCTAAATAGAAAATACACCTTATCAAATGTACATGGTACTAATCACGAAAACTGATCATATACGTATTAAGTAAAAAATAATACTGAAAAATCTGATCAAACAGAAACATTACAAATATTCTCTGATCACAATGTAATAAAACTAGAAACTAACAAAATGCAAAATGGCTCTTCCTCTGAAAGCTAAAAAAAATTTATTACACAAGTTCTTGGTAAAAAAAAGTAATACAAACTAAAATTACATTTTTCTAAAAAAAAACTTTATACATTAGAATAAGACACATCTGAAGCAGTGATCAGAGGAGAATTTGTAGCCTCAAAAACTTACATCAATAAAAATAAATAAATGATTCCAAACCTCAACTCAAAAGCTATAAAAGTAAGAAACATAAACCAGAAGAAAGTACACAGAGATAAATAACAAAGGTAACAGCAGAATCAGAAGAGAATGGGGCGGGCGGGGGGGAGCAGGTATAATAAATACATCAAAATCCTGTTATTTTAGAGGAAGTGAACAGAGCAAATGACTGGTTAGTTTAAAAAAAGGAAAAAAAATCTACAAAATAAGAAATGACAAAAGGTGAAACAAAGAATTTTTAAAAATCATAAGAGACTATTTACTTTCTAAACCTTTATGCAAATAAATCTGAAAAGTTAGATGAAATGGATAATTTCATAAGAAAAAACTATTTACCAAAATTGGATCCATTAAGTAGAAAGCTTAAAAGACTAATTTCACTAGAAGAAATAGAGGAACTTATGAAGAAATTATGTCACAAAAAAGTACCCAATTCCAGATAGTTTCACTGAGAAATTCTATGAAATCTTCAAAAAGCAGAGAGTCATAATGCTATAAACTATCCCTAACTTTGGGGGGAAAATAAAATACACATATAAGTACTAAGTGTATTCAACAGTGTGTTGTCAGGGGACCATCTATCTAAACCTCTTCTATCACAGGCTTTGTTCACTACCAACCAGTTTTCCAACTTTCAAGACCCACTTCCAAATCACTAGTCTATGTCCTAAAATCCTATAAACATCCTCCCTTGACTTCCTCTTTCTGAGAAACTACTAAGACCTAGTCAAGGTAGATTTTCACTTACTATAAAATAAGTTAATAAACTTAGGTTTGCTTAATCAAAAGATTTTTCTGGTAGTTTTTCTTGTGGAGTGGACAGTGGGACGAAGGAAAATTCAACACAGCTAAGTATTGGAGAGTATCTCAGAGAATAACAAACAGAAATAGGAATATTAAAAGTGACATCAGTTTTTTTGTGGGGGATGAGAAATTTAGTTTTATCATACTAGAGATAAGGAGGACAAATTCTGGAGAGCTACTTGGGAATCATACCCATAAAAATGATCGATTTAACTCTAGGGAATGGTAGAAGAAACTATACAGAGAAAACTGTGATGTTACCCTATATCGATCCTACAAATAAGGTATAGAAATTATTTTACTAATTCATCATTCACAAGACTGAGAGACTAAATTACTATATAAAAGCCACCTTAAAAATACTGCTTAGCAGAATGCACGATTGTTCTTGGGTAAAAGCCAACACAGTGGGTATAAGAACTGAGTGAGAGCAGCAAACAGAGGCTGAACAGTTATGAAATAGCAGAGTTAAAAGTAGGAAATTAAAAAGCAAAACACCAAAATCTTAAGGAGGGAAACTACTACTCTTATCTCCACTCCTCCAAAGACAGTTAAAAACTCATGAACAATTCAACAACTCAGGAAGTAATGCTTATCAAACTCCCTTCATTAAATTCATTTATAACTGTCTTTATCTCATTGGATATTTCACAACTGGAAGGGTCATACGGCTTCATCCAACACTGAACGACACACTTCTTACCAAAGTCAGTGACAGGATCACTATGTCCAGAAAAAAGAAAAAAAAATCCCACTAAACTGTCCTGTTTTTAAAATCCATGTACCCAGAAAATCAAGCCCGTTTAAAATTCTGAAGATATCTCAACTCTGAGAATTCAGCAGATTCCATTTACAAATAATTGGTCATCATCTTCACAATATCAGATAACATTAAAACATGGCATATTTTCAAAATAAACAGAAACACACTTTAAAACTGTCCCTACCATTCCCACCCCCAATCCCACTAAGTATCAGCATATTCTAGAAAGCAAAGCTTCTCCATGCAAGTATCCACCAGAAACCACCACCACCACCTGTTCCTAAAATAGCTAGTGATGAAACAGAAAGGCAGTGAGAAAGCTGGAGAGTGACTAACACACTGCAGGGGTGGGTGTTTTCTATAACTACTGGCATGCAGTGACTGTCAAGCAGGTGAACAGAATCATAGGCAGAGGCTATCAGCTAGAACCCTTAAAGGGGATGAATGCTCCAAGCAGAAAGCCCAACTTCTTGGTTCACCTCAGTAGAGTTCTCAGTGAGAACGAATTCCACCACCAAAAGGACTAAGGTTTGTAACAAAGGAAACTCTCAGGAACAAAGCAGCAATTACAAATGCTAAGTTCTTCCACAAGTGAAACATTTATTTATGTTTTAGAGAATAAATTCAGTATACTCCCTATTCACACTAAAAAATATATCTAAGTAGTACTTTTCATTAATATTAGTTTGATTCATTACATACTTTCATCTTTAATAATCATATAATAATATGTGTTGTTATTTTTAACTCAAAAACAGGGCATCTCCAAAATGATGTTGTTTTATCCTATCTGAACAGAGGACTTTGGCTCTATTAATGGATATACAGACTGTTCCCAAATTTTATAATTCTACAGTTTGGCTCAAGGTAATGACTCATCTGTCTAATTAGAGAATTGGCAGTGCATTTTTCTGTGATGTTGTTTTTTCTTAGAATGTCAATATTGTCATTTAAAAACTGGGTCTACCTCCAACAAAAGATAAAGAAAATGAGAGTATTCTGGAAATTAGCAGAAATTTTAATTAACTAGATCTTTGGCACAATCAACAGCTTAAAACAGTTCAAAGATAAAATATTTAATGAGTCAAAATAAGACCACCGTAAAATTCCCCTCCCATAAAAAAAGAATGAGATGCAACTTAAGGATACGGATGGAAATAACCTGCATATCGTTCCCCTTTATCAGCAATATTTTAGTACATATCAGGCATACAGGGTCCTGATATTGTGTATTTTCTGGACAGCTCTAAAATCAAACACTTTATACCCACAAATACATTCATACTTATCAAACTACATGTATACCTAATTTTTGTTAAAATTTGAAGATACGGTTATGTTCTTAGTCAAAATAGTGCAGGTTTATTCAAACCTAACTCCAACGTTATAATCTGTGATTAATACAAATTTGTATCACATACAAAACTTTCTACTTGGCCGGGTTAGTCTAGGGAGACATTTTTGGCATTGCTCATTAAATTAAATTTTTCATGTTTATTTTCTATTCCGAAAAAATTTGGGAGGTGAAAGCAAGTTTAAAGGCAAAACAGAAAGAGAAAAAAAGAGAATGCCATTTCAATTAAAAGCTATTGGATTGTTTAACACATACCCTAGTCGCTAGATAGGGGTGGGATCAGAAAACTATGGCAAACAGATCAAATAGAGCCCATTGCTTGTTTCTGTAAATAATTTTATTGGGACATAGCCATGCCCATTTGTTAACTTATTGTCTATGGTTGTTTTCACTCTATGGTGGCAGACTTAAGTAGCTGCAAAAGAGACTGTATGACCCACAAAGTCTAAAATGTTTATCATATGGCCCTTAACTGAAAAAATATTTGAGGGTTCCTGTTCCAGAACTTTCAAGATATAATAGAAAATTTCTGCATTAGTGCCAAGTTAATCTTAATGTTGCCTAATTTATGATTTGACACACACTGTTAAAGTGCCCTTAATCTTACTCAGTCCTATTAAGCTAAAGTTGAGCTTATTTGCTGGGTTCACTGAGGTTTCCCATGTACAAACCATTATATGGGGAAGAAGCTGTGAAGGTTAGCTTTAGATTAGCAAAGACTATTCCCATCAGATTGGCTTGTTGCCTAATTTTCTTATATTGCTGTAAAATTACCATTTCGGAGTCACTGTGAGAGGCCTGACCCAGGCTGGGTGCTGGCCCTAGCTCAGAGTGAGAAGGTTGGTCAAAGGAGAGGAGGGGCTCAATGTCATCATAATCATCTTCCTCTGTATCCCCCTCCCCATCAGCAAAAGTACCTCTAGTCAAGAAATCGGAGCGCGTCCGCGCCATTCGAGCTTTCTTTTTATGGGCCGGTCTGGCAACCTGCTTGACCAAATGATAAAACAAATAACACAACAATGTTTTGTTTTTTGGTTTTGGGAGGGGGGAGATGATGCCAATGAAAGACATCAGAGAGCTCATGAATTTCCTGTAATATCCCTCCACCCCACCATGCCCTTTCCACTAGAAGTGACAGAGATAACCAAAAGCAATCCATACACATTACTCTGGACAAAGGATGAGAATGGAAGCTAAATCTACATAGCCAAGGAAGTCATCTTTCACTGCCATAATAAGTCACCAAAGTCACTTGCATAAATTGCCTTTTTTTCTTAGCAACTTCTTTTTTGTAAATCCAATCTGGTTATTAGGCATCATTCCCTGCCTGAAGTACACCTCCCCTAAGTATAACAGACTTAACTCACAGCTTCTTTCTCTATAAACTCTTGGGAGTAATGGGTAGATGAGATGTTGTATCTATAAGTACAATCATTTCCAAAATAGTGTGTATCTATTTTGCATAGAATATAGATTAACAAAATTCAATACTTACCTCTCCTTGGCCCGGCCCGGTTAACTTTACAGGTTTCCAAGTTGGTTCATCTTGTTTATGGAGTTGAAGATTTCCACTGTTTAAAGATTCCTTGTTGACGCTTAGGATAAAAAATCGGAATTACATTTCAATTTTCTAGCAGATCTCCCATGGCAGCAGTCTCAAAGTATAGCATGAAACACAGTTTAATGAGTTAAGTCAAAGAATTCCAGCAAATTCCACACATATATCCAGAACTTACTCAATTCCTAAAATAATACACCCCCCAGATTTTCTGCTTACGTAATTGATACTATTACCAAGAATTTACATGTCTGAATGAATTACTAGAGACCCTGCCCTGGTAACCAATGGGCATGTTCCACTATGATGACTTATGTTCAATAACAGTAACAGCAGAATTAGTTCACAAAATGATATGGATTTAATAATGAGAAAGGGAAAATACCAAATACCCAGATCTTCAGAATCAGATCTGGAATGGGCCTTTTACTCTAATCATTATTAAGTACCTGATAAGTAGCCACCCAGCAATAAGGACCTCATTACTTTATATTGAGACGATTCCTACCGGTTAGCAAATTTTCTTTCTGAAATCTCTCTGTAGCTTTCATCTGCTGTCTTTGTTTTAAAACTTGAGATTATACAGAATAAAACCAACACTGGCAGTATACAAATGGTTATCAAGCTAAAAGAAGTGCGCCCCAAACCATACAGATGGTACAGTGTAAGCTTGTGAAAATTTCATTTTGCTTGAATGACCACACGATGTGACTGCTTTATCATTACATTCTGTGTAGAAATGGATGTCAGTGTCTGAGGAAAATCTGAAAAGAACCTGCATTTTCACGGCCCCAATTACCTATGTTAAGTCAGTGCCGTAAGTCTTAAAATTTATCAACATATTGCTAATCTCTCCTTAGCAGGATTATGAGCTCATTGAGAATCATATCTTACCTTCTAGCATAGTGGCAGGTTTAAAGTAGACACTAACTTAGAATACAAGTTGGTAGGTTAATCGCTCTAGCACTCAAAATCTTCCATTTAATTTTATAAATAAAGGACTAGGGGTTATAAGAGGTTACCATGTCCTTTGCCCTGTGTAATAATCCCTAAACAAACCTAAAGAGATGGTAATCTTTACTAGCTAATGGCATTTCAGAGGTCTCCCTTTTTGCCTAGTGTACAGTCAAGCCTAGTAATCCTAGCTTGTCCTAAAAGATTCTCTTTTGGCCATTACAATCCCCCACCACCACAGCTGAGCTTACTGGCCTTTAATTTGTTCTCCAGAGAGAGAAACAATTAGTAGGACCTTTGATTGCACCTGACCACCCTAGCTTTTTAAACTCACAGTATTTTCTTTAGATTTCTTCTATTCTTTTTGTTCTCCCTTAAGAACCAGATGAAGACAACTATGTACTTACCAGCACTATGGCATAGAAATAATGCTAACCTGGTGATACTTCCTAATCATGAAACCCAATGCTGATTCCTAATGATGAAACTCAGGTTCTAGTCCCAGCTATTTAATGTGACCTTAAACAAGTTATTTCATCTCTAGGGGAGACAATGAGCTCATCTATAATACGTAAGAATGGGACTAGATAAATTTAGGAATACCAACATTTATAATTCTATAAAATGCTAAAGTTTTTAGTATTACTTACAGAATGAGAGAAGACTTGAAGTATGACTTTTACTTACACTTCCACATAAACAATCTAATACATAATTGTTTCGAACAGGTCTTAATAAGGTAACGCAAACTAAATCAAATGGACTTGATTGTTTACTTTGAAAAATTGATTTTAAAAAAGCAATTCACAAGGATGATTAATGTTTTTTGAAATGTACAAGTAAGACTTCTACAAAGCAGACCTTTGGGTCCAACATCTCTACACACACACACGGAGTACACATCATTAAACTCAATCAGAATGACGGGAAATAATATGTTTTTAATATTCTGAAGGGTTTATATGCTGTACAGAGTGTTTGAACTTCTGGGCAATCTCTAGGTGCCTGGGCAGAAATAGGACCTCAATCTGTCATTTAGTCCAACTATGTTTCATAATACTGTACAGAAATTTCTTAGTGGAAAAATAAGATTGATGTCTTGCCCACATTTACAAAAGTTTCTATACTATCTGTATGCAATTTTAAAGACTACTAGATTAAAAACTTAGGGTATAAGAGAAAAAAAGCTATTTCAGTTAATATGAAGTTTAAATTTTTAGCCCTAAAATATAGCGCTCCCCTTTCATTTGAACAGTGATATTATCCCACAAGAACTAAAAGAATCCACTGTATACAAAGACTTAATACAAATAACTTAAATTTTATCAAATTTTTGTGTACTACTTAAAAAATGCTTTTCTTGTGGCTATCACTAGTTAATAAAACTTAAAAATATAAACATCTTCCACTTATATGAGGTATCTAACATAGTCACGCTCTTAGAAGGGAGAGAAGTGGTTATTACAGATTTGGAGTAAAGAAAAAAGGGGAGTTGTACAATGAGTAACTGAGTTTGTGCTTGTAAAATGAAAAAGTCCTAGAGATCTGTTGCACAATGCGCATACAGTTAATACTACTATACTATACATTTAAAATAGTTAAGATGTTAAATTATGTTTTTTACCACAAAAAAGTATAAATAACTTAATAAAGAACAAAAAATAGGCCATCAGCTGTTATGAAGCACATTCACTTTAAAGCCTAAAACTAATAGGCTTGAACTGTTACACGTAACAGCTGTACAGTAACCAGCATCTGCTGAAAGCCTATGTTTACTGGCACTGTACTGCCCTTCGGAAATGCCTTCTCACTTAATGGAAAGGAACCAAAAACTGCTATCTGTGCTTAGTCAAAGATTCTTAGGGTATAATTATATCCAATTTCAACTGGCTGGTGGAGTCAACAATTAGGGAAATTTTTTTTACACAGAGAACATGGCTAATTTGAGTAGCACCCATACAAAGAGTTGAGGCTGATCGAGGAAACTTAATACAGGCAATTTTTAAAAATGAAAGATAAGACCTTCCATCAGAAAAAAGATTATGACTCACTTTATTTTGATACTGACTTTGCTGAAGTGGTCTGGAACTAAACCCTCAATATCTGAGGTATGCCTATAAAATTCTCCAAAAAGTTTCCCACTTATACATAAAAAACAATAAAGATTTCACTTACAGGGGAATACTCATATTTTCCTTCGGTGTGAAGAAAATGGCTCTAGTAGTTCCATCTCTGGGAGGGTCATTAGATTTGTGGCCATAAGCCTGAGTCGGTCTAAAGTGTTCTTTTTTTGAAACGTGATTATTAGAGAGTTTATAGGCTACATTCAGTTGGGTGCACATTCTGTCTGTCTTGGATAATTCATCGACAGTACTAGATTGACATGGGCCTCCTTTTCTTTCATACAGGAAGACAGGTCGATCCTGCAGGGGTAAGTGAGTAGAGGAACTGTCTTTTGGGGCAAGAGCTGCATCTTTCACTGTTTTTGATGGAGGTCCTAGTATATCGGATTCTTCCTTATTTGGGGTATTGAGGATGAGGAGAGAGGATGGCCTCTCTACTCTTTGCTTTGATTGATGGAAAGATGATACCGGGAAAGACTCCCCAATTCTTGGTTTTTCAATTGTCTTGAAAGCTTTACGCTCCCTCTCTAAAATACCTGTTTGCTGGCGAATCTGTTCCATCATCTCTTTTTCATTCTGCTGCTGCAATTGCTTTTGCCTTTTTTCCTTCTCAGTGTTCAGCTTTTCCAACTTCTTAAGCACAGTATTAGAAGAATCTGTATTCCAAGAGGCAACAACTTGATTTTCTCCTGAGAAGTGACATTTTCTGGCTTCCCTACTGATATCCAAAGAAAGAACTGGAAGTGTTTCTTCACATTCTATGAGTTTGTTCCTCTGGATACTTGTGTCTAGTTGGGAACTTGTTTTCAGTGGGTCTTGTTGGGGAATATAAAAAAACGTAGGCAAACTACTGGAAATAAAGGAATCTCTCAATGGTGGCTTACAGGTAATAGATTCAGAACTGCAAGCCAGTTTTTCCTTCATAGTCCCATTCTTCAAATGCATTGATTCAGAGGGTGCCCCCTTTTGAATCAATGTACAATTAGTCTCACTTGAGGCACTAAGGGAATTGTCCTGTGAATCAAATTTTTGACTCCTAGATATCTTAGGTGATAGAAACTGCAAATCTCCTTCATCTAAAATTACAGACTCTAGTTTACACTTTTGGCTTTCCTCACAGCTCAGAAGTTCCAAGCTTCCTTGAGAGCTTTCACTATCAGGTGTACCTTGAGGGGACTGAAGGCCCTCAGGCATCAGTTCCGTAGACCATCTGCGTTCTTCTGAAGGAGACACGCCACCAAGAGAACGAACTTTCAGCAATTCTAAGCTAAATATAGCTTGTTCTAGTTCTCTCATTCTCCGACTTTCCCTTTTGGCACGACCTACTTTTTTCTGGTGGAGATCTTCCAAGGACTTGGGTCTCTCTCTTACAATTACATCTTCCTGCAAGTCCACACCACTTTGGCTTCTGGCTCTCTCCTGTCGTTTGTTTGGGGACTCCTTCCAGCAGTCCACTAAACTATTTTGATTACTCTCTATCACAGATTTACATTCCTCTATTGCTTTTACTCTGCTGTCAAAGGAACAATCCTCCCATTCTGAAGGGTCTGAACCCTGAATTTTCACAGATCCATATGGCTCAATATTCATCAATCCAAGCTCTAGTTTTGTTTCTTTTAGTCTTTGTTCTTTTAAAGCTTTAAATCTATATAAAAATTAAAAAGAAAAAGTACATTAGACCTATGTCTTGGTTGCCACTGGAGACAATAGTCTCAAAAAGTTTTTTTATTATACCTAAGTATTTCTCAAACTAACTTGGATGCACATTTCATAATTCTATTTCCATGAGTGAGATTATATTTCATTAAGTGAATTATTCCTATTTGGGCATCCTACTAAAAAATACTAAATCAGAAGAAAAGCTCTCATTTAATAATATCCTTATTTTAAGGTAAACCTTAAAAATAAAATTAAAGTTTCTAAAAGTAAAAACAGTTGAATATTGCCAATTTTAAAAGATTCAACCTAATGTAAAAGTTAACTCTTAGCAGTTATAACCGTGGACCACTTCAGTTTTCAATCCAATTTAATTCAATAAGCACTTATTTAGCTTCTATTATACATCACACAATGTAGGTTAAAATTGCTAGGAGTATCAAAGTTTAGTAGAGAAGACAAACTGCATGTAACCAATTATAATACAAGTTAAGCAAGTGTTAGAGCAGAGGTATAAACAATGTACTTGAGCAGAAAGAATTACTATAACAACAAAGATTACCTCTGTCTTGCTCTGAATCCTCTACATATTGATTGCAAACGGATAATTTTGTTCCTTTGTTCTTGATACCTCCTACTTTCCCTGTAGCCTTTCCATTTTGCCTGTATACAAATAGCAGCCATGTGCTTCCGCCTATAGTGCTCCCTCCATCTCTGCTGGATAATGATGGCTGCAGTCCGGAGCTCCAAATAACACTGCCTCTCTAAGTGAGCACGCCAAGAAGCTTGGAGAAGAGTAGCTGCACTAGCTATAACTAAAGCATCCTTTTGCACAGCTGCATCTCTGATGACTTGCTTCTGATTTAGGTAATTCCTCCAGAATCGCTATGGGAAAGACAAAGTAGTAACAGAAACTGTTGTCATATCTTATACCACATTTTCACAGAAAAAGGGAAAAATAATAAGTTTCTTATGTCTTAATTAAAGGGTAAGTGGCTAAACAGCTAAATAGTGGGTGATTAAAAAATTTTTCTTTTCTTGATATGCTTGGTTAAAACAAATATTTTAGGTAATATAACCTCAATAAAGTTACTTATAGAACTGAATAATTAAAAATTTTTGATGCTTTCATGCCCTACGAATTAATTTTAACAAATTACAAATTATTCTCACACTACAATTTGCCAAAATTAATTGGGTTTAAGGTCAACATATACACATTTTAGAAATTAAGATATTAAAGATTTTCTTGTACAAACACAAAAGGTCCTATGGAAATATCTATCACATAAATTGATGATGGAGAAAATAAAAACAGATAGGTATAAAATAAGGTAACTATAGACCAAGATGAGTATATAACAACAATGTAAGTGTAAGTCTCAAATATCATTCAGAAAACTATTAAATACAACAAATGTCAACAAAAATTAAGGCACACACTTCTTTGTCCCTAATCATATCTCACAAGCCACTATAACTATAAATTTGACTTAATTTAAATTCGACTCCACTGATATTTACTAATGGTTTATTATTATATGCCAGGTAATCTTTTCAGTGCTATCAACATTTCAAAAATGAGTAGGACACATTCATATCTCTGAAGAAGTTTACATTCTTATTTCATAGCAAAATAGTTCTGGTTATGAAAAAAAAGGCCAAATAAACTAGCCAATCTTATGCAACGAACCCTTTGCCTCCCACCTGGATGATAATTGATGCCTGTCTCAGATGGAGGAAATGCTGCCTGCACAGCAAGACCCTAAACCATCGTTGTAACAATATGATTCTGCGGAGCACCTCTTGGTGAAGCAGATCTTGCAGGTGCTGTCGTTCCTGCTCCTTTAGGAACACCTACCAAAAGGAAGAAAGATGAGAAATATAGTTTAAGAAGAAATGAGCCCTGGCAGAGTAGCTCAGATGCTTAGACTGTCAACCAGATATGTCAAGGTTGTGAGTCTGATCCCTGGTAAGGGCACATACAAGAAGTAACCAATGAATGCATAAATAAGTGGAATAACAAATTGATGTTTCTCTCTCTGTCTCTCCCTCTCTCCCTCCCCTCCTCTCTCTCTCTAAAATCTATAAATAATAATAAATTTTTAAAAAGAAAGAAATGAGAAATTTATTTCATGAATCATCCCTTCTGTGATAAGCATTTTTAGAAAAGAACAAATACAGTATCAGATGTGTAAAAACAGTACTGATAAATATTTCTATCAATTTATCCAAAGCAGTCACTCTTAAAATGGAAAGACAACATTAGAACACAGAAGGGGATATGCTATGGTACACATGTGTACAAAAATCTCAGTGCCAGAGATAAGGATAATTATTCCCTTGGGAAATTCACCACCATCATAAGCCAATATAATACTGGAGTATGTCATATTTTTCAGGGATGCTGGAGTAAGGTGGAAAACAGAAGAGAACCACATGTCTTCAGGTTTGATCACATGAATAAACGAATGATAGGTCTTTTTGAAACTCAGTATGTATCAAAGGCTTCTTGCTGCCCAGAGCTATTAATCAGTTTATTTATTTACTCCTTCATTCCATTAAAAAATCTGTAGGAATTTGGGATACAAAGATAATTCAGACATGGACCCTTAGGAAATAGGGCTGGCACTCACCCTTAAGGGCAAGTAGATATTAAAAGTTCTATACAATTAAGGTATATAACATGATGTTTTGATATATGTATACACTGTGAAGTTACCATAATCAAATTAATTAACATATCCATCACCTATCATCTTTGTCAAAAATATTTGTAAAAAGAGCACACAAATATTAGATACCCAAAGAGGAAAACAGTAAACTAATAAGAATAAGAGACAGAGGACCCCAACCTGGGCAAAATAAGGAGTTGGAAATAATGATAAAAGCACATACAGGAGACAATGAAACACTTAATCTCCACAATGAAGATATTAGATAGTTTAAAATCTCAATATGGAGGTTCTTGAAAAAAAGAAAGTTGTCTGAATTTAATGAGGTTACCAGGGGATTATTACTAAGCAGGAAACCAACATAAAGAAAGAAGTATTTTAAGATGATGATTTTGATACAAGGGGTAGAGTGAGTTAAATAGAATGACAAATAGGCTGGAACCAGATGAGAAATCTGTTTACTATAAGAGGAATATAAGTGAGAGGTAAAGAAACAAAACTAATATGGAAGCAGTAGTAATGGAGAAGGAAGAGATGTGAGAATCATTTGTAAAGAAAAAACCCCCCAAAACCCAGAATTTTGTAAAAGGATTAAAGTGAAGGGTAAGCCAAATATGATTATGCTTTCTAGCCTAAGAAACTAGAAGAAGGATGAAGAAAGAGTAGGTGACAAATTAAGGAAAGCAGGTAAATCAAGAAAAGGTGACTTTGGGCAAGTAGAATTGGAGATTACAGTAGAACACTAGGGAGAGATGGTTTTTAAGTAGTCAAAATTTTAGGTAGAACTAGAGAACTCACCAGAATCTCTTTAATATTGACTATAATATTTTCTCTTATGACATCTGGTAAACTATATTTTTATAAAACATTCTCACGGGCAAAGACTGTCATTATTATTTAAATACAAAAATACATTCAATTTTGACAAGGGCTAATATATATATATGTATTTACCATGGATTTTCCAACTTGGTAATTGTCTGGATTGATATTTATTTTCCTGAAGAAATCCTGAATGTTAAATTTGGATGGAATAATATTTCGAGGAAGAAGTACATGGAAATGGTTCACAAAATCCTGAAAAATGAAAAGAAAAATGTTACGAAGTCACAAGAGAATGATATGTAAACAAGATTCTAAACTTTAGCTAGCTAACTATCCTTCTATTAATCCTTTTCTCGTTCTTTTAAATACGGATGAAACCAAGAAGTACTTGTTAACTTAAAATATTACAAAAGGTTAATTTATAAAATAGGGAGGACAGTGAGTTCTACATAGTATCTTGTTATCAAAGGGGAATGGGAGAAGAAAAGAAGGGCAGAAACTAATCATCGCTTTTGAGAAAGCTGTATTAAAAACCAAAGAAAAAGTTATTTAACAAGAACCAGAATTTCTTAGCAGAAAAATAAGCAAAGGTGGCAGTAGTTACAGGATATAACTGAGAATGAGGTTTCCCCTGTTAGTATCAGTTTCAAAGCCTTGTTCAGATGCTGAAAAGCTTCAATATAATTTCTATTCCTGCAGCAGCAGTAGCTGATGAGGATAACTATGAGCCTTGCTGGCAGCTTCCTATAAAAGAAAATTCTGCTGAGAAAACTTCGGCAAAAAGTCAAATGGAATTGTTTCTTTTAAATTAGACAGTTCTGACTGAACTATTTCAATTATTGAAATAATTAGTGTGAAGAATTGCTATGTAATGAGTAAATTTAGTATTAGGAAACATTCAGATCAAATGAGAATAGCCAAGTACTAGATACTATTAGCCTAATGAGATTGGTGCCATTCAATGGAAGTGAGTACTTTCTCCCTCTTTAATTGTATATACAAAAAATGGAATGAAAGGAAGAATTAAGAGAAATAAAAAGTGAGTTCCAAACAGAAAATAAGACAGGAATAGTTTACTTGATGTGCATATATATTTAAAGATCACTATAAAAGCATACCTGGAAAGAGTATTTGCAGCTGTATCCTGACTGGCGAATTCGAACCGTCTCCAGCATCCCAGTATACCGAAGCTGTCTAAGTACCAAGGCATCATTGAACCTTAATGGCAGCTAAAACAAAGCAAATAGAAAAATAAAATTAACCAAGAAGAATAGATCTCCAAATTAATGTTTGTCTTGTAAGTATAATTAACTTTTGGTTATCTAGGAATTGACTGAAAGTTGTCTAATTAAGATATAGCAGAGGTGACAGGACAATCTTGCTTCCCCAGCTGGTAGCTTCAGGCAAGTTCTGACTGTCTGACCATAAGGAAAAAAAAGAGAAACCAGGTTTTCAGGCTTCTCTAGTTAAAGAGAGAGAGGACCTTCAAAGCTCAAAAGGAATGTAGTTGCCCATAGAAAAGGCCACATAGTAGTCAGTATAAAATGTGTAACAAGACTAGCCTACTTATATATGGTCAAGAGTATCTGTATTTTTGTTTTTAATTACAATTTTATCTATAATCTCACTCAGAAACCACCTGCTGCACTATACCGGTTGCCTTAGTTAACTGAGAGCTGCCAGATTCTTCTCCTAATGACTAGTACAAGGTTAAGAGTAGTTTATTTCCCTAAATACTTTCTGCTGATGATACTGGTAGGACATGCTGAAAAACAGAAAGTTCCTATAAGTCCCTGACAGTTGATGATTTCATTGTATAGGCATTGATAGAGAAGTAGCTAATGGGAGGTAGTCACTCTTCACTAGTCACAATACCCAGTTACTCCTAGTATCTCAGTAGGCATGTTTTCAGATATCCAAAGCATGATGTATAAGAGCTTCTGCTATTTCTCCATATTCACTCTAAATACTCTTTTCAATGATTCCCTACGGTAATCCCAAACATTTTTCTGCAAACAACTAGCTGTCAAGGAAAAAATGTCAATGGGCAACTTATGTTAAATAACAGTAATAATAGCAGATATTTATTTATTTCTTATTCTGTACTCTGAAATACTTCATTAATTGAACTCTTTGTATAGCGAGGTCTCAATTAATAATAGGGACTCAAACTTCTATTTAACTATATGTAAAATGGTTTCCTTTTTAGTCAATTTAAAAGAATAGCTACAATATTAACCATTTCGAATGGGCTAGGAACATTCTAAGTATGTTACAGGTATTAGCTCACATATATTCACAAAATACTACAAAGTCCTATAAATACAGTATGATCTTACAAGAGTGAAAATATTTAAGCTACAGAAAGGTTACCTTGTCTAAAGTCACAAAGCTTATACACAGCAGAGTTGGAGACTGCTTCTTAAGAATTAAGAAAGCTGAACATAATTCCTACACATTTTAGCTATTCAGGTTGGGAACTATTTTTTCCTACAATGAACATAAAGAAAGATGACAAATGTTTATACTTATTAGATATAATCTGCAAACCTCTAATTAGGGGAACTGTCATTGAAAACAGGAAGGAATCAAGAATGTCCATAGTTATCTTCCCTATTTTATAAAGATAAGAATCTACACACATGAAAAATGCCAAGCAAGCTCTTTAAGAGTGATAGTGTATACACAAAGAAGAGGAATTAATTAATCTCAGGGTAACAAAAGTTGCATAAAACCCTTTTTTTCTGATGGAATTTCAAGAGGTATTTGCTTCTCAAATTCTAGGTGATGCTAAATCAAGAACAATAAAAATATTCATAGAAAATATAAAATACTGTTTTCCTTAAAAAAGATTATAGATAACTCTTCCTGTCCACTTAGTCTCCTTAAAAAGAATTTAAAGCTTTGTTTGAAGTAAGCTGAGAAGCTATCATTTACAGGACATCTTTACCTTTTCTGCATTAGAGCGAATGCATTTTACAAAATATGGTTCTGCTTGACCAAGTGTCTCCATCAGCTTGTTTAATGAGGCCTGCGATATAAAGCAATATAATGAGCATTTTCTTCCATTCCAAGCTTGTAACAACTTATAAAAATAAACAATCTTGTCAAAATATGCAAAAATGAGTTATGTATACACAGAAACAGGTTTATTTCTGAAAAGTAAATGACTATGGCTTTTTAGTCACATGAATCATATCCCCTTCAGGTATCTTGTCAATCATTTTGACCTTTCAGTGTCAACCTGAACAAAACAGATTCCTCTTCATTAAAAGTAAAATAGGAAATAACCTGAAACTGAGCACTGATGCTAGGAGGTTTCTTCTTCTTGTGCAAATGAAGAAGGGACTTGGTAATGCGATCCTGCAGGGTCAGTCTTGTCAGGTGCTTTAAAGAATTTACCTCTAGCAAGTGCTGAAAAGGAGAGGGAGAAAATCAAATTCTTCACATAAATTAAACTAAGAATAGGAAACACAGAATTGTAATCCAGTTTTCATTATTTCCTATGTGTAATGACTGTGGTAAATACGGGAGACTGATATTCAACATCCATTCTACCTTCCTGCTTTCCTGCAGAAGCTCTCCATCTAACAAAAAAACTACTTTTCCCAAACTCTCTTGCACCTCAGGCTCTGGAATTGATTTAAGATTATCAATTAAATTCCCACACATGGGAAGGTATAATGAGGCAGAGGTTTTGGTTAGTAGCTTCTGTTTCTGCTGGCAAGCATGAACACAAAGCACTTCAGTTTTCTATCCAGGAACTACCTTTTTGAATGCTCAGAGGCAGACTACAGGGCATTTGTGCTGTCACTGCCGCTCTACTACAGGTACTTAAGCCCTGGAGCCAATATTTGCAGCGGCTTCTTCCTTAATCCTAAATTAACCTGGAAGCAGCAGCAACAACTTTCTGATTACAGCTTTGGTCAGTTCTGCACTGTTATTTTAATACTCTGAAACTCTTAACACTTCTAATGATTTTGTAAGCACCTCTCTCAATTAAGTCCCTTTCTACATAAAAATATCTACAGTAACTACTGTTAACTGCAACTGAATCCTAACTCATAGAGACAAATTAAATTCAATCCCAGGGCTATATCAGATATGCCATAAACACAGAAAAAAGAAAATACAGTCCCTATAAACCCTCATCCTAATGTGATAATTATAATCTTAATAGTAAGATCAAGATTACACAAAAAGCAACTAGACAATATAAAATATTAATGAAGTGTGTGGCAGCTTTTTAAAAATTCTATTTTACTGTTTATGCTATTACAGTTTTCCCAAATTTTTCCCCTTTGTCCCCACCCCGCAACCAGCCCCTGCCCCCAGTCCCTCAGACAATTCCCATACCACTGACATCCATGGGTCCTGCATATGTGTACTTTGGCTACTCTGTTCTCTGTGCTATACTTCACATCCCCATTACTATTCCGTAACTACCAATTTGTACTTAATCCCTTCACCATTTTTACCTATCACCTCCACCCTCTCCCATCTGGCAACCATCAAAATGATCTCTTTATTTATGATTCTGTTTGTGTTTATTTTGTTCTTTAGATTCAATTGTTAATAGACATGTATTTATTGCCATTTATTGTTCATATTTTGAACTTCTCCTTATAGAAGATCCTTTAATATTTCATATAATACTGGTTTGTTGATGATGAGCTCCTTTATCTTTTTCTGGTCTGGGAAGTTCTTTATCTGCCCTTAGATTCTAAATGATAGTTTTGCTGAGTAGGGTAATCTTGGTTGTAGGTCTTTGCTTTTCATCACTTTGAATATTTCTTGCCAATCCCTCTAGCCTGCAAAGTTTCTTTCAAGAAACCAAGTGACAGTATTATAGGAGTTCCCTTGCAAGTAACTAAATGCTTTTCTCTTGTTGCTTTTAAGATCCTCTCTTTGTCTTTAATCCTTGGCATTTTAATTATGATATCTTGGCATGGGCCTCTTCAGATCCATCTTGTTAGGGTCTCTCTGAGCTTCCCAGACTTGCATGTCTACTTCCTTCACCAAGTTAGGGAAGTTTCTATCATTATTTTTTCAAATAGGTGTCTAATTTCTTGCTCTTTCTCTTATCCTCCTGGCACCCCCATGATGTGAATGTTGGAAGACTTGAAGTTATCCAACATTCTCCTTTCCCTGTTCTCATTTTAATTCTTTTTTCTTCTTGCTGTTCTGACTGGTTGTTTTTGGCCTCCTTATGTTCAAAATTGCTGATTTGATTCTGGGCTTCATTCACTCTGTTGCTTCCCTGTAGATTGTTCTTTATTTCAACTAGTGTATCCTTTGTTTCTGACTGGATCTTTTTTATGCTCTTGAGGTCCTCACTAAGTTCCCTGAGCATCTTTATGACCAGTGTTTGGAACTCTGCATCTGATAGACTGCTTGTCTCCATTTTGTTTAGTTTTCTTCTGGAGTTTTTTGCTCTTCTTTCATTTGGGCCATGTTTCTTTGCCTCCTCATTTTGGCACCCTCCCTGTGTTTGTTTTTATGTATTAGGTAGCACTGCTATGTGTCCCAGGTTTGACAGAGTTCCTTAATGTAGAAGGTGTCCTGTTGGGTCCAGTGCCACAGCCTCCCCTATCACACAAGCTGAGTCCTCAAGGCATGCCTGCTGCAGAGCTGTGTAAACCCTCCTCTTGCAGTTGAGTCTTGACTATTGTTGGCACATACAAAGTCAACTACTACCTATGTTCTGTCCAGGGTCACAAAGCATTAGCTGCAAAGCAATCTGCAGATAGCTGCTACTTGTGCTGGACTTGGAGGTACCCAGGTGAGGCCAAGCTATGAACCAAGGCTGGCTGATGGAAGTGCCAGGCCTGGAGCATCTTAGAAAGAGGTACAGGGCATATTGATGCCAGATGCTGCTTGTTGAGAGAATTTAGGAAATCTGAAGTGTGGACCAAGATAAGCCATTCATATGGAAAAGCCACTGGAAACAGCTTGGGTGGGCCTGAATGTTGGGTAGATCATCATGGCCTCAGGGAATTACTAGGGTGGGACAAACAGTGTGGGCCAGGCTGATGGAATCTCAGATATGGTGCCAGATCTGTGGCTCTGTGGTGGGAAGGCCCAGAAAAGGCACAAAGGCCTCTGCCAGCACTTCCATCTGAGAGAAAGCTGCCCCTCCAGCTCTTATCATGATGGAGGAAAATTCAGTTCCTCCCCATATGTCTCTGATGCCTTTTTAATCTGTTGCTCCAGCACTGGAGCTCAGAAGTGGTGAGACTGAGTAAGTCTGTGAGCAGGCCCTTTGAAAGTGTCAAGCAGTCCTCAAGTTTCTGTCTTCCACAGCCTCAATCTTGGCTCATTTTTACAGCCAGAAGTTATGGAGACTTATCTCCCTTCACTGGAACCCTGGGCTGGGAGGCCTTTGTGTGGTTGGGACCCTTTGCTCCTGAGATATCCCTCCTGACTTTTATCTGTCACACATGAGCGTGGGACCAGCTCGTTTTCATCTGCACCCCTCTAACCAGTCTCAATGTGCTTTCTTCTTTAACTCCATAGTTGTAGGACCTCCATTCATCTGACTGACAATTCTGAATGATGGCTGTTCTATAGTTTAGTTGCAATTTTGATGTGGTTGTGCGAGGAGGCAGGCCCTGTTTATCTATGCCACCATCTTTAACGGAAGTTCTTGTAGAAGTGTTTTTAGCCAATCACTGGCTGTTAAGTTTGTCAGTAAAAGAAATGTATCTATACAGATGTGCAACTTATATAGTTATTGAAAAAGTAGTAAGTTTTACTGTATGAGAAACACAAGATTGAGTTAAAGACACAATAAATTTAAGTTTAAAAATATTAATTTTACAATATAAACATTAAAAAATAAAAACTTTCAAGTAGCAATAAATACAATATATATTTAAATAAATGAAACTAACAAAAAATATTTCCAACAATGGTAATGACTCATTACCTGTATATAAGAACTGTAAGAAATGCTTTAAAAAAAATACATGCCTTGATAATAAAATGAGACATGAATATGCAATTTGCAAATAAAATATAAATAACATAATATTAATCATTCAATCTCACTTTTAAAGAGACTTTCTGTACATCAGATTGACAAATACAGCAAAGACTGACAAAATCCAACATTCATGAGGGTTTGGGGAAACAGGCATACATACATATGTACTATTCTTAGGAAAGTAAATCAGTATAACCTTCCTAATAAGCAATGTCATTTTTATTTTTATTTTTTTATTTCATTTTTATAGCAATGTTGCTTTTAGATATTTATTTAAGGAAATTGTCAAATAAGATCTGCATGCTAATTCTGACAAAGTACTTCAAAAAATAAAAACAATTATGAACAGAGATATGCATTTACATGGAATTCTTTTTATAAAGTATGCTTCCTCTACACAACTGAGTACTATATTGCTCATAAAACCACCATTACCAGAGGGAAAGAAGGTGGGGGGAAGTAGAAGAGGGTATGAAGGGATAAATGGTGATGGAAGGAGACTTGACTTGGGGTCAATAAATAATTGATGTATTAAAGAATTACATACCTGAAACATACACAATTTTATTAATTAGTGTTACCCCAATTCAATTTTTAAAAACCACCGTAAACCTGTATTTCCTGACATAAATTTTTGCAAATACCATTGACGAAAAAAAAAAAACATGCAAAAAAATAACATACATGTTAAATGGTGTGTGTATGGTGAATTTTGGAGGGTTTTTTATTAGCATTTTTAAATTCTTAAAAGAAAACTCATTGTGTATTAAGAAAAAAAAAATTTACATACTGTCCAAAACTATAGAATAATTCTATAGTTTACCCATCAGTAAAAACAAATTAGCACTGAAACCTAAAATAATTACCCCAAACATTTAAGATACATCTAAGAAAAAGACCTTGGAGATAACGGTTTCATTTTGTAAACCATATCTAAAGTGACAGTAAAATTAATTAATAAATATTTGTCACTATGTGAAAAACATAACATTGACAGTGGAAAATACAAATAACTATTTTTTTTAAAGTCCTCTCCTTCAAAGAATTTCAGTGGAAAAATATTTTTAAAAACACCACCTGATAATTACATAAAATTCTAATTTTTTCATTTACTTAAAATACTCCATAGCTAGATCTCTATGTGGCTTGATTCTTCTTAGTATTCAACTTACAGCTTAAATGCCCAAAACTTTCTCATGAAGTTTTTGCTTAACTACCTGAAAAGTAGCCCACCTCTTTTTTTTTTCTTTTAAGTTTTTGATTTTAGGGAAGGGGAAAGAGAGGAAGAAGGAGAGAAAGGGAAACACTGATGGGAGAGAGAAACATCAATTTGCTGCCTTCCGCACATGCCCCAACTGGGGACGGAACCTGCAACCCAGACACATGCTCTGACCAGCAATCAACCCACAGGCCTTTCGGTTTGCGGGATGACACCAACCAACTGAGCTACACTGGGCTGAGCTGTAATAGCCCACTTCTAAGTCAGTATGTTATTTCATTTTCCTCTTTGCACATAATATCTTCTAATTATCTTTTCACTTATTTGCTTACTTGCATTTTTTTTCTCTAGAAGATAACTGAAGGAAAGCAAGGACTGTTCATCCCTGTAACCTTAATGCCTAAAACAGTGTCTGGTACAGGGCAGGTATTCAATAAATATTAGTTTTGTTGAATGAATAAATAGTTAGCAACTAATAATTTTTGAGTAATGTTTCCTCAACAACTGGAGACCAGGCTTCTGCTCATAAAACCACCATGATTAGATCAATCAACAAATATTCATATTGATTATTACAGATCAGGCTCTGTTCTAAGAATGTACTAGGAATATAGTGCATTCAAGTACAGAGAAACAGGCTACAAGGACATTAAAAAATAAACGATAACTTGAAGGTTATTCAGACTTATGAAGAAGACAAAATAGGGTATGGGAAAAGGGGGAGACAAGGCAAAACAGAACAAGGTGGAGGACAGGAGGCTAACAGGACAAAAGAAAGATGAATCCAGTTGCATGGCAGCTAGAATAGCCCAGCCTGATGTGACAAAACCATGAACTGGACTGTGAAACAAAGGTCTAGCAGAAAAGAAACAGTTAATTTTTTCCTTAGGTCTTCTGTTCATTAACTACTTTATTCCTTTCTTAATTTCATCTTCACTGTTTAGTTTATTCCGCTGAATTAATCAGGTCATTTTTAACAAACTACTACTTACTGCTGGCTGTGCAAGGTGTTATAGAAACAAAGATTAAACATTATTTACAAGAGCCAACAATATGGAAGCAACCCAAGTTCCCTTCAATAGATAAATGGATAAAGAAGAGGTGGTACATATATACAAAAGAATATTACTCAGCCATAAAGAAGCACAAAATCTTGCCATATGCAAAAATTTGGATGGACCTTATTTCACTTATGATAAGTCTAGAGAAAGATGAATAATATATGATTTCACTTATATGTAAAATCATAAAAAATAAAATAAGTGAATAAACAAAATAGAAACAAACTCTAGATACAGAGAACATTTTGATGGCTGCCAAAGGTGGATGGGGGTATGGATGAAAAAGAAGGAGGGAATAAGACATACAAATTGCCAGTTATAAAAGCAGTCACAGGGATGTAAAGTGCAGCATAAGGAATATAGTCAATAATACTGTAATAACTATGTATGGTGTCAGACTGATCCTAGACTTATTAGGGTGACCATTCTATAAGGCATGTAAATGTCAAATCACTATGTTGTATAGCTGAAGCTAAAATAATACTGTATATTTACTATAATTGAAGAAAATTTTTAAATTATTTTGAAAAAAGAAGATACTGCTCATGTTAAAGAGGACTAAAATTAACTTTATGTCTTGAGCCCGAGTGACTAAAGGTTTAGCAGGGAGGTGACACACTAAAATCACTTTGGGCATCAAGTATGAGAGATGAGCAGGTGTCAAAGTAAAAATGTACAACCGGGCAACTGTCAGTAAAAGATTGGAAATTAAAAGATAGATCGTGTTAGAAAAGTAGATTTAATAGAAGTGACAGCTTCAGGGCATGAGTGGAATAAATTCTAAGAGAGAAAAAGTAAAATACTATCAAAAGAGAGCTATAACAACAGAGGGCTAAGGGCTGTTGAAAGCTGTATTTGTTAAATATTTGCTTAGAATTGCAGTAAAAATAAAGCATTCTAAATCCTCCCTGTATCAATAAAATGAGATGCTAGAGGTGCCCTGAATACAGGTGACTGAATCTTATTTCCAGCAGCTATAAAAGTGGTACTGATGCACGCAACGATGTTTCACATAGCAAGATATGAAAGAGGCTGCAGATTTCACCAAAGAGCAAAAGGAGAAAAAATCTCAGGTTATCTTTATTCTATTGCTTCTTTCATAACATATATAAAACTAACTATGCAATAGAAATATCTTGTTCAGCAAATGAGAACAGTCAATGAAGATGTAAGATCTCCCACTTTAATTTTCAGTAATATATACCTATCTTGCCTTGATCTAAAATAAATGGAAAGAAACAAGCAAACCATGTATTAATTAGAAAAAATGAGGCATATTTAAATAAGCGTATGAAAGTTATGGTTCCTAAAGAAAACACATATCATGCATATATGTATGTATACAGATAAGCCACAAATTGAGTTCTAAATGTTCTGATGGAAAATATGAAGAAAAATACTTATTAGTTATTTAATGATAACCATGCATGTACCAAACACATATCTCTAATCCTAACATATATTATCCCCTGCATTACAGAGGTTAAGACAAGTTAGAGTACTCCAAAAACCAAAGAGCAAGTAACAGATCCATAATTTGAATGCAGATCAGTTTGACTCCAAAGTCTATACTCTCATAGGCTATGTTGCCTCTCAAATATTAAATACATGCATTTGAATCAATAAAACACTGAAATAAACCAACAATGAGCTACATTTAATTTGAGAGAGAAACAGATGGGATTCCTCTGATTGATGATTGAATAGAATTATTTACCTCAGAGGTATCCAACATATTTATGCTGGCTGTCAAAAGGTTATGGAGAAGTTATGCATTTGAGGAGAGTGAACAGAACAGTGCAAATAGGTAGGCCCAGAGGTGGCATTCAAAATACTAAAAGACTAAAGAGAGTGAAGGAAAAATAAAGACAAATTAACAGATAGAGATGTTTAAGAACAAATATGATCTCCTCTCTTTTCCTCTACATAAAATATTTTCATGATAAGAATATCATAAACCAGTTACACAAATTTTCTTTGTGTTTTGTAGTTTAAAACAATATTTATCACTTCCTGAAACCACATCAGCAGTGCATTAAATTTTCTTTGGAAACTTCAGATAATTTAGGTAGAAGGAATAATAAAGACAGATTCATTTTTTTTCTTAAACCAGGGGATCATAAGAATAAGTAAATAGTTCTTGTCCCCGTTCTTTTAAAATTTTGAAATTACATTCATTAACAAGATTAAAAGAGGCAGAATTACTTCTTAGGGATGGTAGAAGAGGACATTTCTTTCTTTGGTAAGTTCAGTAAATATTTTTGGAATGCCATCTCTGCCTTAACAATGTAGATGAGCGTAGGCAAATTATAGGCTGAGGGCCAAATCCTGTTCACTATTTTTTATATGGTTTATATGGTTGAAAAAATTAAAATATTTAGTGGGCATGTGAAAAATTATATGAAATTCAAACTTCAGTAACCATAAATAAATTTTTATTGGAATACTGTCACACTTGTTCAATTTTGTACTGTCTACAGCTGCATTTGTGCCACAGTTAATAGAGCTAAGTGAGTAGTTAACAAGAGACCAAAGGCCTGTAAGCTTATATGAACCTTTACAAAAAAATCGAACTAATGATGATAAGAATTAGAAAAGTACTAATTAGAAAGTGTTTAAAAATCAAGTAAAATTCAGAACTTGATCTTAATCTGACTCAAGGAGAAATAAAAACATTTCATGTAAAGAGGCAATTACTCAAAAAAATTTACATTTATTCAAAAGCTTTTCAAACACTAGGAAATAGGATACATCACAAACAAATATCTACCTGAACCATGGCCATTTTATAACATCCAGTCTTACTTCTAAAATGGAATTAACTGAATATACACAATCCCTATTTTGGTTATAAGTAAGGAATTTTCGTCTTTTATTTCTAAATATTTTTGCATGCGTAATAAAAAAATAATTATGAAGTAGGACACCAATGGAAAAAAGATTTTCCATAATACCTACCTTTGGAAGGCCAGGCTTGAATTTGAAGTTTTTGTTTCTCCTAAAGAGACAAATTATACATTAGCAAAAAACTATTGTAGAGATGAATGATTTCAAGGTCTCTTGAAAGAACAGATTATATACCCATTTGCAAGATACAGATCATCTATATGAAAACGCAGTCTGATTCAACTAAACAGGCACCTATAGGAAGGAAGGACAGGCAAAAAAAAAGAGAACAAGAAAAAAGATGCCTGCTCTGTAATACAGGTCTAACATGCTTACACCTGATGACCAATAACATAATGTTGTACATTCAAAACCAAGGTTTCATTTTCTTTTGGATATTCATAGGGCTCCAATTTTTTATGACTACAAAAGTTTTGTTTCTGTCACTTCAAGACTTTAAATAGAAGCTTAATCTCATGAATTTTAAAATGTACTTTTCACTAAAACTTATGATTTTCTACTTTTGGGAATTAAAAATTCTCTTCTGTTCTACTTTTTTCTTATTCATAACTCAAAATTATACTTACATTGAGACCTTTTTTAAATTATGGCTACGGAAAGGGAACAAAAGCTAGTAATTATGAACATGGGTTGGTAAGTCAAAAGACCTGAGCTTGAATCTAAGCTCTCTCACCTAATAAAGCATGATTTTAACCTCTCTAGGCCTTGGTTTCATTAAATGGTAATGTAAAATGAGGATGATAATACCACCAACCTTTAAGTTTTTGTGAGAATAAAACGAGTTAATGTACAATTCTGGAGTATAGCAAGACTTACTAAACTGAGTCTATGACACTGTTAAGCAATAACTTAGGGACTAAGGAATCCGATTCAGCCACACCTCTAGCTAGTGGTCCAAAATATACTTTGGGGGTATCTGAAATATGCTGATATAGGTAACTAAGAACTTTTTACTGGTCCACCATGCAATGAGGAATGGTAGGCTTGGGTAAGTGTTAAATATTATATATGGTCCCATTCACCAGTTCATACAACATTTTCCTGCCTAGTTTACTAGGACTGCCAGAACTGGAAGACACTTGCAGTTAAAGACTGGGAATCCTAAAAAGAGCTAATGGTTTTTTCTCTCTCTGGATGTCGGGTTCATTAAAGGGTAATAAAGAACCATTTCTATAAGTATATTCAACCATGATTCTCTTGGTGAGATGAAGACAAACAAACATCCACCAGCTTAATAATGCCTAAGATTCAGAGCTCTAAATGCTGAGTATTTATGAATCTTGTCTCACTCAAAATTGTACTCCTGAAATAATGTCACCATCACTCCCTCTTTTTTCACCCAGGATTAAACCTGTCATAAAAAACAATCCACATTACTGATTAATACTAACGTGAGAATTCCATGGGCTCTTTCCAAGAGTTTGCTGCTAGCTGAATTGGCAAATATCCCATCTTTTTCAAGCAAGGAGGTACTGCTTGATACTCTGCTCTGGCGAATCCCAGTTCTGCCATTCCAGGCAATATCAAATATATCACTGTAAAAATTAAGTATAGTACAATTTGCTTTAGTTAATTAAGACATCTCCAACATTCTCTAAACTGATTTAAAAAGTAAAATGAAATTTTAAACACTAAAAATTTAGAAGAAATGCTGAGCCAGCAGCAAATGGTTTCATCAGAGAGATTATTGATCAATTTGGACTAACCTTTTACTCATTCGAAACAAAAAAAATTTCTATGGATTCTGGCACATTTACATACAAATATGCACGTAGATTACCACATCATACAGCTAATATCTTTAAATATATAGTTAACCATTTAACAATCGGTAAATAATATAATGTATTATACTATAATGTAAATGCTTCTGTCTTTGTTAGATTTTAGGACTTCCAAATACTATTGAAGGCATTTCCAATCCTAATAGGCCATCCCATTCTGTGGAATATTTAATCCTCCTGGGAGGTCTCGCTATTACACACATGTCCACCAAAGTTATTAGGTTCCTTCTATGGGCTGAGCACGATTCTAGGCACTGAAGATAGAGGAATGAACAAAAAAGATAAAACTGTCAGTGATTATAATATAAAGAGTTAATAGGGGGTTTTCCAGATACAAACTACAACCATATTTGGATTCCTCCAGAAACCCATAAAAACATTAATAACCTTTAAAAGAATAAACACTTAAGAGAATATACTGATACACAACAGTAACACATTTTTGAAATATGGAAAGCAGGCAGAGAAATTGTTTTCTCAGTAGTAAACCTTAAACTGGCTGTGGGGAAAGTTAAGAAGCATCTCTATTTACTCTGCACTACTCCCCAAAGGCTCTAGAACTAGAGGTACCAAGTACTGGTACGTCTGGAAGTGGTGGGAGACGTAGGTTAAAAATAGGAGCACTAGCTGAAAGCTGGTTTAAGAAGCACTTAGAATTCTATGCAGCCTAGTAACCATCCCTCCTTTACTGAAGCAAGAGGATAAACGAGAAAACCCGTGGACCGAGCAGCATCATGCACAATGGATGATGGGTATGCTACATAGAAGTCAAAGGAAACAATGAAAATAAGAGATCCACAGTTCTCTCAACCAGCTGCCTCCAAAATGCTGACAGCTGGGATTCAATTAACCTTTCAACAACCAGAATTTGAACTGCACAGTTCCACTTATAAATACATTATAAATACTTTTGTTTTTCAATAAATACTATAAATGTATTTTTTCTTCCTTATGATTTTAATAAAATTTGCTTTTCTCTAGCTTACTTTACTGCAAGAATACAGAAATAATACATGTAACACATAAAATCTGTGTTAACAGACTGTTTATGTTAGTGGTAATGTCAGGTAGCAGCTAGGAATGAGCAGCCAAAGGGGAAATAAAGGCAGGGCCCTTGCCATTACAATCTAACAAAACTTAATATAGTAGGCTAGAAGCAAAGGGAAGACATGCCTCACCAATTAACTCAGCAGTCCGGAGCTTGGTTTGTCGGGATAAGTCCGAATAAGTTTGTCGGGTGTCCTGAATGGTCACAAGCAGGAATCGTACAGGAAGTGGGGGGAGGTCCTTGAGATTCTATGACTGGGAAAGGGAGCTTCTGTAACAATTTCACTAAATGGAAGAGCCTTTACTAACTGTGAAAGAAAGCCTTTGTAGCTGTACATGATTCCCAATGGGGAGAAGGAGAGGGTATCTAGAAGCCAGTTGAGGTATATAAATCTCTGAGCCCAACAGTTGGAGCACTCGGATAAGTTGAGAGCCTGCTTGTAGCTTTTTGCTCAAGTGTATAATTAAACTTGTTATCTCATTTCCACTATACATGTTTGTCTCTTGCTTGAATTATTCTCTTGTGGGAGAGACAAAAACCGAGACAGGGGAGAGAGCCTCTTGACTGGGGTCTCTATCTCCCCTTTTGTAACAGGAAGGCTTCCCGTCAACAGTAGTTAAGTTTTTTAAAAGTTAAAAGTTACACGCAGAATTCTGACTACGCAAGGGTTCAGCACCCCTCACTGCTGTGTTGTTCAAGAGTCAACTGTGCATTCTCCAGGCAGAAGACTAGAATAAACTTTTGTGTGAAAACTGATCAGCCCAAAAAGAAACACCCAAAGATATTGATATGTTCCAGAAACTGACAACACACTCAATTAATCAGAGGTTCCAATTAGTTTTTCAGTGTCTGAATTTTAAATATGAACAGTTAACCAAGTTCACTAGACATCTGAAGGAAGTCTATGGCATGAAATATATAGACCAAAACAATCATGGCATAAATAACGTGAGTAAAAGAATTAACTAGACAGGGAAAAAACTTTTTAAAAGCTATCATTTATATCTTGAGAGAGAAGGGAGAAAATATTTCGTATATAAAATAAGAACAAGACGCTCTAAAAAGCACTGAGGAAATAAAATTAGTAATAAAAACTCTTGAAAATTAAAAATGTGAAATAAAAGAAAATGCACTAGAATATATTCATTCACTCATTCAAAAATATCAATATTGCATCAATGAGTGCCAATTATTTTTATAGCAGTGGGCATTTAACAAATGCCAATTAACAAACTCAAAGCTCTACTCTCATGAGGTTCAAATTCAGGTGGAAAGAGACAAATAATAAACAAATAAGAAAATATACTACATGCCTGGTAATGGGCACCAAGGAGAAATTTTAAACACTGAAGAAGGATTTAAAAATGTCAGAATATTATGATTTTTAATAGAGTAGTTAGTTGTCAGTAGGTTCCATTTAAACAGAGATGTGAAGGAGACTAAAAAAAAAACAAACCCCAAAAAAACAAATCAAGCAGTTATCTGGGGGAAGAGTATCCCATGCAGAGAGAGGAAAAAAACGAAGTTCCAGGGGCAGAAATGTAAATGAGTCTGAGATATATTAAGAAGTCAGCCAGATCATTTATTTTAATATATAAGCTGAATCAGGTCAGTGTTTTTGCTCAAAATCCTCCTGTGTCTTTCTCTCTCATTTCCATTAAAAGCCCAAAATTCTTATATTACCTAACAGGTATACATAACATGGCCTTCTCCCTCTCCAACTTGACTTCCTATCACTCTTCCCCTGCTTATTCTATTTCAGCTTGGCTAATAATACTCCCCAAATTAATCTAAAGATTCAACATAACCTCTAGCAAAACACCTGTTTCCATTTTTTGAAGAAACTGACAAGCTGATCCTAAAACGCATATGGAAATGAAAAGAACCCAGACTAGCCAAATTGATGCTGAAAAAAACCAAAGCTGCAGGAATTGTAGTTCCTAATGTGTAAACACATTACAAAGCTATAGTAATCAAGACAACATGGCACTGGGCCCTGGTCGGGTTGGCTCAGTGGATTCAGCACAGGTCTGAGAACCAAAAGATTGCCAGTTCAATTCTCGTTAGGGCAAATGGCTGAGTTGCAGGCCAGGGTTCTAGAGCTGGGGGTATGCAAAACGCAACTGATCATGTTTCTCTTCCCTTTCCCCACTCTCTAAAAAGGTAAATAAATAAAATCTTTTAAAAAGAACACTAGAGACTTCTGGACAAGATGGAGGCATAGATAGATATGCTTTGCTTCCTCGCACAACCAAAAGAAGGGCAACAAAAACAACCAATTTAAAAACAAAAAACCAAGAGAACTGCCAGAAAATCTAACTGTATGGAAGTCCAGTACCAAGGAGTTAAAGAAGAAACATTCATCCAGACTGGCAAGAGGGGCAGAGATAGGTAGCCGGGGTGGAGACATGCAGCAAGGCGGTAGCTGGTGGACTGGGTGGGTGAGGTGGTGCTGGCTGGCAGACCTGGCAGTTTGACATTGGCGTGTACATAAACCAGGAGGAACAGCTGGGGAACAAATAGACCGCACAACCCAGGGTTCCAGCGTAGGGAAAATAAAGTCTCAAACCTCTGGCTATAAAAACCTGGGAGCTGCAGTCACGGGGGGAACTCCCAGTCTCACAGGAGAGTCTGTTGGAGAGGCCCACGGGGTCCCAGAACGTATACAAGCCCACTCACCTGGGAATCAGCACCAGAAGGGCCCAGTTCACTTGTAGGTAGCAGGGGAAGTGACTGAAAGCAGGGCAAGAGCCAAACAAGTGGTATTGTTCCCTCTCTGACCCCTCCACCACACACAGCACCACAATGCAGCCAAGTAGGTTGCCCTGTCCTGATGAAAACCTAAGGCTCCAGCTCTTATAACCTAACAGGTGTGTGGACACAAAGAAACATGGCCCAAATGAAAGAACAGATCAAAACTCCAGAAAAAGAACTAAGTAACAAGGAGATAGCCAACCTATCAGTTAACAGAGTTCAAAAGACTGGTAATCAAAATGCTCAAAGAAATGACTGAATAGGGATGCAAAATAAAGGAAGAAAGGAAGAAAGATACAAAGTGAAATAAAGCAAAATATACAGGAAACCAAGAGTGAAGGGAAGGAAACTGGGACTCAAATCAACAATCTGGAACAGAAGGAAGAAATAAACATTCAACCAGAACAGAATGAAGAAACAAGAATTCAAAACAATAAGGAGAGGCTTAGGAACCTCTGGGACAACTATAAATGTTCCAACATCTGAATCACAGGGGTGCCAGAAGGAGAAGAGGAAGAGCAAGACATTGAAAACTTATTTGAAAAAACAATGGAGAACTTCTCCAATCTAGCAAAGGAAATAGACTTCTAGGAAGTCCAGGAAGCTGAGAGAGTCCCAAAGAAGTTGGACCCAAGGAAGCACACACCAAGGTACATCATAATTACATTCCCCAAGATTAAAGATATGGAGACAATATTAAAAGCACCAAGAGAAAAAGAGACAGTTTACCTACAAAGGCGTTCCCATAAGAGTATCAGCTGATTTCTCAAAAGAAACCTTACAGGCAAGAAGGGGTTGGAAAGAAGTATTCCAAGTCATGAAAGCCAAGGGCCTACATCCAAGATTACTCTATCCAGCAAAGCTATCATTTAGAATGGAAGGGCAGATAAAGTAAAGTTAAAGGAGTTCATCATCACCAAGACCTTATTATATGAAATGTTAAAGGGACTTATCTGTAGATGAAAAAGAAGATCAAAACGAAGAACTGTAAAATGACAACGAACTCACAACTATCAACAACTGAACCTAAAAAAAAAAAAACAAACTAAGCAAACAACTAGAACAGGAACAGAATCACAGAAATGGAGATCACATAAAGGGTTATCTGTGGGAAGTGAGAGAGGGGAGAATGGGGAAATAGTGCAGGGATTAAGAAGCATAATTGGTAGGTACAAAATAGATAGGGGGAGGTTAAGAATAGTATAGGAAAGGGAGAAGCCAAAGAACTTGTCCTGTCTTCAAAACAATAACTTATATGTACAACCCATGGACATAAACTAAGGCGGGGAATTTAGAGGGAGGGGGGCTGCATGGTAGAGACGGTTAAAGGGGAGGGAAAAAAATGGGACAACTGTAATAGCATAATCAATAAAATATACTTAAAAAAATTTTTTAAACATTAAAAAATAAAACCAACATGGTACTGGCATAAGGAAAGATACATAGATCAACGGAACAGGACTGAGGATCCAGAAATAAACTATCAGTTATAGCTAACTGTGTTCTGAAAAGGTGTCAACAATCCAATAGGAAAAGGAAAGTATTTCCAACAAGTGGAGCTGAGATAACTGGATCTCTACACGCAAAAGGATGAGGTTGAACTTCTCACAGCAGATACAAAAATTCATCTCAAAATGGATCATGTATCTAAATTTCAGAGCTAAAACTATAAAATTCTTAGGAAAAAACATAAGCTTTGTGACATGGGCTTAGACAATGATTTCCTGAATATGACAAAAAAAGTATAGCAAAAACCAAAAATAGACAAACTAGACTTCAACAAAATTAAAAACTTTTGCACTTCAATATACCACCATAAAAAAGTGAAAGGACAATTGTCTCCCAGATTAAGAGAAAATAATTTCATATCATATATCTAATAAGAGAACTGTATCTAGTATACATACATATACCACTCAAAAATAATACAACCACCTTATTTAAAAGTAATAAAAAGGAATGAACTATTGATATTTGTAACAACATGACAGACTAAGAATTGTGTTTAGTAAGAATAATCTCAAAAAGTTATTGAGGGCGTTAGTATATATAACCCCAAAATATGAGCTGAAGTGAACTGAGGAATCAACACATCAGGAGGAGTTAGTTCTCTGCCTTCCCTTTAACTCTCCAAAAGCAGGGCATAAATTTCCCTCAGTGAAGGTGTCCCTATCTCCCTTGCAAGGGAGAGGAGAGCAACTTTTCTCACCTGAGACATAGAGTAGGCAATGAGATGAATTTGCATAAACAAACCTTACCAAAATAACTTCCAATTAGCCTCCCTGTATATGTTCTAGTCACACGTCCACTTTTTAATCATCTCCTGAAGCCTAAATAACCTTTCCTTTGTAAAAAGAATATAAGCCCCCGAGTATAGTCCTTTTGAGCTTTGTTTTTCTGAGAATACTCATGCATGTAAAGTATTAAATAAAAATTGTACGCTTTGGCTCTTGTAAATCTGTCGATAGTTTAATTCACAGGTCTCCAGCCAGTGAACCTAAGAAGGTAGAGGAAAAGTTTGTGCTCCCTAACAGTTTTATACCACGTGATTCTATTTATATAAGTCTCAAAATAACAAAACTATAAATATGAAGAACACACAGTGGTAGCTAGACAATGGGACAGGGACAGAGTAAATACAAATAAACAGCATGAATGAATTCTTTTGTGATAATGAAAGAGTTCTGTATCTTGATTGCAAAAAAACTATATACATACACATGCAGATTTTTTAATGGTGAAAACTGCAGTTTAGTTAATATTAATGGACTAATGTAAATTTTCTAGTTTTCATAATGTACCACTACTATATAAGACATCACTGAAGGGAAAATGAGTGAAGAGTACATGAGATTCAATGAACTATGAACTATTTTCCTTTGAACAATTTTTGAAACTTCCTGCTTTGACAAATAAAATGTAATCTTAAAAATTGTTTTCCCATTAGTTCTTCATTTAAGTTATAATACTCTATAATATTTTTTAAATAGCCAGCTTCTTTTATATGCTTTCTATGTCCTTTTTAATGTTTACTATCTCTTTAAGTTCTCACTGAGATCATCCATTCTTCCCCTAAGGTCCTTGAACTTCCTTATAAACTATTGTTTTAAATACTGCATCTGGGCCCTGGTCAGTGTGGCTCAGTTGGCTGGAACATCATCCCATAAACCAAATGGTCATGGGTTCGATTTCCGGTCAGAGCACTAGGTTGTGGGTTTGGAACCTGGTCTGGGCACATGTGAGAGGCAACTGTTGAGGGGGAAAACAGTCACAGAAGACTACATATTATATGTTAGTATTTCTGTAAAACTCAAAATCTAGCAAAGCTAAACAATCTATTTCTTAGAAAACATGCATTTATTGTAAAACTAATTTTTTAGAGCACAGTAATGATAGACATAAAATTCTGGAGAGTTGTTCTGTGGGACAGAAGAGAGGGGAATGATCAGAAAGTAATAAAGAGGTGGCTTCAGCAGTATTAATAATTTTCTGGTTCTGATCTTGGGCAGTCCGTTTATTTTGCTGGTATGCTTCCTAATGAACATGGATTTTCTATAGTCTCTTCATTAATGTATAAGACAATAGGGTCTTCCCATTAAACAGGTATACTGAACACTTCATCTGTACCATTTAAAATCCTTAGTCTCACCTCTTATTCTATCTATTGCTGTTTCAAACAGTACTATATGGGTTATACACACATATTTTGTCCAATTCAAAGAGAAACTATAATAGTACCTGGCTTCAGACTCCAGGTACTTGCCTCTTCTTGATGCAGGCTTCTGCTCTGCACTTTCAAATGCATAAATCTGTGTGGGACAAGCAACCCCTAAGAGCAATGGATAAAATCTTGCTCCTTTTTTCTCCAAGGCAAATAGATGTTCCTGAGACACAAATCAGTTTATTCAGTTGGTCCTCCAGGGCTGAGCAACCAGTGGCCAACTCATCAATGCATTCTTTTTAAATTTTTCTTATTAATTTCAAAGTTATTTTTACTCTTAGGCAGATCATATACCATCTCTGAAAAATCCAAGAAAGCCTAAGCTTTTCTTTTTTTTTTTTTAATTTTAGTTTTCAATTACAGTTTATATGCAATATAATTTTGTATTAGTTTCAAGTGTATGGCATAGTGGTTGGACAATCATACACTTTATAACTGTTCCCCCTGATATTTCCAGTACCCACATGGCACCACACATGCTTATTACAATATTACTGACTATATTCCCTATGCTGTACTTTACATCACTGTGACAATTTTCTATCCACCATTTGTCCTTATTGTTCCCTTTACCTTTTTCACCCATCCTCCCAACCACCCTCCCCTCTAGCAACCATCAGTCTGTTGCCTCTATCTATGAGTCTTTTCTGTTTTCTTTGCTTATATTATTGTTTAAGTTCTACATATAAGTGAAATCATATGGTATTTGTCTTTCTCTGATTGACTTTATTTCACTTAGCCTAATACTCTCTGGGTCTATCCATGCTGTTGGCAAATGGCAGTATTTCATTCATTTTTATGGCCAAGTAATATTTCATAGTATATATGTACCACCTCCTCTTTATCCAATGCCATTGATGAGCACCTGGGTTACTTCCATATCTTGGCCACTGCAAATAATGCTGCAATGAACACAGGGATGCATATATTCCACTGATTTAGTGTTTTAGGTTTCTTCAGTTATATGCCCAGAAGTGGAATTGCTGGTTCATAAGGTAGTTCCATTTTTAATTTTTTGAGGCCCCTCCATACTGTTTTCCACAGTGGTTGCACCAGTCTGCATTCCCACCAGCAATGCACTAGGCTTCACTTTTCTCCACATCCTCACCAGCACCTGTTGTTTATTGAGTTATTGATGACAGCCATTCTGACAGGTGTGAGGTGATATCTCATTGTCATTTTAATTTGCTTTTCTCTAATGATTAGTGATATGGAGCATCTTTTCACATGTCTATTGGCCATCTGTACGTCTTCTCATTAATGCATTCTTAAACGGGTTTCCTGCCCTTTCCTTTTTACTCCATATTCCCATCCCTGCTCTCATCCTTCAAAAAACTACTGGGTCTCTATTTAAGGGAAACCTGTGATAAGCCTCCATGTCATACTGAACCCAATTGTTTATCTCAGCCCCCAAGCTGAAATATCACTAAAATGACAAAAAACAGTAATAAATTTACAAGAACAAAAAGTAGGAAGAAACACTGTGTGATGGACATGTAATAAAAAACTGAGTAGACCAGGAGTTAAAACCTGAGTTTGTATGTATGTGGGAACCATAGAAAAGGGGGCCATATGTGTATATGTGATTGAGAATATACACACACATCAATAGTACATACATATATATGTGCTTGTATGTGGATGTGTGTAGAAGCAGGGGTTAGGAGAGTAAGAGAGATGAACACAACAAAATGCATATGGATTCTCATTGTGAACTCTGGAAAGGTTTAAGTGTTAGAGATAACTGGTACCACTACAATGGTGGTGCTGAGTGGGGCCAAATCTAAGAAGATAGGCTGAATGTATTTAAAATAAGCTAAACCTTTACCCTATATAGTTAAGTAACTATCCCTTCCTCACACTTACAGAAGATGGAAAATTAGAGAGAAGTTGGAAGTACCCAATCTCAGCAGAAGTCAGGAACATTAAGCAGAGTAAAAGGTGAAGGCAAGATCACATTGAAAAGAGAATGAATTAAGAGTCAATTTAACAAGGCAGCACAGGAAGATCCTGAACTCCTCTCATCCCACAAACACAACAAATCTATAGCTAGATGTAGAATGAGTCCCCCTGAAAAAGACCTTACAACTAGCTCATCAGATCCTCTACAATAAAGGATAAAAGGACCACACTGAAACTAGCAGGAGGGGCACAGACATGGTCTCGCCCAAAACTCACACCCAGCATGGCAAACCATAGTGGAAAGGAATCATAAACATGGAGCTCCTCCCTGAAGAGCAATGGGATTGTGACCCACATCGGGCACCTGCAGTGGGGAGACAAGCCCCAACATGATGGCCTTTAAAAACCAACAGGGCTTATGCCTCAAGAGTACCACAGGCAAGGATGTGATGGGAATGTAAACTGGTACAACCACTAAAAGAAAAAAAAAGGGTTCCTCAAAAAATTAAAAATAGAACTACCACCCTGGCCGGTATGGTTCAGCTGGTTGGAGCACTGTCCCTTAACCCAAGGGTTGCAGGTTCGGTTCCTGGTCAGAGCACATACCCAGGTTGTGGGCTTGATCTGCAATCTGGGAGCACACAATCCCTGGTCTGGGCGCATACAGGAGGCACCCAACTAATGCTTCTCTCTCACATCAATGTCTTTCTCTCTCTCTCCTTCCTCTCTTTCTAAAAAAGGAATTAAAAAATGTCCTTGGGTGAGGATTTAAAAAAAAAGAACTATCATATGATCTAGCAATTCCACTCTGGAGTATTTATTCAAAGAAAATGAAAACACTAATTTGAGACCTGGCTGGTGTGGCTCAGTGCATTGAGATCTGGCCTACTGACAGAACAGTTACTGGTTCAATTCCCAGCCAGGGTACATGTCTGGGTTGCAGGCCAGGTCCCCAGTTGAGGGAGTGAAAGAGGCAACAGATCACAGTTCCTCTCACACATCATGTTTCTCTCCCTCTCTTTCTCCCTCCTTTCCCTTCTCTCTAAAAATAAATAAAATCTTTTAAAAAGAAAACACTAATTTGAAAAGTTATGTGCACCCCCATGTTCACAGCAATATTATTCGTAACAGCCAAGATATGGGAACAATCTATGTGTCCAAAGATGGAGAGATGGAGAAAAAGGTGTATTATATATACTATTTGGTCATAAAAGGAATGAAATCTTGCCATTTACAACATGGATGGGCCTTGAGTGTATTATGCTAAGTGAAATAGCCAAATAAAGACAAATACTGCACGACTTCACTTATATTTGGAATATAAAAAAGAAAACAAATAAAAAACAAAACAAAACTTACAGATACCCAGAACAGATTAGTGGTTGCCAAAGGGGAGAGAGGCTGACAGGTGGGAGAAACAGGCGAAAGAAGTACAAAGTTCTTATAGTTTAAAAATAAGTAAGTCGTGGAGGTGTAATGTACAGCATGGGGACTAATATAAATAATATTGTATTAACTTTGTATGGTGACAGAAGATAACTAGGTTAATTGTGGTAATCACTGTGCAATGCATTCTAATGTTGAATCATGATGTTATATACTTGAAACCAATATAATATTGTATATCAATTATACTTCAACTAAAAAAAATAGAAGGAATTAAGTGGAAGTACGCATATGGAGTCATGAGAAGCTCAGCTATAAGCCCATAACATTAGCCGCAAGATTTATAATTTGATGTCAGGGAAAACAGACTAATCCAAGAGGAACAATCTTGAGATACAGATATTTGGAAATCACCAGCTAAATGGCAGGTCCTGCATCAGTAACAAAATATATCTCTAGCCCAAATCTCATTCGAGTGTGTGTATCCATGTATCTAAAGATTTATTCTCTCTCTCCTGATGAATGTCTCTCAGGTATCTCAAGGTAACATTTCCATGATGAAACTTTCATTCCCCCCTCAAAATTATTGCCCCTCTTACATGCCCAATAGCCAGAAATCTAGAAACTATCCTTAATTACTCCCTCTCCTAAGCCAACATATTAGAAAAATTTTATATAGACACAAAGATATATATTCTCTCTCTCTCTCTCATTCTCTCTCTTAGAAAGAGAGGTGGCCCTGACCAGGTAACTCAGTTGGTCAGTCATCCCAATATGCCAAGTTTGTGGGTTTGATCCCCAGTCAGGGCACACACAAGAAACAAAGGTATACCACAGTTATGATCAAAGATTAAGAAGATAAGTCTGGCCAAGAACAAATTTTTGGGGATACCAACTCCCAAGTCAGTTCTCTTCTTCCTACATGCTATGGAAAGGCCAAGGAGTAACAGAACAAGTTTTACTGGTATTTTACACATTAAGTAATAGGAAGGGTCCCAGAATTAGAATGGCAGGCTCTAGGTGAAGTAGAAGACTGGAAGTAAAAGATAACAAAACCTGGCTATGTCATAAAAAGAAAGGATGATAAATGGAATGCTACAGAGAACACAGAACCTCTGTGTGCACTTAAAAGTCTGTCAGTTGGCTGTTTTAATGAAATGATTTGATATAAATATTTGTTTCAGATTTTCCAAAGAGAGGTATTTCAGAGTCTCTCGTAGCACACTACTACTAAGACTGATGGCATACACAATGTCTTTGTTTTCTATGTATACTTAATCCTCATACATATCAGATCGCAGTTACATTTTATTGCATACATATAAAAATTATTTGCACAAACTAGAGAAGATCCAATATACATTTCTCATACACTCTGAATCTTCATGAAATAAGGTGAAAGACATAGATTCTCTCTTAATTTTCCTTCTTAATTTAAGTTCACATCAATATATATCCACCACTACCACCACACATTCAATCTCTTGCCAGAACTACTAGTTTCCCTGTACCCGGTCTAGTCCCTCTCCAAATCATTCTCCATAAATCAACTAGAGAGATCCTTCTAAAATATGAGTCCCCTGTTTAGAAGCATTAAATAATTTCTCATTATAACTGGTTACATGAACGCTAGCCTATGACTATTCTTCCCCAGAAAGAATACTCTCAATGCTTCTCTCTTCGTATTCACATTCTTTTAATTCTTTATTTGTATAATTCTCTCCATCCCTCCCTCGCTCCCTCCCCTCCTCTCTTTTTGCTCCTGAACCTTCATACAGGTTTGCTCCTCTGCCTGGAATACACCACCACCCTCTTTTAAAGTTTTTTTTTCTGAAAAATGTTTCTGATACATCCACTCCCATATCCAATTCTTTAAAAACACCATCAACATAAAAAAAAAAATTAAGCAGTATTTTTATGTTTACATAGTATCCTATATTTCTTTGATCTTATCACTTATCGCACCTATCTTATAAAGTATTGAATCCCTAGTTCCCACCACATGACTTAGCACTAAATACTTGTCAAATAAACAAATGATCTGCCAGAACTTTAGGCTGTATTTGTCTTATTTTATCTTGTTAGGAATGGATGTAGCATGCAAATGATGCCTGAGTAAAAAAAGTCACTAATTTTTATATAAAACAAAGGACCAACAAAGTATATAAAAACACACAAAAAAGAATTTTGAAATGACTATATTTAACATTTTAAATTTACAGTAAAACATAAGTATGATCTCATACTTGTAAAGTACTATTATTTTATGATTTGCTAATCACATATACTTACTTACACTACTATCCAAGTTTAATATTTTTTCCCAGAAAATATGTTAAACAAAATACATACTAAGATATGAAGAAATCCATGAGATTTACCTAGCTATAACAAACTATCCCAAGCTGTGTTATGTGACATCGAGTCGCACTGGTTCAAGAAAACCTTGAAATCCCCTCACTTTTATAAATGTTAAATATGATCATTTCTAAAACAATGTAATAATAAAGAATTTTACTTTTTTATCAAAACTTTTTCAAAAGTATTTACTTTCATTCTGGTTGTTGCATTTTATAACAGAATATCTCAAATGTAATCATTTTCCAGATCAAGAGAAAAAGCTGAATTTAAACAGCAATAATACTTTAGACAGTGAGTTTTTACTTGTACTAAGAACAGAAATCAGGATGCACAACATGCTACACAGTCAACTCTTAGAGGATAAGACTATCTCAGTCCTCAGATATGTAGATATCAACATAGCACAAAGTCCTAAAGATTGGTGCCATAACCCAAGAGTTTTAATGAGACTTACTCATTACTCAATGCCCTGTAATTAGCAGAACAGTACAACAGATAACATTTTATTATAAAATCTACCATATATTTCTACAATGTACAAAATTTACTATATATTTGTTGATAATAAATTCTGATGATACACACTCTTCTTTCCTCCTAGATAACAAGTTTCCAAAGTCATTTTTTTTCCAATATAGGTTGGTGTATTTTAGTCTTCGCACATTCTGCTCTAGAACTATTCACTTACAAGGGCTTTTTCCACCCAGGACTACTTGTGTCTTTGGCTACTGAAGCAGTTTTTAAATTCATATTAAGGGTCAGTTCAGCAGCCTCTATAGTACACTTACTGTCTCTACTTTATGATATGTAATGAAAGGCTCTGTACTTTTTCTCAAATCCTAGTTTTATATAAAGACATTTGTTTTCAGTTTATACTCTCTTATTAAAAAAGAAAAAAAACCCCTGCCCTCTCAATATTAATGAAAGTTTTCTCTCTCACTTGAGGAACATTTGCACTCACTAAAAACAGTTTTACTATTTGCATGTCATTGTTTTTATACAGACTACATCAATTCTAAGTCCTAGATCACCACCAAACTATACACTGCACTCTTTTATTCTTAAAGAGTCACTTACTAGGAGAATTACATAGGGAAGATCTAAAAGACTTCACTTACTAGACATAAGCTAATGATTTCATGGATGATCTGATCTTTTAAGTATCTAAAACCCTATTCTTTTCCCCTTCTCACCAATTTTCTCTAAAATATGTATAAAATAAATTCACCAATACAATAAATACATCTGGAAGAATCTTCTTGTTAAGGTTGCTAGCTGGCCTCTTCCAGATAACATTACTTCAATGCCACATAGATCTTTCTTTGTTGTACAAAAAGGAAGATAATCAGGCTGATGTGATCAAGTTCCCTATAAAGAAGGGTCTCATGAGTCCAGACCAACCCAATCAATCTTAAACCAAAATACTCATATTAGACTATCCCAAATACGTACAAAACACAGAAAGCCCATATAGATCACTTCAGGTATCCAAAATGTAAAGTATAAAAAAAACACAAGCTAGGAATTAAGAGAATTATAACCATTAAATTGATTTGGGATACGGGGTAAATCATGGTGTCCTTTTTTTTAAAATGAAATAAAAAAAATAGGTTCCTTAATTTAAGGATCTCTAATGACCATGGTGAAAATACAAGCACGCCTCATTTTATTGTGTTCACTTTACTACACTTTGCAAATATTACATTTTTAACAAATTTAAGGTAAGTCCCTCCACCAGCAAAAAGATTATGACTTTCTGAGGGCTCAAGTGATGGTTAACATGTTTTAGCAATAAAGCAATTTTAAATTAAGGTATATACACTGCTTTTAAAAAACATAATGCTACTGCACACTTACTAGATTAAGCATACCGTAAGCATACAACTTTTACATGCACTGAGAAATCAAAAAATTCATGTGACTCACTTTATTACGATATTTGCTTTATTGCAATAATCTGGAACCAACACTGCACGGTTTGCCTCTCAACAGACTGAATTAAAGATATACAAGTCACCAGATTAATGATGTAATTTGTTCCTGGGTAAAATTTAAAACAAAAATATAGGGTGAATTTCATCATTAGTCAAGTATCACTGTTAAGAAAGCGCATACACTATAAAGAGAGTAAGTAGTTCAAATTGGTGGCATTATAATAAATAGAGTAGAGACTGGATACTTGGAATGTGACAACTCTTGCATGTGAGACTAGTTAATCGAGATGTCTTTTAACAAGCAACAAAGAGTTATTAAAAAGTTATTGTGCAATAAAGTGACAATATACATTAGAAAAATATAGAAACACATAGGACTTCCAATCAAGATGGCAGTGAAGGCAGACATGGTTCAGCTCTTCATACAACCACATCAAAATTACAACTAAAATATAGAACAACCATCACTCAGAACCATCAGAAATCAAGTTGAATGGAAGTATGACAACTACAGATTTAAAGAAACCACATCCATCCAGACTGGTAGGATGGATGCAGATGCAGAGCAGGCTGGTCCAACATCCACGAGCGGTAGATAAAAATTCAGGAAGGGTATCTCAGGAGTGAGGAGTCCCAGCTCCACACCAAGTCCCACAGCTCAGGGTTCCAGTGCCAAGAAGAGAAGCCCCAAAACTTCTGACTGTAAAACCCAGTGGGGTTTGAGTCGGTGGAAAAAACTGCTGAAGCCCCAAAGAGTTGCTCTTAAAGAACCAACACACAGACTCATCTACTCAGACTCGCTCCCACTGAGCTCCAGCAGCCGGGTAGCAGCTTGAAATGTACCAGTGACATAGAGGGAGGGACAGAAGTGTCTGGCATCAAGGTGGGGCAGAAGCCATTGTCCCTTTTTTAAATCATCCCCCCACAGAACCACAGAGCCAGCAAGCAGGTGCCATATCTGAGATTCCATCAACCTGGCTAACACTGTTTGGCCTGCCTTGGAGATCCCCAGGGAATCTGCCCCACCCAACTAATGGGCCCACTCAAGTTGCTTTTCCATACGAATGGCTGGTCTTGGTTCATGCTTCACAACTTCCTAAATCCTCTCAAACAAGCCACAGCTAGCTTCAGTGAGCCACCTCAGATTCACAGCTTGGCTTTGCCTGGGAATCTCCAAGGCACAAGTAGCAGCCATCTCAGATTGCTTTATAGCTCAGGTAGGGTGCCCTGGGTTAAATACAGGTAGGGGTTGACCTTGACCTGCAGCACTCAGGAAACCTCAGGGCCAACGCACCCAGTGGATAGCTACAGACCACACTGGAGCACCACCGCCCTGCCCCTGCACAGTTGACCCTCCACAGAGGGTAGAAGTTGGTGGTAAGTGGTCACAGCCAATCCTTGCAGAATGGATTGGCAAGGAATATTCAAATTCATGAAAAGCAGAGACCTACAGTCAAGCCTGCTCTACCGACCAAAGATATCATTTAGAACCAAAGGGCAGATAAAGAACTTCCCAGATAAGAGAAAACTAAAGGAGTTCACCATCACCAAACCATTATTATAAGAAATGCTAAAGTGACTTATTTAAGAAAAAGAAGAACGTCAAAACTATATATAATAAAATAGCAAAAAACACAAATCTGTCAACTATTAAATCTAAAAAACTAAGCAAGCAAACAAGAAGAACAGAGACAGAATCATAGATACAGAGAGTGTTTTGATGGTTGCCAGATGGGAGGATGGTGTGAGGGAATGGGTGAAGAGATAAGGGCATTGAGAAGTATAAATAGATAGTTACAGAACAGCCATGGGATTATAAAGCATAATATAGGAAATGGAGTAGCCAAAGAACTTAAATGCGTGACCCATAGACATGAATAATAGTGAGAGGGTTGCCTGAGGGAGTGGGGGATGCTGCGTAGAGAAGAGAAAAGAGGGAAAAATTGGGAAAACTGTAATAGCTTAACAATAAAATATAATTTAAAAAAATTTTTAAAACCAGAAAAATATAGTAACACAAATTGGAAAAACGATCAATTAAGTTATCCTTTAATTTTAATGACAGACTATCCTTATTACCAAGGTACTAGGAAGCTCAATTCATTTGATGATTGAAACGTAGAAAGCAAATTCTAGACGCTAAAAAATGCTCTTTTGCTCACATAAAGTATAATCTTTATAAAAGAGTATGTGTAAAGAACAAAGTTCATTATTTACAAACTGAGAAAATTATTTATACTTGTTATTCCATTTTCAAATTTTACTCAGGAATTCATTAAAATTAAATAAAAGGTAAACTGTGATTATCATACTCAGCAAGAAAAGGTATTCAATGGTTTGATGCAAATCAAAGTACTCAATAATTACTTACCAATAAGATTCTCCACAGAGAGCAGCAGAATAACCAGACATAAATGCAAGAAGGGTCTCAGAAATTAAAACATACGTGGTCATTTTAAAGTATTCTGGGAAAACTTGTTTTTAATTGTAAAACCATTTTACCAGAGGCGATCTTAGATAATTTAGTCCTAATAAGTTTTGTTAACTCTAACCTTATTAACTTATTGTATCATTTATAAAAGCTTTTTGAAATATAAAGCAAACTAGACCTGTTTTTCTTTATACTTTTTAAACCACAGAAGTACTATAAGAATTCAGTATTTCTTTAATACCTACTTGAAAACATAATCCAAACATACTTACTGCTGGTTTTTGTCATTTAAAGTATTCATGTCCTGGAGATCAGAAAGAGGTGTTCTGGGATTTTTCCGGGTTATACCTAGCATTAGAAAGCAAAATTTTCAAATCAGTGCTAAGAAAAATGAAACAGAGAACAATTTCCAAAGACAAATGAAATTAATGTACTTTGACAGTAAATACTTGCTAAACATGTCAGAAACATCTAAATAATAATATGAACCAAGTCCCATGACTATTACTTACAAATCCAACTTAACCAATAATGAACCCAATTAGGGAATTTAATAATAAATTTTCTTTCTTCTCTCATTAAACATTATCTAGAAATACAAGGGTACCTGGGCTAAAGGTCTAGAAGTATAGAAGCTAATGATTTAGTTAAACATTCAAAAAGTTCTAATGATTCCTTTGTATCATTTTTCAGCAATAAATATATTGATGTGACTAGAGACTTAGAGATCAATTAATCTTACATATATAACTACTGAAAATCAAAGATAACAAATTGTTTCCATAAGAATAGCCAATGTTTTTAAGTTCCAATTTTCTTCAAATCATTCAATAAACTCTGAGGCTCTATAAGCATACGACTACCAGTTTTCATAACATACACCAAAAAAAACATTTATTGTAGGTAAGAAACATTGGAAGGAAGAAGTGAAAGTATACATATTCAAGATAACAATCTTGTATATAGGAAAATCCTACATAAACCACAAAAAACTACTAGGACTAATAAATGAGTTCAGTAAAATTACATTATCTCAATATTAAAAATATTCAATTGTATTTCTATACCATAGAAATAAAAAACCAGGAAATGAAATTAAAAAAACAATTCCATTAACAGCAATATAAAAGACATTTAGTAGAAAAGTATAAAATGTCTATACTGAAAACTATGAACATCATTAAAAGAAATTTAATCTAAATAAATGGAATGACATTCACACTCATGGATCAGAAAGCTGAATAATGTTAAGATAGCAATAATTCCCAAAATGACCTACAGATCTATGCAATCTCTATTAATATTCCACCAGCCTTATATTTGCAGAAATGAACAGACTGGTCCTATAATTAATATGTATATGCAAGAGACCAGAGTAGCCAAAAGAACGCCGAAAAAGAGGAACATGGTTGGAGGAGTCACATCCACTGAGTTCAAAACTTACTACAAATACACAGTAATTGAGACAATACGGTACCAGCATAATAATGACAGACAAATTGATCAATGGAAAGAAACTAAAAGTACAGAAATAAACCTTTGCATTTATGAGCAACTGAATTTTGACAAAGGTACTAAGAATTCAATGAAAAAGAACTGCATTTATGAAGTTCCTAAGTCATGGACTCCAATTTCCCTATGGCAAATTATCTTTTTCTATCCTCTATATCCATTCTTTTCTTCTGCATATTGAAACAACAATCTCAGGCCTTTTCTCAATATTAGCAACTCAATTTTCAGCTCTTTCCTCTACTTCTTGAGCTCATACAGGTGTTGCTTTATATCTCTGCTTGTTTTCATTGTTCAATACCTATTGCCACATCATACTTGTATTTCATATCGTCAAATGTATGCTATCACTTTATAGGATTCATGTTCTTAAATTCTACACTGAAAAATGCTCACAGAGAACTTTCTTCTCTTTCTTGGGAGTATGTCCCCCGCAAACAAAATAGGGTGTATCTTTTATGGTGGTTCTTTTATGCCTATTATGACTTCTTTATTTAAAAGAGTTGGTTCCTTGAAAAGATAAACAAAATTGACAAGCCTTTAACCAGACTCATCAAGGAAAAGAGAGGACCCAAATAAATAAAATCGGAAATGAAAGAGAAGGAATTGCAACTGATACTACAGAAATACAAAGATTTGTAAGAAATTACTACAAACAACTGTATGCCAAGATTTGAAAACCTGGGTGAAATGGAAACATTTGTAGAAACATATAATCTTCCAAAACTGAAGCAAGAAGGAGAAGGGAAGAACAGACCGATAAACAGCTAGTGAAACTGAGCAGTAATGCAAAAACTCCCAGCACACAAAAGCCCTGCACAGGATGGTTTCACAGGAGAATTTTACAAACATTAAGGAAGAGCTAACTCCTATCCTTCTCAAACTACTATTCAAAAAATCCAAGAAGAGGGAAGACTCTCAAACTCTTTATGAGGCCAGCATCATCCTAGTCCCGTAACAGATAAAGATACAACAAAGTAAGAAAACTACAGGTCAATATCGCTGATGAACACAGACAATAAAATTCTCAACAAAATATTGCCAAACGACATGCAGCAATACGTTAAAAAGATCACACACCATGATAAGGTAGGATTCATCCCAGGGATGCAAAGATAGTACAATATTCACAAATCAATAAACATAATACATCACATAAAAAAAAGGAAAGACAAAATCATATGACCATATCAATAGATGAGGTAAAAACATCTGGTAAGGTACAGCACCCATTTACGATAAAAAACACTCAGCAAAGTGGGAGCAGAGGGAGCATACCTCAACATAATAAAGACCATATACGAGAAACCTACAGCCAACATCATACTCAATGGGCAAAAACTAAAAGCTTTCCCCCTAAGATCGGGAACATGACAAGGGTATCCGCTTTCAACACGGTATTGAAGATCTGGCCACAGCAATCAGACG
>PVJD01002617.1:0-195379 GCA_004026545.1 Mormoops blainvillei | reverse complement strand
GGGGAGGGGAGGGAAGGGAAGGGAAGGGTCATATATTACAAATAATCAGCAATTTCAGGGAAAGGCCACTATTTTCCATGCACGTATCTCATCGACTCTGACTTAAGAAACAGCAAAATAAAAAGACTGGACAACTTTTTTGTATTCTTAGATTACACTCCCATTCACCTGGAACAGCACCCCAGTTTTACTCTGAGGATGTATGTTTCCTAATGAATCAAGTGGTGAGCTCATTATCCAAGCTGTGTCAATCAGCTACCTATATATAATAGAGACATTTAAAACTAGTAAGATGCAATAAAGCAACAACATTTTTCCTAAAATTGTACTCATTAGTCTCATGAAACTAAAATATAAACTTTATAATCACCTTGAATAAACCCTTATGAACCTATGGAGGGATGCCCATGGCCTTTCAGACCCTCCATCAACATTCACTTGAAGATGTCCAGGTTTCCATATGTCAACTATAATTTCAAGTCCATGTAGCTTCCAATATCCTTAAGGTTATTGCTTAAAATTACTTTATCCTTGAAAGACTTCAACCAGAGTGGTCAAGACAAATGTCCTCTCAAAACAGTTAAGGCAATCGGTCTGCCTTAAATGGCACAGGCTGGAATTCCACAGACAAACCACTGTCAGAACTCCCCACTGGATAATTTAAATAGGTAGGCTGTTCATGGGACTTGTGTATAATTTGCACTATGTTGCAGGGGAAAGTTTGCGGTCTCCTGTAGACTATTTTATAACATTTTTTCAAAAAACTTCTAAGAAATCATATCCACAGAAGGTATTACTTGAAGGTACCAGAATGCATCAGCCTTTGATTAGAGGGAAAAATATTTCTGTTGAAGGAAAGTAAGAAATAGAAAAATATGCAACTTCTAATGGATTAAAGGCACCGCCTACAGTTCATATTGAAAATCAGATGATAGCAGTTGAAAATTAGAACCAGGGTATATATTATAGTTAAAAATTCTGGAAACTTTTCATGGTTTCATTGTAGAAGTAAGTTGACTGAACGTCGTGGAATAAAAAGTTGAGTTGAGAGAAAATATACTCAGTTACATGGTAAATGATTTCACATGAGGGCCCTGGCTGATGTGGCTCAGTGGACTGAGTACAGGCCTGTGAACTAGGGATCGCTGGTTCGATTCCCAGTCAGGGCACAGCCTGGGTTGTGGACCAGATCCCCAGTTGGGGGTGTATGAAAGGCAACCACACATTAATATTTCTCTCCCTCTTTCTCCCTCCCTTCTCCTCTCTCTAAAAATAAAAAAATCTTTTTTAAAATTCATATGGGGTATTTGCTGTTATAAAACAATGCTCTCCACAACCTGAGGATTTAAAGCAATATCCAACAGGCATTGTGCTTGCACAAAGAGAACTCACCACACAGAAACCCAGAAAAGCAATGGTTCCTAACTCACCTGTGCTTTCATTGTTCTACCAGGACCATACCTTGGTGTCTGTTTTTCATGTCAAGCAGGGTCATCACATAACTCCTGCCAGGTCCATGCTTTTCTGAGTCATCAAAGCAAACATTTTCATCTGAAATGTCACTTCAAAGTAAACTATGTGACTTGTGACATCTATAAACACAAATACATCTCTAAATAGCTATCCAGATCCCTTTATAAGGGAAAGAGAAAAAATACATTTTCTATGAATCACCAAAATAAGGTATGAAATGAGATATAATCTCCAGATAATAGTATTTTTTATCATAAAGATTCTAGTATGAAGCCTTCATTAATAAATGGTAAAGAACATATTTAGAACTCAGGTCTCTGGAAACTTATTCTGCTCTAATACTATGTCCTTTCAAAACTAAATCTGTAAGTCAATAATAGATAAATAAAGTCATAAAAATACCCATATTCACTACATTTAGAAAAGTGGCAAAGCCTGTTTTTAATCTCATAGCCCCTAAATAAAAAAATATTGTGACTATTAAGAATTTGATGGTGTGTTTCACTTGATTTATTTTCTATTCTAGCTTTAAAAGAAATCATTGTAGTACTAATATAGCATCATATAATTTTAGATGCTACTTTTCCATTTAATTTTATAAGAAACACATAGGAGTTTCAAACTTTTGTGAATATGTCTGGGTGGTGTTTCATCGATTTGGATGTTCCATAGTAGAGAAAATGGTTTCTATTTTTGGTCTACTTTTGCAGTGAAGTCCTCCAGTCTTAAATATTTTGCCCTGATGCCTGAAAATAAAATCATTTTGACTTGCATCTCTTGTGACTTTAGGAGGCAGTGTTCATTCTAGTTAAACTCAGTCTTCTCAAGAAGAATCTTGAGAAGAAAACCTCAATGGCAAAGTGTGAACAAGCAAAAAACTGCCAATAATGGGAAAGAACTGTTCCTATGATGTTGCAATTATCAGAGCCAAGGAATAAGTCTTGGATATTTTGGGATTGGTTTGTCCAAATATCAAATTTGAGGAAGTCTTAAGGTTCACATTTTTCCTGGATTAGCCTGTCTTTGACACTTTATCCTTATATAGAAATGGCTGGACTGGACACATTTTAAAAAGAAATGGAAGAAAGATTTTCCAGGCCAAATCAAATTTTATGTTTCTGTTTCTCCCAAATTATTTTCAGATGCAAGAAAAAGCAAACCACTCAGAAGAACTGCACACTGCTATGAAGTTGGAATGCAAGTCTTCATCAGAATGGAGAGAACAAATTCTGGATTACTCAACCACAAAATATGTGGACCACAAACAAGTGTAAATAACAGGTAGACACAACACACACATGTGTGCACACACATACACACAAACTGACACAGATCTACCCTTTTCCTATGAATTTTCATTAAAATAGTTTTTAAAAAAACTTATTAACATCCCAGCAAAAGTATATAAAAATTTCATGTCTTTTTTATGTTGAAATGTTTGGATTTACAAATATCGTGACTATTTTAAATAAAGCAAAAAAAAAAAGCCTTAAAAACATTAAAAAAAAAACCCATGGAAGTACATTTTTACTTAGGGCATACATAGCCACTTAAAGTTGAAAATAAATTATTATGCCTCAAACCTTCTTCTAGGATCCAGTCCCAAAATCCTTCCCTAAAATACAGGAGTTTCTAGCATGAATTGTGTTTTCTTCCCCTCTATCATACAGGCTTATTTGTGTAGAGGACAGAAATATCCCAAATAAATGTATAAAGACACCTCTTGAATTGTCTTTGGATGCAAAAATTAACTCAACACTAGGAAATTAAAGAATAGTGGTCTAATATTAAATCATAGTCTTTCTGCTGGTTCCCATAAAAATTTAAAGATACCTAGATATGAAAAATTATAGCTTTTAGTAATATTATGACTTTTTAATTTTCTCAGGTAATTAACATTTTCACTGGTCTATGCAATCTCTTTTAGATACCATTATAGTAAAACAAGAAACTTAGTATGACTTCTAAATGCATTGGGAAACTAGTAATGTCTTATATTTCTTGAATGATCTATAGTTTTCAAAGGCCTGATGCTGCAATATTATATGGTCAGCTCCATTCATTTCTTCTTTACTCCTTCATTGCCTTATATGTGTCAAGTACTGTATTAGGTTTTAGGGATTTCACATGCATAATATAACACATATCTATGAAGAGCTTTCATTGGTCTTGAGGTAAGTAGATAATTTAAAAGAGGATTATACTTTATTTTCAAAAATATGGTGGGATAGTTGTCCAGAAAAACTCTTCCATAAAATAATACCTACAAACACTGAATAAATAATATATTTTTGCATTATTTGTCTGAATTGATAAGAAAGTCAAAAAAATCTTTGTGGACAGACGGCAAAAAAAGTGTGAATAGAGAGAAGTAGGCAAGTTTCAAAGTCATTGTTTTCCCTGAGGGTCATACCTGTGGACCACAGCTACATGAGCAGAGCAGAGAAAAAGCCTGTAATCTGTTTAAGGGGGGATATATAAGAGCAAAGAGACTACATTAAACTGAAAGATGACATCTCACTAGATGAACTAGGAAAGAACATTCGCACAAGGAGATTTAAGCAATAAAAGCAACTGTGGATGAGAGGCACCAAAATAGCAAACTCGAAAGATTGCAAATATTGAAAAGACACATACAGACTAAAAAAATCAGCCACATTTTTCAAGAAAAGCAAGAAAACAAGATTATGAAGATGGACAAGAGATTTTTCAAAAATCAGTAGGTGGATCTGAAAAAAAATTATGAATCTGGAAATAAAGGCATGACTCAGGATACAGTAGAGAGACAAAGAAATTAAACATATGAAAGATAGCTAAGCAAAACAGAAGGAAGGCAACTGAAGTTTCAGAAGGAGAGAAAGAGAGAGGAGACAGAGAGAGAATGAGAACAAGGAAATATTCAAAAGTAATAATTCAGGATTTTCTAATAGTATTATTGATAGACACCAATTTTAACTTCAGTAAGTACAGTTGCTATCAAGGAGAGTAAAAAGAAAAAGAAAAAAAAAAAACACCTAGATGTATTGCAATGAAACCACCTAACATCAAAGACAAGATCATGAAAGAGAGACAAGATAAAATAACTTCAAACAAATGAAAATTAAACTGACGCAGACTTCTCAATAACAACACTGGAAGCCAGAATAATATTTTCAAAGCTCTGAAAGAAAAGAATTGTCAATCTAGAATTTTATCCTTAGTAAAACTATCATTTGAGAAGAATTATTTTTTCCTATTATAATTTTTTAAAAGTATAGATAGCCTTCCATCATATGAATGTTGCTTAATCATTAAATCACTTACTACTTAGCTACTGTGGTTGTTCAGTGAATATTTACCTCCCTCCCCTTCTACTGCAGATAACTTTTTAACTCTAATGATGGAACTTGACTATGGAACTTATTTGGCCAATGGAAATTAATGAATTTTATGCAGATGTTGATTTTGCTTACCCAGATTAATTTTGCTCCAGTGCTTTGATGACTCACCATAGGTAGCTGCTCTCCCTTCAGCCTGGGCCCCCAAATAAGCACACTTGGAACGAATATGAATCTACACTGGACCTTGGAGCCTAATCCCATCAAATCCCAGTGGAACGTAGTCTAAATTAGCCAATCTCAGCTGATATGTAGACACATGAGCATTAGAATAAATGTTTGCGGTTGCAAATCATTGTGTTTGGAGATTTTTTTACATGTATTTTTGTGACAACAGCTGATAAATACAACTGGAATTGGGCATTGAGATTGTTTTCAAGTTTTGCCATTATAAATAGCATAGTGAACATGTCACTACAGCTTTAAAAAAAGCTATCATTATTCAATTTTTTCTTTATTTTTAATGGTTGATACTATTAAAGATGTCCCCAATGTCCTCCCCTTTGCCCTACTCCATCCAACCCCCACCATCTCTTCCCTCTGGTTATCCTCACACTGTTGTCTGTGTCTATGGATTATGCATATATGTTCTTTGACTAATCCCCTCACCTTCTTTTATCCAGTCTCCCCTCCCCACTTCCCTCTGACAGCTATCAGTCTACTCCATGTATCCATGCCTCTGTTTCTATTTTATTCATCAGTTTATTTTGTTTATTAGATTCCACATATAAGTAAGTGAGATCATATGGTAATTGTCTTTCTCTGACTGGTTTATTTCACTTAGCATAATAATCTCCAGGTCCATCCATGCTGTTGCAAAAGGTAAATTTTTCCTTCTTTTTGCTGGCCATGTAGTATTCCATTGTGTAAATTTGCTACAGCTTTTTCATTCACTCATCTACTGATGGTCACTTGAGTTGTTCCCAGATATTGGCTATTCTAAATAACGCTACTATGAACATAGGGATGCATATATTCTTTTGAATTGGTGTTTCAGGATTCTGAGAATATATTCCCAAAAGTGGAATCACTGGGTCCAAAGGCAGTTCCATTTTGAATTTTTTGAGGAAACTCCATATTGTTTTCCACAGTGGCTGCACCAGTCTGCATTCCCACTAACAGTGTGCAACAGTTTCCTTTTCCCCACATCCTCGCTGGCATTTGTTTGTTGATTTATTGATGATAGTATTCTGGTGGGTGTGAAGTGATATCTCATTGTGGTTTTTATTTGCATTGGTGATTAGTGACGTTGAACATTTTTTCTTATGTCTTTTGGCCATCTGTATATCCTTTTTGGAGAAGTGTCAATTCAGGTCCTTTGCCCATTTTAATAATTGGATTGTTTGTCTTCCTGGTGTTGAGTTGTATAAGTTCTTTATATATTTTGGGAATTAACCCCTTATCAGATGTATCATTGGCAAATATGTTCTCCTATACAGTGGTCTCCCTTTTCATTTTGTTGATGGTTTCTTTTGCTAGAAAGTATCTGAGGTTTGGTTTAAATATGTCAGCTAATGGTACACAGCTATTAAGTGGCAAAACCATAGTTTGAATCTGGGTCTGTCTGATGCCAAAGTCCATGTTCTTCATAAGATGATACATTGCCTGTCACTGAAATATGTTTCCTCTTTTGAGTAAATTGAGTTAAGTCTGGTATTTTATAATAGCATAGAATAACTTTGACTAGCATTATAAGTATTAACTGTTTTCATTTCGTTTTTATTTAATACTTTAATACTTTCTATTAGGGGTCGGTAACGTTCACATTACTCATGTGGCACTGGATCCTAAGGGAGTAATATACATCTTGTGACCAGGCAGACATACGAATTAGCAGCTGCCAAAAGAAACCCATGTTTTGCTTATGTTTGATAAGTTAAATATGTTTGATGTTGAAACGGTCCTGCTACATAGAATTTCCCAGGGCTGAGAGATGAGAGGCTAACAACTCTTATCATTATGCTAAGAGTTTATTAAGAGAATTTACATATGAAGTATGTCCCAGGCAGCAGCAAGATGACATGGCTATCCTCTGTGCAGTGGGGCAGGTGCTAGGGGTTACATAGGACAGGGCAAGATGGATAGGGGTACTGGGGTATGACCCGCCCCAGATAAGGTGAAAATACCTATCGTGTTTGCCTGACTGTTATGCTTGCCAGGGACAGGGCAACTGCCTGATCCAGGAGCCAGCACAAAGTAGCCAGCACACTGTGGGGCACAGGGGACGGTTGGGACGACACGTCTCTGTGGGATCTAGGGGAAGGAATCACTGTTCTGCCTCGGGTCTAACTGGCAGTTCTGGCAGCACTCAGGTAGCAGTCACATCAGGGGATAGTTTCTCCTCACCAGGTCCACTTAGAACTAGGGGTGTGTCATAAATCAAGGGAACACCATTCAGCATAACTGGACATCATGTAGTTCAAAAGTCAAATGAATTTAGTTAGAATAATTTCAGTAGGCTGAAAAGCATTATCCTTGTGAGCCCTCTATATAGAAGATACCAGTTGTTTTTTTTTAAATTTTGAGTTCTAGAGATATTATTGCCAAAGGGAGGCCTTATGGCACTGGAGATCAATTTGCAAAAATAGCCATTTCTGTACACAGCCCTTATATTACCTGACTCTACATATCGGCATAAACTATTTTGGTTTGTTGTGTTTAGTCTCAAAAAGAAAGGCCAACTTAACTCAGTGAAAAATACAGATCTGTTTTGTCCTTCACAGACAAAGTTGCCTACAATGAAAGCTCACAGATCCCTTTCAAAATTTAACTTATAATTAAGTGCACACCCCATATTTTCAAGCACCTGTACAAATGATGATGATACAAGATGGAATGGAGTGCAAAACAAGAGGGGCAAAAAAAAAAAAAATTCCCCAAACTGGCAGAGGATGGAGTCACTGTCAAGTTAGATCTTTCGGAGGAACTTAGCCGTATCTTTTTCAGTAGTCTTAAAGAAGTAGAGAGAGGTAATGATACTGGGCTGAGCATTAGTGGAAATTTAAATCAGAGGCATGATAGGAGGAAATAAACCCAGTTTAGATAACACTCAGAATCCTGAAAGAGTTATGGGAGTTAATACAGAGAACATAGGTTGAGTGTCCATGCTGGGTAATTATATACATATAAAAAAATGTATGATTATATGCGTGTATGTATATGTGTATATTTGATGTATATCTAAATCTATATCTACTGAGCTGAAAGTTTATCTTTCCATGTAACGTTTAAAATATAATCATGAAGACTTACGCATGCAGGCATACAAATTTTCTGAATTTATTTCTTTTTCTCCCGAACTAGCTTATGCTTATGCCTCACACATGCCAATGCTCTGATGGGGCACTAATTGGAAACACTGACGTGGGACATCAGCATCTTCGCCTTCAGGCTCCTCACACATTCTTCAACAAAGAGTGCAGTTCGAGAGCATCTCCTGCCATATCTGGGACCTGTGGGGCCAGTACGGGCTTAGCAGACATCTCCAACTCCCCCCAGAGAAAGCTCAGGCCAGAGGCTGGAGGCCTGGTTCATGACCAGCTCTTTCTCAGGCCCTAGGAACTGCTTTTAAAAAGCCATAGTTTACTCACTGAGCATCCAAGACCATGAATGTCTGTGACACTTCCCTTAGCCCTAGGGATTCTCAGATCTTTTGGTCCACAAATTGTTTGTCCGTAAAATGATGTCATAATGAAGGCATCAATGGAACACTGTTAGCTGATGCTCACAAAGGCCGAATAAAATCACAGCACTGTCAAGCGTCTCCCTGCGTTCCCAGAATCATTTTTGGACACTGTCTATTAGCCAGATGTGAACTTAATCCACTGTAGTCAGCTAACTTTGGGATGATTCTTCTCCCACATTGCTGACCATAATTATTTCCTGCTGTGGGAACACTACTCGCTGCATGTGAATCTTTCTCTGATTTTCCTGTACTGGCTGCTGTTGTGAGGTTATGAAATAGTATTTTTTTCAAAGCATAAAAGCTGTAAGATCTATATCAATGTAAGGCATTAATTAGAATCCCTAAATTCCTAACATTTATCTAGAGAAAGACATTTTTCAGTATTTATAAAGTGCTATTTAAGGTCTCAGTTATAAGCCAAAGAAGCTGATTCCCACAGACAATCTAATTTGGCTAAAACCATCTGACCAACCGCATCCTACTCCATTCAGCACGTAAGTGGAAGGCAACAAAGGTTTCACTCCAAGAGGCAATAAACACGTGGTGCCCACCCCCAGAGTCTTCCCATCCTTTCTGAAGACCTCCCTTATTCCTCCTTACTCAACAATCGAATGGCATGGGGAATGTGTAACAGAGGTTTCTTCTTCAGCAGGCTTGATGGTTCAAGAAAAATAAATACTTATCTTGTCAAGAAATTTATATCAACTATGGTAAAATGTCTGTTGATACTTTTGTGTGCTGCCTAAAGATTCATTAGAGTTTAACTTCAATGAAGAAAGTTCGTGCATCTTCCATTACCCGTTTAGGTCCCAGTGAAACACGGTGCTGTCTACATTTTCAATGGCCAGCAGCTTATCCCATTTCAGGGTAACACTGAATTCTGTGCTGTTTCTTACTCCAAAACAGTAGCTCGTAAACTTCTCACTGACACAGTAAGCAACAATGTGGATGTGCTCAATATACGCTCGTGCACCTATGTGAATTTTCAGGTCATCTACAAACTTTCTTTTGTCAAGTGCTTCGATGATTTAGAATCTTCACAGTTGTCAATGGTCCATCAGCAGCAGTGACTCCCACCCAGTTGTCAGAGGCTTCTGGTGATGAACGATTTCTGAGCAGTTTGTTGAAACTCTGTTCTCTTCTACAAAGTTCATCAGGTGTAAGCCAGTGAGGGAAAAGGCCACAGAGAGAAATTTTAAAGCATTCTAATTGATATTGTAAGTATTAACTCATTCACCAACTCAGTACTCAAAGGATTTTTTGAACCAAATTCTGTTATGGAAGTTGATTCAAACAAGCCAGTGCCAGGACAGGAAGTTGTAATGTGCTTCTCTCAAAGGGGATGCCAACCTATTCTTGGGTGGCATGTGAACTCTAGGGACTGTAGGTCCCTAAGGAATTCTGGTTGCTAAGAGGTCCGAGTACTGTTGCGAAAGCTTTGTTCTCATGACTACACTCCACTCCATCTACAGAAAAAAATCTGTGTGGGATGGAAAAGAAATCAGGAGATGCAAGAGATATAATGAAATTCCACTAAGGACTGGGGTAAGAAATGGTTGACGGTCCCTGTGGACATAATGGCTTTGGGGCTTCTGAGATTCTTTTGGCTTGAACATAATTTTGACTCGTGATATTCGTTTGGGAGCTTTTATGGCTTGAGCATACAGAATGGTGAAGGTGGGAGGAAGAGGGAAAGGAGTGCGGGGAAAGAGACAGAGGGGTGGCTGAAGGAGAGGTAGACAGGAGGGAAACGGAACTTGGAGGCAGGGCGGGAAAAAAGGAACTTCCATTTATTGTAACCATTTCCCAAGCACTTGAATTGTGCTCTTGTGTTGAATATTCATGACACCTTCTGAAATAGAGGTTTTCTTACAGATTTTGAAACTCAGAAGAACTATCTTGCCCAGAGTTGCCAAGCTCCTAAGCTGGAACACAAACATGGGATTCTTTGCTGCTGGGCTCTGTGTTCCTAACTGCTAGACCTCCAGGGCTCAGGTTCCTGGGCCTTTGGGAGGACCTTCTCTGAGGATAGAGGGGGTGTCGGCGAGTGAGGGGGAGCCTTGGTGTAAGCAGGGTTCCTTGGCTCTGGAGCGCTCAGGAGTGAGGTCCAGAGGGGGGAGAGCTGGGGACTCCAGGCTGCTTTATTTGGGGAGGGAGAGAGTGACGGTGGCTGGTGGTCCTTCCCGTTTCCTTCCAGGTTGTCCTGAAACTTCACTAAGATACATAAGAAGACAGGGATTCAGGAGAGCACTGTGTAGAACCAATATTTGGTTCTACAGGTTGCCATGGCTCTTAGGAACCAAAGTGTCGTAATGTGGGAACAGAAGGCTACAGAGTTCTCACACTTTGAGAATTCTTGCTTTAATTGTTCAGTCTCATTTTTCTAGCACTTTGAATGGTTTGGGTAAACATAAATGTATTCATTTGTATTCAGACTGTAACTGGCTTGTAGTAACATCACAACTGATGAAGTCCCAGCAGGAGTACTCTGAAGACAACTTCTCAGGTGGAGGATTTTACTTCCTTCTCTCTCTCTTTCTCTCCCAGTTTTATTCTCACAGTATGAGATCTCTATACCCTTTTCTCACTCTCCCCGTCTCCCCATTTCTCTCTCTCAATAACCTCATATCTAAAGATTCATTACATTTGTCATTTTTTATGTATTAGTACCATTGTGGAATTAAATGATGGAGACTGGACCTTGTGAGCTACTTCTTTCTCTGCTGCAGACTCCTGTGGAGAAGCCGATCAAAGAATGTAAATGCACTGGACCCCAGTTCCAGTCACTCAGTCAATGTTAAGTATGAAGAAACTTTTCCACACCCTTTTAGGGCAACACAGAGTAGGTCCTCAGAGAAGTATTTACTCTGAGCAACTACAACAAAACTTCTGGCCACAACTGCACACTCATTGGGATCTTGAAGTACATAGACGGTGGCTTTAATAATCTTGGCAATGGATGGTATTTTTAGCAATTGCTGAAACACCACAAATAGAGCCCTGGTTTTATCTTACACTTACAGCGATTACACCTACTGATCTGTCCTACAGCAAATACTGTAGTATCCACGCATTCTTGATACAGACACTGAATAAATTCACCCACTTGCTTTCACTCTTAAGACAAATAATCAAGATAATCTAAACCCATGTGGATCAAACTTAATGCTCAAATGAGTCATCAGGCAATCTTGTTAAAGTGCAGACTTTGATTTAGTTGGTCTGAATGGACCCAAGGGTCCACATTTCTGGCAAGTCCCCAGGCGGTGCTGCCGCAGCTGCTGCCACCACTGCTGCTCAGGGGCCCCTAATTTGAGTAGTAAGGTTCCGGGGGATGGGTAACGTGCGTTGCAGAGGTCGCCCCTGGAACGCATTTTCATGGATTTTCAGTGGCACGCTGCTTCATGGTGACCTTGTTCCAACATATGAGACAGAGTCTAAATAGCCTTTTACGTTCAATTTTATAATTTCAATATAGTGCCCACAACCCAAATGTATGGAAGAGACTAGTCTAGGGTAAAAACCCAACTGGTTGTTGCAGCCACATATATATTTTGTGCATTTTTCCAGGGTCTGTTTGTGTAATCTGACTATACAAGTAACTTTAAAAAGTATTGTACACAGTAGCTCTCATTCCACTTGAATGAGAATACATTGAAAATGGCAATCTGAAAATAGAATAATCTAGTATTCATATCAATTTTTCAAGGCTCAATTAAAACAAACAAAAAAGAAAGGCCTTTTCCTGTCTCTAAACCCACAAGTCTGATAAGCAGCTAAGCAACTGGGGCTATTTCTCAGTAGTCATCTTCATAAAACACATCCCACGCCCCAACATGCTCTTATGAAATCATCCAAATAACTGCATTTTCTTCCTTCTATTGTTGTGCTACTTAACACACACAGACACACACACAGTCATGCACACAGACACATTCCTGCACATTGTCTAGAGGTACTCGTTATACAAATGTCTCATCATCATCATTTTTCTTTATCTTGGATTCAGGAACACAATATTTTTCAGACTTTTCAATAAAGGCTGAGAGTGAATTAGGTTTTTTTATATGAGATATGGATTATGTTCTTCTAGGAACTGCCAATTTTACACTAATATGATTCCAGTATGCTGAGAAAGTTATTCCAACTAGAATGTGATGAAGGGATGAATGTGGCTTCCATGCAGAGCATATTTCAGCTTTTCCCAAGCAGCATTCTTGTAGAGATTAGAGGATAATCTGGCAGCAAGACCCAGCCAATTAAAACAGTAATTGAAATGGTCGAAAATGTTTTCCTTGGCAAACATTGGTTATTTTGCTTCATTTTGGGTTTCCTTGAATAACAAAAAAAAAAAAAAAAAATAGGGTCAATCATAAGACTCCTAATTTATTTTCTTGGTTATCTTTTCTCATCAAACTAAAAAAGGGCTGCTGTGGAGGTTAAAAAACTGCAAACTGTGATATGGGGTGGTATGAAGGCAGGCATGAGAAAACAAAGTCATTCTTAAGTTAACATAAGTAAACCCCCTGTCAGCATAGAATATGTGGGAATTTCTGATTTTGGATAGAAAGGGTAAAATGAGGAGGGAATTCAGGAAGAAATTAAAAATACAGAAAAGGCACTCTTGTGAAATGTACATTTAATTTTCACCAGATTAATAAGTGCTTAAAAATTTAGATATGGCTTAGATATCTGAGATGAAGAGCTAAAATATTCATTTATGTGCCATTATTCTCTTCCACCGAATTCAGTTATGCATTACTAAATGTTTTTAATCATCATCTCTAGGGTGAGAGGGTATCTGATTGTTAATACTGGCCAATTTCCATGGTGTAAACACTGTTATCATAGCTAATTTCAATCTACAAAGTGACGTCCCTGAATACAGCGTTGGAAAGAGACATGCACAATCAGCTTTTAGGAGCCTCCGAGAGCTGCTCCAGGACATTGCTGACTGAAGTCAGAGTTTCACACATAGACACACACATACAACACACACACACACACACACAAGACATTTTTGAAAATGCAGCCTAGATTGACATCCAGTAGAAATACTGAGAGAGGAAATTAGTAGGTAAAGATTGTCATCTCACAAATTAGTTAATCTTTTTCTGAATAAAATGGTAAAGCGTGAGAAAACCCAAATCAAAGAACTGATTTTAAAAGAAACACACTTTTCTATGTCAATCCATGCCTCTTTCCTTTAAAACCTTGCAATTAAGCTCAAATCCTCAATGAACCCACTCTAAAGAGGTCTGAAATTAGTCACTGTACCCATTTTAGCATCCTCTTGGAATTAAGATTTCAAAATACCATATACTAGTGGGTCTACCTCTAAACATTAAAATCACATTGGGAGCATCCATAGAGTGTGCATTCCTTGATCCTCTCCCAGGACCAACTTAATTAGAAGGCTTAATTAGGGTGCGGTCTGGCGCTGAGATTTTTGAAAGGCTCCCCAAGTGTTTAATTTGTAACTAGGGCTAAAAACAACACACTATATATTTATTTGTCTATATTTTCATTGAGATTGTTCTGAAGGATAGCTATGTTCCATTCTATTAAGTTATGAACTCTGGCTGGACCATATGTATATTTTTTCCTCTGTTTATTTCTTCTCCCATCCTCATAGCGCTGGTAAATGTCATCTATAAAAAGAAAACACTTTTGATTAAGTTTTGAACAGACTAGAAATATGACAACTATTCTGTGAACTATAGATTGGACTCATACTTATTCATATTTTCTTATTTTTAAGTTTCAGGCTAAGCTCAGAAATATTTGAGAGGGATCAAACTCACCAATTGCATGTGCTAATTAGTAATGATTTTCAATTATTCTGGACAACACATGCAGAACAAACCACCCTTTAACTTAGAAATAGAAACTAATTATAAATTTGATTCATTGAATGAGTAATTCATGGGATTTATCTACATACATGCCAATATAAATATTAGTATAAAGCAAAGTAAAGAATAAATGTTCCATCCTTTTAGAAATTGTAAAAGTGTATTTAAAATATGGGTGAGGTTGTAATGCTTTCCTGGAAGGGCAAACTATATGATGTTATATCATAACCTTACATGATTAATTTATTAGCACAATTCTTACTCTGAGAAAAAAAAATCCAACTCTTCAAAATGAATCTGACCTATTTTCCAAATACAGTCATCATCATTAGTGGCTGCATTGATCAAGCGTCTATCTATGAATCTCGGAAAGCCACACTCCATGTGTAGAAATCCGCACCACCCCTAGGCACTGCGACAGAGCCAAAAACAGCAAGAAACACAACAAATAGCAGCTGTGGCTCTTCGCACGTGTGGTACTGCTTAGGCTAATGCCCAAGATATCATATGTTTGTCCAAAAGGTGCAGCTGCACCAGCTGGCAGCTTTAGAAAGTGGCAAAAAACAAGGCAGAAACTGGCACCAATCCTTCCCTCTTCCCACACTCACTCAGTCCCTGCAGCACTACCCTGGGCTGTGTTCACAGACAGCCATGGCCAGCATTGGGATGCAATGTAATATACTTCAGCCAGAGATCAGGTGTCATCCCTTGACTCTGTCACTGGTAGGTCTTCCATGGAGGTACACCAGAAGTGAAGCGTATTAGTTCACTAGTGCTGCATAACAAATCACCCCGAACTCAGGGTCTTTAAACAGCAATCATTTATTATTGCTTACACTTATGTGGGCAGCTGAGCATGGTTGGACGGCTTTGTTTCTCACTGCAGTTTTGTGGGTTGGCCGAAGTAGCTTTGGCCTGTGTGTGTTCATGCATTCTGAGGCCCAGGCTGAAGGGGCAGGAGCATCCTGGGAGGAAGCAATGGCAGAAGCGCAACGTTTCAAGTTGAAATGCAGGGCTTTTCATGCTGAGACTAGCAACAGGCAAGTTGTTACTTGCGCTCATATGCTATTGATCCAAACAAGTCATATGGCCAAGTCCAAATTCAAGGAGGGGGGAACCACACTCTCTCCATAAAGAGACCATGGCAAAGATGTAGATGTAGGGACAAATAAAGAACTGAGGCCGACAGAGCAAACTCCACCACATGAACCTGTGGGTTTTTCTGAAAAAGAGAATGATAGTGATGATATGATGCTGATAATAAGAGCAGCTATCTTTGAGCATATGTTTACAATGGCCCAGGAATTATATTATTCCAAGCTCTCTCTGTCTCTCTCTGCCTCTCTCTCTCTCTCTACACACACACACACACACACACACACACACACGCGTGTGTGTGTTTACATAATCTCATTAAATCCTCACAACAGTCCTAGGAAATGATTACTACTATACTCTCATCTTATAGACTTGGTAACATTATTAGGGAAAGGAATTATAACCAAATAATAGGAAATTATTAACTTAAAATAACAGTGGTTGCTATTTTTCTTAACCTACTGAAACTATTGTATAGGCATATTAGGAGATTATGTAAAGTAGCTTTGGGATTTCCCCCCTGGATATTTCCTGTCTTGGGAGTGGTTACAGACAGTCTGAACCATTATATGATGGTTATTAAGGGCCAGGGAGAAGAATGTATTGTGCTTACCACTGGGTTTACCTATAGAATGTACATGAGTAGAACTTAGCAGCACTGGCCTTCATAATAAACTAGCAAACACCCTTGGCTCAAAAGAAAAAATAATTAAAATAGGATTAGGAAATACCTGGATGCAATTCTGATGAGAAATTCACTGATCTTTTCCTCTTCTATATATTTTAGGTTTGAGGCTTATGGAAATCTATCTATCAAGGGACCTTGCCCGGGGGTCGGGGGTTGATAACGGTAATCCTTTGCCCATTTGAATCTCTGAGTTCATTGGGAAAGATTAATTCCACAGAAAGAGGAGGCGGAGAAGTGACTATTGTCTCTCCAGAACAGATGGGTCACGTGGCAACTGGAACAGACAGCAGATATCAGATTTCACAACAGCTTCTGGGAAACTGTCTGCAAATAGCTTGCCTCAGTGCTGCCTGTTGAGGTCGGGGGCAATGGGATGGTTTTTTGTGACTCTGGAAACCTTTTGAGTTCCCCAAAGGTCACAGATACTTACTCTGGCCCTCACTTCTCCAGTGGATTTTTTCAGTGCTTACCTCCCTATTCCAAACTTTCTCTTGGTGGGAGTAATTAGCTGACTACTCTAGTTGATTGAACCTGACTCTTTCTGGTGATGAGTGTTAAAAGCTTGTACACATAGATACATGCTAAATGTATAGCACATTTGGTCAAAACAGAATGATTATGTCCCAAATATTCTCAGAACTTAAAAATCTATAAACAAAAAATAAATATCTTAATTATAATCTAGGTTGTAAAATACTGTTAACAAAGCTGAGGATGTTAGCTAGGCAGAGGAGTTGTAAAGTAACAAAAGAAAAAGTACACTTTACCTTGCAATAGTGAGAGGTTATTCTTGAATTTATTTTCAAAATGTACATCAAAGTATACTTTCAAAAAACTTTAAAAACATTAATAGAATTAAAAACTAGATGTGCCAGTCTCCAATCACATTAATATCAATCAAGCATAACAAATCTGGAAAGTAAAACTCTTATTCTTTCTCTGATTTTATTTAGCAATTATTTCTTGACAACCTATGATTGCCATGCAGTATGTAGATGCTAAGGAAAAACAGCAAACAAAACAGACAAAATCAAAACCCTTATGGAGCTGTGAAAAAGTGGATGGGGAATTCTAGGATATAAGCTTGCAATTTTAAACAGAGTGGTCAAGGTAAGACCTCTTTAGAATGTAATATTTGAGTCAAGATTTAAAGTGGGAAAGGAATGAGCCATACAGATAATGAAAGTGAGATTTTTCTAGGCATTGGACATTATTTTTGCAAAGAACCTGAGGCAGGAATGTGCCTGGAATATTCTAGGAAGGGCAGGAGGTAGCTTGGTACAGAATTTCTCAGGGTTGGGGGGAGGAATAATTGATTTAAGTGTTAAATCAAAGTTGACTAAATGGGAAGAGGGGATATAAATGTTTCCAGTTATTTGGCTTTTAAAAAATTGTATCTTATTAGTCTATCTAGTTAACCAACTGTGGCTAATTTTAAGAAGACAATATATGCACATGGCAAATTTACCAATTTTCAATAGTACAAAGGAGGGTGCTTGAGAGAGAAGCCTCTGCCCTGATTTGTCCAGAGCTCCAGCTCCCCCCCAGGAGAAACAATGTTACCAGGTCTTCCTTGTATCTCTCTAGAGACAGCCTATGACTTCTTCTATTAGACTCCCCCAGTGGAGGGAACTGGGAAAAGTCAGAGTGTGTACACAGTTTGAGAGCTGGACAGTTTGCCTTCACTGATGCCCCTTCATCTTTGTGCAATGATTATAGGACCCAGGAGAGGATGACAGCCCACGTCGTGCTCATTCCAGGTGGGTAGAGTAGAGCTGCTCTTGTGAAGTCACCAAGTCTCCTCTGAAGAATCTACCTGTGCGTGGCCACTATTTGAGAGTTATTCCTACTCTCATGTCCAGAGGAAATTTCATAACTGCCATTTCTTGTCTTCTCATTTGTCCCCCCAGGATAAGGGGTGACTTCACTTAGCACTTGAAAATAGGTGTAAGGAAGTGGAAAAAAACAAAGCTGTAGGCAAATAATTAATGACAACAACTATAATAAAAATAAATGGAAAATTTCTGTGCTTCACAGGTGGATATGGGAAGTGCACAAAATGTTCTTTGGTTAAAGTTAGAAGGTTCGGGGCAATCCAAGATTTTTCTCTAAGTGCACACCAAGTATGTGTAACCTATACTTCAGGCTTTCAGGTATTTCCCTCACAGGTAAACAAACAGCAAGCCATGGAACTCTCTTGTACGTCTGTTGTATTGCAGCCAATCTGCTATTTCATCATGAGGCTGACAGTCCGATTCTGCTGAGAGATATACTGCATAATTTCTAAGGGTCAGGAAAAGTGTCCTATCATCACAGTGTCTATTTCTCAATCTTAGTAGGATAAAGAAAAGGATGCTTTATTCTTCAGAAAGATTCTTATGACCCCAGAATTGTCATCACTCAATAATCTCTCTTTACAGTTGCTAGTTTGCATAGGTGTCTCATCCTAGGTAATCCCTGAAGATGCTGCTTCTTCTCCATCATCATCATCATCATCGGATAAAAGTAAGAATGCTATCAATTGATTTAACTTTGGGCATTTTGGGGGTTTTTTTTGAAAGTCAGTGGAAACATGTCTCATGTTTCTCAATGTCACTAGCAGGTAAGTTCTGAGATAATGGTTGTTTTCATAGTGCTTAGAATTGTGCCTAGAACTTCTGTGATGGTTAATTTTATGCGTCAACTTGGCTAGGCCATGGTACCCAGATATTTGGTCAGACATTATTCTAGATATTTCTGTGAAGGCATTTTAAAAATTAGATTAACATTTAAATCAGCAGACTTTGAGTAAAGCAAATTACCATCCATGATATGAGCCTCATCTGATCAATTGAAAGTCTTAGTAGAAAAAGACTGATCTCCCAAGTAAAAAGTAATCCGACCAGCAGACTGCCCTTAAACTCGAACAGTAATTCTTCTGTGGGTCTCCAGCCTGCCATGTTACCCTGTATATTTTGGACTTGCCAAGCTTCCACAGTCATGTGAACCAATTTCTTAAAATCTCTCTCTCTCTCTCTCCCTCTCCCTCTCTCTCTCTCTCTCTCATAGTATATACACACACATATCCTGTTAGTTCTGTTTCTCTGGAGAACACTCACTACTGAAATTTAGTAGGTATAGAGTAGTTACAAACAGCATTTGTTGAGTGAATGAACCACTAATTCTTGAGCAATATAAATATGTTTCTTCAATGAATGTGTTTTGCATGTGTTCAAATTTGATGTCAAAATAATCCTTAAAGCTCTTATTGTACAAACTCCATAATTTAGAAGTAAAATTTAACTGTTTAGGCTCTTGCTTCTACTTTCTTGATGACCTGTGTAGGTATATCTAGCTTTCTATGTTAGGATAGGAGAGCAACGATAGTTTTATTTAAAATTCCACCAACCCAACACTATGTTCCCAACACCACTCCACAGTGAAATTGCCAGGGTTTAACCACCCTCTAAAATCCAAACTGGGATTTTGTCCCCAGAAAGAAACATTTCCCCCCACAGAAATCTCCATTTTCTGGAAAAAAGTGGCTGCATGTCACTAGAATTTCTTTGATATGCTCAACATAAATAGTCAATTATAGCTGGAAATGATCCAAGGGAACATTAACAACAGCCAAGTACTGGAAGCAACCTAGGTGCTCATCAATAAATGAGTGGGTCAAAAAACTGTGGTACATTTACACAATGGAATACGATGCAGCAGAAAGGAAGGAAGGAACTCCTACCATTCGCGACAGCAGGGATGGATCTGGAGAGCATTATGCTAAGTGAGATAAGCCAGGTGGTAAAAGACAAATACCATATGATGTCATGTATAAGTGGAAACTAATCAACAGAACAAACAAGCAAGTTAAATGTAACAGGAGACATTGAAGTGAAGAACAAACTGACAGTGAACAGAGGAGGGGGGTCACAGGGGAAGGGTGTTCAAGGAACATATATTGGGGACTCATGGACAAAGTCAGGGAGGTCGAGGGTGGAGGAAGGGGGATGTGGTGGGGGGGAAATGGACAAAACTGTACTTGAACGATAATAAAAAATTTTTTTAAAGAAATATGTGTAGCTCTGAGTTTATGTGTGTCTTCCAAAGTCAACTTCAACACACACATATACACACACAAGGTTTAAATGGTTATATATTGAAAAGCATTTCATTGCTTTATCTGAAAAGAACAACAGTGAAAGCAAGGCCACAGTGGTCTCTAAACCAGGCTGAAGTGAGCCTTATTTACTAAGAGGCCATCTCTGGAATTAAAATGTATGTTTAGTTGTATACTGGTGTTTCCGGTCCTCTCATCACCCCAACTATTTTTTAACCTAAAAAAATGACCTAAGTTTCCTCTTCATTTCCACTCCTTGCTTGTCTCCTCTGACACATATCCATTGCAAAATTTGACTACTAGCCCTCTTATTTTGCCCTGTAAAAATTTTATTTAATCTTCTCCACAGGTATTCTAGAAGAACCTTCTGGATCCAGCAAACTTTCACTTCAGAACATTTAACTTATACTCTGACTCAACCTGAACAATCTAACCAATTAACAGCAGTGAAGACTTTCGAAAAAGAAATAAATAAATGTGCTTACGATGTTTGAGATACAAGAGCTTTAAATGAAGTCCCCAGGACAGGTTCAGAGAACACAATGCTTCCGTGGCGGTGTCTTTGGCTCCCTCGCTTACTCTCGTCTTAATCTTCCGTAGCTATCGTCCCAACTGGACTTGTTTTCCCAGCACAATCAATCTAGGCCATTTATATTTACTATCAAAATGTAATTCTCCTTTTTCCCAAGCTGAGATTGTGGATAGAAAGCTAACACACTCGTGGGTGCGGACGGGTTAATACTTTTGATACTGACAGAGGCACAATTTTTTGGAGCTGATGTCTTAGCCTGAACAACGGAGCCCATTGGTTGGAATTCCAGTTGTCAACTGATCAGCAAAAGAAACATTTGGGGTAAGAATGGCCTTTGGAGCCCCTTAAATCAACCCAGCTAAGAAACTGCCTACTCAGACTGCCTTGGGAGTCCACTAAAAGTATGATTATGTTAGATGCCCAAGAAAAAAAAATCTAAAAAGCACTAAAATAGGTAAGAGAAGGGATGCTGCACTATTAATGTCATCTTTAGGTGAGAATGTTGTTACTTAATACAATTGTTTTACTTCCCACATGTTAAAAATGCTGACTCCTAAATTCATAAGGAACTGAGTCTGTGAGGCAGGGACCACTTCTGGTCTATGGCAGGGTTGAGGAAGAAGCCCTTCTAAGGAAACTTCCATGAAGAAAACAGGAATGACAACTGGATTTCTATGTGAAATGGACAGGTTACCTTCCAAGACAAAAAAAGAAAGGGAGGGAGGGAGGGAGAGATTGAGAGGGGAAGATAGGAGGGAGGAAATGAAAGGAAAGGAAAGAAAGAAAGAGAAAGAAAGAACTTATAATTTAGAAATTAAAGCTGTTCAGTGTCTTCTAAGATTGGGCAGCATTATGCATTTAAGGGACTATAAAAAATGAGAAGTAAAATTAGGTACAATTTTGCATTTGGAGAGATGAAATAGAACTTTTTCTAAGGGAAGTTAATAAACTCAAGATTAGATATCAAAGAAATTCCTGAGTTTGAGGAGAAGAAATATATGAAACAGATTTGTTTGGGGAGTTTCTGTGTAAGCCTCTGATGTTGGGCTCAGTGAAGGAAAAAGTTGTCGGATCTTGAATTTAATTTTTAAATTTTTTTAGTAAGTAGAAATGAGCTCATCTAAATAGCATTTCCTCTTTTGTGCTTTGCCTGAACTATCCTTCTAAATTGTACTATTTAGCCACACCAATTCCCAGGGATTCTCATGTTTCTGTCTCAGTACTGCTCATGAAATAAACAAAATTCTTATAAAATGGAGCTACATCTTAAATAGATTTCTCTGATTAGTAAGAATATGGTGTAGTAAGGTCCATAGTGCAGGGCGCTGAGGGGGTCTGTGTCGTAGGCCCAGCCTGTCCGCTGGCTCTCAGGGACCCTCTCTGTGCCGAGGTTTTCTCATCAGTGAAATAAGACCGATGGAATGAAAAACTCCTCAGTTATCTTCCAACCAGAAGAATCTGACTTTGTTATGTAAAAGTAGCCTGATCATAAATAACAATCTTAATAGCAGTGAGTAATGCATGGAGTCACTTTTCAACAACTCGGAGAATCTTGTGTCTTGATGAAAACCTTGGAAATCATATAACCTTGTCCCTCCTCTCCAGTCAGAACCACATCTTAATCATTCGAATATGCTCTTCCAGGCTAATTTTAAAGATTCTCCCCAGAGGCCAACTGCACAACTTCTTCTGTAGCCTTAATGCCAGCAGATCTTCCTTATGTCTGGCCCGAGTGTCCCAGCTGGGTTTTCAACTTATTTTCACATATCGTATCCTGAGCAGAGAGAATAACATTGGGGGCAGACCATTCAAGCGCTATCTCTTCAGAATCTGAGCCATGGTAAATTTGTTTGTACTAGAGTTACTGTGGTCTTACAGTGCATTCCAGTGAAATGATAGAGGCTGACCTCCTGATGGAATGTGCTCTTTCAGGTCTAAAATGACTGGAAGATAAAGACTAACAAACAGGCTGGCAGGAACACCAAGCAGTTCTTGATAGTGAACACAGGGAAGGGTATTGTTCCTTTGGATGGCCAGTCTCCTAGCAGCCTAGTGCACAGCAGCTCTTGCCGTAGTGTTCTCTAAAACTGCAAATTTGGAAATATTAAACAAATTCTTCCAAAGTGAAATATGGGGCTTAGGGAATTGTGCTCAAATATACGGTAAACGGGAAATCTTTGCAGAAGTACCGGTGCTAAATAGAGACACAAAAATACGATGGAAGGGAGCCTAATGACTCCCATTGTCTAGACCTACCTCCTACTTTCTCAAAGGTGGGCTCTTACGATGCCCATTTTATAGACAAGGCAGCTAAAATGGTACAATATCCCTTTCTACAATGAATGCACTGAGAAACAGACATTGCTAGCAATATAAGCTGCTTAAGAAGGAATCATGTAGGATTTTGAAAGGAAAACGAGAGCTAGTTTACTTCGCTGCCATGCACAAAGTAACCAGAGGGAGCGCTCCTGCTCACTTTCCTTTCCCTCTTAGTTGTGTGGGTGTCCTGGGAGGGGCCTGGAGGAGGAGGAAGGGGTATTCCCTCAGGATGGGCTTCCCCAGCCTCCTCTAGAGCAGTCCAGGTTTGTGAACCAATGCCCAGTCAAGGGGTGGGGTGGGGTGGGGGTGGGGGTGGGGTACCCCCGAGGCCGTGATTAAGAAGCAACCGTCTGTCAACAGAGGCGCTCAGCTGTATTTGCAGCAGCTTCCTCCCAACTGACTCATTCAGTGATGCCACGATCTGATGTTTATGACCTAACGGTTGATCACCATGGAAGCTGCACAAACCTTGGACTGTTGAGGAGCAAAACCAGAGTAGAGATTCTGGACAGTTAAAAAAGAAAGAGAAAAAAGGAGACCCTTATTCATCAAGACCACATGTTAAGACTGAACATCCCATTCCTCCCGTGCACACTTCCGCCGGCTGCTAAAACTGAGATTGGGATGACTTCGTGCCTATTGGAGAACCCAAATATGGATTCGGGGAGACCAAGTACAAACAAATAGCATGGCATTTAGAAATGAAGAGCAAAATGTAGCAGGGAAAATGTCTATGTAGCAACTTAACGAGGTTTGGATTACAAGTTCTGTTTCCTTGCCTTTTTGCCAGCATGTGGCAATGGTTTTACAAGAGAGAGAGAGCACACTAAATGCCAGGAAAATACTAAGATCCCCCAAAACTCAGCCTTACAAACAGTTCTGGTATATTCCCATGCCGGCGGTGCAAGGATAAACTTTCTGGTTATTCCACATTCCCCTCCCCAGGAAAATCAAAGCTAAAATGAAAAAGGAAGCCAATGAAACAAAATGGCCACTGTTTTAGTAAAGATCATCGTATCAAACACTGTGAGTGTCAGGAGGTCTCGGCACAGATGTCCGAACTAGCTGAGGGCTGCGGCGTGGTCAAGGTGAAGTGAGTCTGACTTCCTGGCCTGCCCTCCCCAGACTAATAATCAAAAAGAGCGGTCCTTCACCAGCCCCAAACAGCCCTGTAGGAACAGTGTCTCCCAGTAGTGGTTGTGGTTCCAAGTAATGTGAAAGTCTTTTTATAACTGTTGAGGTTTAATTTAAAAGGAAGCTCAGAATCAGCGGTAAAGGGAGGGGAATGTTGTGAACTACAGACCATCTGAAATGGGGAAAATCATAAATACCAGAGTGTCTGATTATTTGAGCGTCTCTTGAAGTCGAATAATGAACCTTCTTCATGTTCTGCTTTCCTGGACTTGGCTCCCTCTGACAAATCTGCAGGCATCAGGGTCTGTCTGGAATTCATTCCAAGTTGGAGGGATATTTTTTCCCTTGACATTTTGCAGCTGAGACAGCCCTGAGCAGGAAGCTGAAGAGCGTAACATTACCAAATATGTCCTTTCTTCTGCCCTTATATTTTATTTCCACAGGAAAAGAAGGCAGACACTGGCCAATGAGATGCAGCAACAGCAGGTGGCCCCTACTGGCAGTGGGGAAATTGATTGGCTGCCATTTTTCACACACAAAAAGAAACTATTCTCGGTACCACCTGTTAAAATCTGTGCTACATTAAGGAAGAAGTCTGACAGTTTGCTACAAGTTGCCCAGCTGTTTTAGGGGAACTAGTCTCATTTTCTCACAGAGGCCTTAAGAAAGCAGGCAGTGTGGCATAGCAGAAAGAGGACTGGGATGGGAATTAGGAGCGAGCTGGCCTCTGTCGCTAACATGCCTGTTCCTTTGACCAGGTCATTCCACCTCCTGGAGATTCAGATTCTTTAGTTTTTGTCAAAGGAAGGTTTGGCCCTGGCCGGGTAGCTCAGTTGGTTAGAGTGTCCTCTCAATTCACCAAGGTTGTGGGTTCGATCCCGAGTCAGGGCACATACAAGAAGTAAACAATGAATGCATAAACAAGTGGAACAACAAATTGATGTCTCTCTCTCTTCCTCCCCCATTCTCACTCTAAAATCAATGAATGAATAAAATGAAGGTTTGGATGTGATGAACTCCCAGACCATTTCTGAGTCTCTGATCAAAGTTTTTTTGATCACCTGCCTCAGTCACTAAAATAAATTTGAACACCTGTCTAGATAAGTATGTGTATGGATGTGCATGTATGCATACATACAGGTATGTCCTACTATACATCTTATTATATACTTAAAAATATATAAAATACAAATTTAAAAGGATATAAAATATGTAAATTCTAATATTTCCTCTCCAAACCTCAACAGTTTACGTTTAAACACTCCCTGGGGCTCACATGTCTTTGAAGATCACTGCTCTAAGGTTCGTTTCAGCTCTGCCTTTCTTTCTAAGACACTAGTCTTAACCAACCATTTCTACAGCGGCTAAAAAAACCTCTAAGTCAGTGAAATGCCTGCAGATTGCATACCCTTTGTTTGCATATTAAATATGTATATATGAAATAAACTGATGAATAAAATAGGAACAAAGGCATGGATACATGTAACAGATTGACAGCTGTCAGGGGTGGGGGAGAAGGGATTAGATGAAAGAAGGTGAGGGGATTAGCCAAAGAACATACATGTGTAGCCCGTAGACACAGACAACAGTGTGGTGGTGGCCAGAGGGAAGAGAGAGTGGGGGCTGGGTGGAGGCAGGCAAAGTAGAGAAAAATGGGGACATCTGTAAGAGTGTCAACCATAAAAAAAAAGTATATATATATATATATAATTTTCTTGGTTAATGTTTTAAAAGAGAACAGTTACAGAGAAATTTCTTTATGGAGGAAAACAACAGTGTAAACTTATTAAACTTACTGTAAATGGCAACTGACAATCTTGGGTCAGGGGGCAGTAGAGATTGGGGTAATCTGGAGCAGGTCTGTCCAGAAAGTATCCAGCCCTGCTCTATGAAAAACAGAGACATTTATTTGAAGAAGATACAAGAAACATTGTACACAGGACAATGACGCCTCAGTCCCCTTCAAAGTAGGAACCTTGGGACCACACAGTTCTCCCAACATCTCTCCACTGTTCAAAACACTCTGCAAAATCCTTCGTTCGAATCGCCATCAGCTGCCCTGTTGCATGACTATTTTCCTGAATCTCAAGGACAGTCTAAAATCTTTTCCCTTTCAAAAGTGATTTTAGTTTTGGGAAAAAACAGAAGTCTCAGGGCACCAAATCTGGTTCATTGGTAGCAGTTTGAATCAAGCCATTAACAACTGCAGCACAATGTTCCTTCTGCTCTGGTAGCAGAAGCCATGGAACGAATTTTGCCATGACATGTTTCAAGATCCTGCATCAAAATCTCAGACGCAGTAGCTTTTGGAATCCCCAGATCAGCATCCAGTCCTTGCACTGTCAGTAGCCAATCTTTGTTGACTGCAGCCCATACACATTCAACATTTTCAGGTGTTCTGCTTGTTACAGACCTTCCAGAACATGGATCACTTTCAACAGATTCTCAAACATCCTTAAGGTACCTGTATCACACTTTTATTTTGCTGCACTCATAGTATCATCCCCCAAAAACCTTCTGAATCATCTGAATAGTTTCCATGGAGGAATATTCAAGCTCAACGCAAAATTTGATGCAGATTCATTGCTCTACTAGCTCAGTCATTTTGAATGTGATGGCCACAGAGCACACATGCTCACTCATCAGTCTAACAACCCCCCTGACTAGTACAGTGAAGTTGTCTTTGTTCACATATGCACATTCTAGTCCACTCTGCTTGGTTTTCAGGTTACCTTGATGTCTTGCAAACTGTTCTCGTTATATTAACAATGGTTGTATTTTTTCCAAACAGACCTCTGTTCAAAGATGGATGTGGCTTTCCAGCTCTAGTGGGCTGTCATCATGCAGGAATGGAGGCCCAGCACTGCCAAACATGATTTTTTAAGAGAATCAGGAGGGCCATGTTTTAATGTAAAATTAATTTATCAAATTAATGTTGCTCAGAAATTTTGAAGCCACGTATATGATGATGAGGGGTTACAGCCAGCTAATGGGCAGGCCCTTGATGATCTCTAATATTCAGCTGATTTTTTGTGATAATTTTTTGTGATAATATTAGCACTTTATAGTAGAAACCTAAGCCCCAAGCAGGGTGATTATGTATGTGTAAGACAGAAAAACATGGTATGTCATTTCATTAAGATCATAATATTTTTCTTACCAACTTTTCAAAAGGGGCCAGTTCTTGAATCCTCTTAAGGCTGCCCCATCTAGGTTTTGTAATAAAAAGTAAGGAAAATATTACATTGCTCTTTATATATCTGTCACTTTTGGATATGGAAATCTCTTGAAAGAATGTATTATTTTAAACAAATTTGATGTTTTTCTAAATCCGAGATTGGCAAACTTTTTCACAGATAACTGTCAGTAAATATTCAGCCTTTGCTGGACATATGGTCTCTGCTGTAAGTACTCAACTCTGCGGCTGCAGACAATACAGAAGAATGAGCCTGGCTGGGTTCCAATAAAACTTTATTTATCCAAACAGACTGAGCCAGATTTGGACTGCGGGTTGTAGTTTATCAACTCCTGTATTAAATCATAAGCTCTTCTAAGGTGCAGCCTGTGTCAGATTCAACACTCTGTCTTCGGTCCACACTGTCGTGGCACACAGGAGGAGATGCTCTCTGAGCATTTGCTAAAATAATTGGACGGTTGTGAAATTTAGCAGTTTATGTCAATAATAATTAACATCCCATTTGGGTGACTGAAAACCCAGAGTAGGGCACACGGATTGGGTTCACCTCAAGGTTTCCATTAGCACATGAATGCCCTCTGGAGTTCACAGCTCAGCCAAACATTTGGAGTTAGACAGGGAGGTACTCTGCCAGGCCCCTGAGGTAACCTCAGGGGCTGCTTAAACTGAAGGTCCAAAGCTCAAGAGATACCAGAAGGCCCTTATAATTCCATAGACAGGGTTCTTCCAAATCTTTCCTCAACTCTTCTTTCAACAACTTAAATGACCAAATACCAAGCAGCTGTTGTATCCTTACACTGCAGTGAAGGGATTCTCAAAATCTGGTTATGACTCAGTGCATACACGTTAAAACATTTCTCAAAACAATTCCTGCTTTTACTGTAAGTAATTCGCTAGGATATTTTCACTTTACTTATATTTTAATTATTTTTTGTGCTGGTCACAACTCTCTAAATTGATTTGATCATTGACTGGGTGCTGCATTTGGTTGAAACTCAAGGCACATTTCTTGTCCTAAAGAGACTTACAGCCTAACTGGAGAGGTACGACATGCACATACCAACGTCTACAGGACTGACCTGAGATCTAACAGAAGACAAGTTACACTGTTTGTGGCACTTGAAATTCTTCACTGGTGGTGGTTGGAGTTTTGAAAACCAGAGCTGAGGGGTAGTATTGTTCTGGGTTGAGACCTTGCCATGTGATCTAAAAGGGGAAAGGAGTACAGGAATATAAGTAAATTGAGATATGGTCACACTTTTAAGAAAAGAAATAGATTTTCCAAGTAAAAAGGCAGCACAGGACAGCTTCTTTCCTCCTAATTTCATTCCCACAGTGAAGGAGGAGAACCTGAATTAAAATTTAGCATGGATTTGTTGGCTGGAAAAATGTGTGAGTGGGTTAAAGAGGAATGAGAGGTCCACATGATACATTTCCAAAGCCAAAAGGAGTTACTGGAGGGAATGATCTGGAAAAGAGTATGCTTTTTCTAAGAGAAGGTCACTTTGGGGCAGAGGGGAAAGAGAAGACAAAATCTGGAGATTGGTGAGGTCCATCTAGACATGCAGTTATTTAAAAATTGAAAGTATTTTCTTTCTAAAGAATTTTTGTTAGGAAAATGTAGAAGCACAGTTTCCTTTGGTCGGGAACCCCTAAGTGCCAAATATGACATGGTTTGGGGTAGATAATGAGGTAAAAACAAGCTAGAGACTTTGGGTAATCAAATGGTCCACCAGATTAATTAGGCTTTGATAGCCACATTCAAGTCATGAGTAAAAACATATTGATTGCGGGAGTGAAGAGGCAATGAATGGATGGGATAGAATTGGCAGAAGGGCCCAATAATCAAACACACAAAAGCCACATAGATTTTCATAAGTAAATAGAAATAAGAAAGTAGAGAATTCTTATAGAAAAGCATTCGAGGTGAGACCCAAGCCAAGGTGGATAAAAATAAATTTAAATGCCTATGAAATAGCTTGAGACAGATAAATTAGTGCTCAAGAAAGACATATATACACTAGAGAGTCAGAGAACTAAGAAAAGTATAAAATGGCTTAAGAGAAAGGAAGACAAGACATAGACAAAATCGGAGGCTTAATATTGAAAATTGAAAGAGGGGCAAATAATGTGAATAGATGCTGACTCTTATTATGTATGATCCTAATTTTAGGCAGAAAAAAACCCCAGCAATAAGTATCTTATTTAGAGCATTTTCATTTTGACAATTCTACAGTGGAGTTTTTAATCCAAAAAGATTTATAAAAAAGACAAATAAAAGAAATTTTAAAAAACAGCAGAACTGATGACATTGTCTGACAGATGATGGCATTATGAAAACTAGTAGTCTGGTTTCCAGACGCTTAAAGGGAGGGTGTCTATAATGATCTACCAATGATGCATACTTCTGCCGATTTTTTTCCTCAATATTCAATTAATTTTAAACCACTTTTAGAAAATCTTGGGTATTATAAGTCCATCTAATGCTACTAAGTCCATCAGAAATCAGGCTTCATTATTTTATGGACATACTGTGTTTCACACAACACTTTTAGGGAAAAAAAGACATATTTTTAAAGCAAATGTTGTATTTTATCTTAAAGATTAGATACATGACTGGTTTATCTGAAGTTTTCAAAACATTTTGGGAATAAATACAGGTTCTTTAGCAGTGATAATTTCAGGGTTATGTTTTTAAGAGTAAGGTTTATTGAGTTTGGTTTCAAAGCACTATTCAAGATTTCTTACTTTTTTTTTGAGAACAGAGGTCAGTAAATCTCTATTTAAAGACTAATTAAGAAGTAACCGAGAATAAAATCAAACATCAGGACAGGTCCAAGAAGATCTGGACTTGTAGGAAGAAAAAGGAAGATTAGAGACACTCATCTGGGAACCTGGAATCTCAGGTAAGTCTCTTGCTACTGGACATGTATCTTGTTGGATAGCTCCTTCAAAGATTTGATTCTCTCATTTGTCAAATGAAAAAGAGGAAGAGGAAGTATGGACTATCTATCTTAGCTCTTGACTGTCCCTTAGGATGGGGTCCTATCTTTGTCATTTGTCCTTGAAGTCAAACCGCTGTATTATCTCTACTCTGTAAGTTGCCCTAAAACATAGCTATTATAGAAAAAAATTTTTCCTAATCTAGATTTGACATGTTTTGTTACTTTCCTCCTCTCTCATTATCTTACTTTATTTACAGAGGTAAAATCATTATAAACATATATATGTATATGTATATGTGTATATATGTATGTATATATATACTTGTGGAAGGGGTATGCATACATGTCAATTGCTAATTTGACATCCTATTCTATTATCACCATGCACAATTCATAAAACAATATTTCTAGAGTCCAGTCAAGTGAGGGGTAGAGTTATTATAAAGTGTTGTGGAGAGTGAGGAGAGACTTTTGAAAAGTGAAGATTTCCCTAAGTCGTTCTTTACACAGGACAAGAATTTGTTCTACACATGGTCTGTATTGCAGCTCACAGCATGGAAATTTCCGTGACAAAACTTTGTAAAAGGCAGAAAATTAAAATGACTGATTTTTCCAAGAAAAGAAAATCTTTAGAAAGGAAACTACATCACCAGAGCCCAAGACATGTAACAATATTTTATGAATGAATAGTAAGATATTTTCAGGTTAAAAGAACATCATTTCCTTTCTTTGTTGAAATGTCAGTACCAGGAATGTAGGTCATCTAGCTCTGGTCACTTGGACAGTGCTGGGTCATTTGTGTTCACACAGGCATGGGAGTAAGGGTTTCAGGGCTCCAGCTAAGAGACCAACATACCATATATCTTAATATTTAAGTTATAACACCATGTAAAAATATGTTTTATTCTCTTACATTGACATATATAATTGTCATAATGACACAATTGGAAATATGTATAAATCTATGGTTTTTATATGGCTGAAAGGCAGCAAATTATCAAAGATAGATGATTACTTTTTTTTATCCTCACCCGAGGACATTCTTTCATTGTTTCTAGAGAGAAAGGAAGGGAGAGAGAGAAATATCAATATGAGAGAGAAACATCGATTGGTTGCCTCCTGTATGTGCCCAGACCAGGGATCACATACACCTGGACCAGAGATGGACCAGTGCAGCCCAGGTATGTGCCCTGACTGGGAAGTGAACTCACAACCTGTTGGTTATGAGATGATGCTCCAACCCACTGAGCCACATCAATTAGGGCACAAGTAATTAATCTTTATTAAGCATGTCTGAGTGTTCTGCTGATGGTCCAATGATATTTGGATGACTAATAAAAACAGGTATAGAAATTTAAGAGTAATATGAATTTTTTAATGTTGTAAAATGTTCAACCATTACTATATACAACTCTTATGAAAACTACAGTAGTTTGTATCTCTGAAACCACAAATTAGAACATGAAGAACAACAAGAAAAATGGTTTCTCAGCACTTCTGGGAAACACTTTGTCATGAGAGAATGAATATGCACTCACTTTATCTGAGAGTAGGGACTTGATAAGTTAATTAATATATTTTCTCTTACCCAAGGGCTTCTGCTGTTCCAATCCTGCCTCCACTCCAAAGCAGTTTTTCTCTCCAACAGCCACAGCCACCTGGAGATGGCCATTTTTTTCTAGGAAACAGGGCACAAGATAGGCACAAGCATTTCCTTGGAGCCCAAACGATGTTAATCACAACACGGATGTTTAGGGTTACAGGTTGTGCTGTGTCAGTGTTGAGTACTGGATCCGTAGCAAGGGCACCCATGTTTCTTTACTCGATTTCATTATTATGTGTTTGTGACATGCAGGGCTTGAAGAGCAGAGCTAAGGGCAAGGGTCCTTTAATTTCATGTAAAGACAATACTAGATTTTGGTTATTGCTCAAGTGTTTTCACAGATGCGCAGAATCTAAAAAAGCTTAAGGTTTGAACAAGCTTCCATGGAAAGACGTTATTTGGGGTTTCCTTGGCAGACTGGGGTTTGGCAATTCTATGCACTACATTGTATCACCAAGGTGGCGGCCATTGCCGTTGCCATATAGGAAGAGTTGTAGATTTGCTTCTAGCGAAAGGACTTCAGCGACGTTTTTTTTCCTCATGGAGATGGTCAGGTCTATTCCAAGAGAAATCCAGTTTTCTCCAGTGTTTTGTTTTCTTATGAGAATGCCTGATCTAATTGAACTTGGCAATACTTTGATCGTGACCCCTGTTTTCTTGCTCTCGTACCACTCTATCTTTTTACCCCCAAATCCCTCTTTCATGATTAACTTAATTTCAGTTTAATTATAACCATTTTCAATTTCTGATCCATCAAAAGCTTGGTCTTCCCTAAGTATGCATTTCCTACTCCAGCCGCACAACACTACATACTCTAAACAATGGCTATCTGTTCCCTCCTGTTAGTTTCCTGAAACAGGCTTTAGAGAGCTGCCATGTGTTTATCTTTCATAACACTCTAACAGGCATCCTTCCGTGACTCACACACACAGAAAGCCAAAAGCCCTGAATGGCTGTTTATTCTCACCAGCTGGATGACCTTGCATGTGGCTCTCAGCATGGGCGAGAATTAGGGAGCCTTGAAAAGGTGGTCATGTAGATTTAAGTACAAACAAAGCCGCATGGGCTTGCACTTTGCTCAGATCCTTTAAGGAAGTTCAGAGTTAACCATGAAACTTAACTCAGCTTGCTATCTTTGCTTTACCCCGTGTATGCTCAGATGAGAGAGGAAAGATCAGGTCTGGTGGCCAGAGAAGCACAAATACAGTGAGGGCTTGTCATTTTCACCAGCTTACAACACAGTACTCAGCCCTTAAAACTGATGCCCTATGGCTGCACAGCACATGACCTGATGGTCTGCTTAGATCAACTTGCAATGCCTGCTTCGGAGAAGTCAAGATAGACAGGGCAATATTTTACCCCATTCCTGAATTGTGTGCAGCCTCCAGAAATTATTTAGCTCAGAGATTCCCCTCCATATGGTTCTTTGCTGTCTGGTTTGTGGAGTTTTATCTTATGCATGCACAGTTTAGTATTTAGCAACAGACTCAAGGGTCCCTAATCAGGAACATGGAGGTATTCCTCTGCACAGCATTCTTCTCATTGGTGCTGTGCCCTGACAACTCCAGCTGCCTCTGCCTCCCTGAACTCCACGGTCTCTACCTCCTCCACTCAGTAAAACTGAAGTGGTCTCTTTGGGTGCCTGCTACATGGATCATGGCCAGGTAAGTGCCTTAGGGCAGAAAATAAGGACACTCCCTGGGCTCACTTCATTTGTTCCCCTTCTCTCAGGCATCATAGTTCTGGCTGCCTGTTGTTCAATTCCCATTGCCAATATCACCTATTTTATTCAGTTTTCTTCTTGTTTAGGGCAGGAAGTTAAGTCTGTTACCAGGTACTCCAAGCATAAATTATGGCTTAATAAGATTAAAACTGAGATACGAACAACAATCCATTTTCCCTGATTAGACTTTTCTTTCCATGCTGGAAGCAGGGAGTAGGTGCTCAGCCCTGGGGAAAAACAGAAACATGCCTTAATCTTAAGAGCCACGACAAAGGGAAACACTCTTTCTCTGTCCCTGGATATTGTCTGGAGGATGGGAAATCTGGAACTGCTGAACTCAACTCACAGCTGAACTCAACTCACAGCTGGTCTACAGAAGGGACACATGGAACAAGGATGGCTGCACGGGAAGACAAAAGTGCCTAGATCCTTCGTGATGCTACTGAGACAATGAATTGACCAGCTGTGAAGTTCTGTAACTTTAGACTTCTCGTTATGTGAGATGATACATTTATAATTAGAGTCAGTTGAGTTAGGGTTTCCCACACTCACAACCAAAAGCATTGAAACAATTACAGTCCTTCTCACGAGTAGGTGACTTTTATACTTCTTCACTGAAATGAGGGAAGAAAGGACAACTATGAAGATATGAAGAGACAGTGACAAGTTCACTTTGGCACATACTGAGTTCGAGTTACTTAAAGATCCTCCAGGGGAGTGTTCAACCAGCAAGCTGGGTATGTGACCTAAAGATCAGAAGTGTCACAGAGATATGGAAGTCATTAATGTATGGTCCTTGAAGATATGGTTTTGGAGAATATTGCTTAGGAGAATAAGCAAGGATTGAGAGCACCAATATTACTCAGATGAATAGTGAAAAAGAGCCAACAAAAGAGCCTAAGGTGACAGAGAGAAAAAGAGGAAATGGGTCTCACAGATGACTCTTTGTTTATTAGAGAGATCCATCAACTCTATAGTTTTAAGGAGAGTGTACTGCCCTCACTCTAGAGGTAGCCAAATTTTATTCTGTCCTTTTCTCTCAGATATCTGAGGAGGGCTAAACTAGGATCTGAGGTCAATTAGGAGGCCAGGCCTAGGAAAGACATCAGGAGCACACCCTTGATGAAAGCAGAAGAACTCATGGAACCCAAGATGGATCTCATAGATTTAATGCAGCCCCGTCCTGTTCACTCTTGTTACCTTTGGCTATGTGACCCTGTTCTTTATCTTTTTTAAAATTTACAAAGTAGTATATAAAGGAATCCAAAACAGAACCATAAGGATAATAGCTCTTGATAATCACTTTTTTGCAAATAGAAACCTATGTAGTTTGCAAACAGTACAAATAATTCTTATGTGCTTCACTGAGTTTGACAAATTTATGAAATAAATCAAAAAAGTAATAGTTTTTTTTTTCTCCTAGGCACTAATCCCCTAGTTAATAGCTTGTAAAGCTTCCTAGTACTATAGAAATGTAATCTGAAATTGCCGTTATAAGAATATTGATTTGCTGTCCCTTATGTCTTAATATATGAGTTATAAATCAAGTTAACAGTGTTAACTTGCTACAGACACACCCCCACCCATTAGTTACTTAGTAACCCTCTGGGTTATCAGATCGACTGTCTTGGTACTGCAATGTTTCAGCACTTGCATTCAAGTCATCCTTATTTCTCTCAGTAATGAGCTCCCAGTGCAACAGGAGTGATGCTAGCAGTTCAGATACACCCAAGTCAAGCTGTAAAGTGCTCCTTTAAGTGAAAAGGTGAAAGTTCTTAACTTCATAAGGAAAAAGGTGTGTATGCCGAGGTTGCTGAGAGTTATGGTAACAACAGATCTTCTTTCCATGAAACTGTGAAGAAAGAAAATAAAGTTTATGCTAGTTTTGCTGTTGCACCTTAACTGCAAAAGTTATGGCCACAGTGTATGGGAAGTGTTTAGTTATGATGGAAAAGGCATTAAATTTGTGGGTGGAGGACATGACATTGCAATGTCTCAGTGAGCCTCCTAATACTACATCATAATGCTCATGCCATTCACTCACTTCCTTTTACCACATAGACGTTGTATCTCACATCATCATCGTAAACGCAAGGGTGAGCACAAGACAAGAAGGTATTTTCAGAGGGTCCTTATTCACATAACTTTTACTATAGTATATTGTTATAATTATTCTGTTTTATTATTAGTTACTATTGTTAATCTTTTGTGTCTGATTTATAAATTAAACTTTATCATAAATAAGTATGTATAGGAAAAATACATAGTATATAGGTTTTGGTACTATCTGTGGTTTCAGTCATCCACTGGGGCTCTTGGAGTGTATCCCCCATGAATATGTGGGGACTACTGTATATTATCTCTCTGGGCAATCTTATGCTTCCACATGTTTCAGTTCTATATGCTTATGACTTTGACTATGTATTTCCAGTCCAGTTTTTTATCTGGAGCACAAAGTACATACCTCCAATTACCTAACTACTCTTGGATATACCCCAGATACCTTGATTCAGGACCTATCATTTACCTCCAAAAGTCTGATTGTCTCCATTTCTTATATTTTTTCAATGGAACTGTAGAATTTTCCATCAATAATCTAAACCAGAGAGAAAAATATAGCCAGCCAGTCACGTCCTGCTGATTTTACCTCAAGTATTATCTCAGACTTCGCACCTGTGAACAGCAGGCACTGCCTCCCTTAGTCTTGGTCATTATGGTCTCTAACTGATATTCCTTGAAGATCCCCATAAGTGGTCTCACTGGTTCTAGTCTGAGTCTTCTCCTTCTACTGCACTCGAGCCAGGACGATCTTTCTAAACAAACATCTGTGACAGATAATGACAGAAAGGGGAGTATAAAGAGGGATTTTTGAAAAGTAATGCTGAGGGGTTGTTAGATTTTTCAAGATCTATCAGGTCATTTTGGGGTCCAGGAGAAAAATTAGGTCAGATACACGGAGGACTCTTCTCATTAACTGCTTATCAAGTTGACAAAGATGATAACTATGTGGATGATGATAAGGAAGATGAAATAAAAAGTCAATCTGCCATAACTCTTTAACTCATGTAAGTAGACCAGTGTGGAAGTAAATAAATTGGGAAGTAGTGGAGTTAGGATCACGAGAACCAACCTATCTTTAGGGCTGGCCCCAGAATGGATGGGAAGGTCAGAATGAGTCTGTTTCCAAACATAAGCAGCATTCAAGCAGGTGTTACTAGACTGAGAACCCAGGAGGCTGATCAAGATAACATCAAATGATGAACACAGGAGTTGATAAAGCATGTTAGTAAATTGAATTATTAACTATAAAAATAACAAATAATTGTGAATTTTTATATCTGTGACTTTAGTTATAATAATATACTTGTCAACAAAAAGGAAAAGCATATAAATGAATAACAAAAGTGTACAAAAGTTCTTTTTATATTCAATAAGAAGCTATTAGTTATATAATTTGTAAAAATAAATATATGTGTATAAATGCAAAAAGATTTGCAAAAATGTAAAACAATACACACTTCTTACTAATATTACAGCAAGTGATATAGTAATATATTAATAACTATAAAATATAGTTTTTTCATAAAGATATATGAAGATATATTATTTGTATATAATAGGTTTATGATTGTTATTTTAAATAAATCAATAAACATATTTTTCATCTCTTAGTTTTAATGTCTAATCTCAATAGATAAACAAAAGCTCTTTAGGATTCTCAATAACTTTTAAAATTATAAAGGGATATCGAGGCCCAAACTTTAACAACTACTACCTTCAGGCAGTAAACTTAGGAAGGCTAACTTAACATGGCTTATAACATGTGGTAGAATGGTTTAATCTGAACAAAATGAATCAATTTGAACAAAATAAAGGTAGAAGTCTGAGGAGGCACCGTTGAGAAATCGAGGACAGTCCTCACAATTATGCAAAGTCAGTAGAAAATGCCCCATTTTCTCATCCTTCTGGTAGTGCCCCCTCCACCCCATCATGTGCAGGAGGGTCTCAGTATGGTGCCATTTCAAGGTGCAGAGACCACAGAAGCACAAAGAACCTTCCACCTGAAGTCAAAGAAAGTGCCAGAGCTTTCAGCTCTGTTTACATCTCTTATAGGTAAAAACTTTGGATTTAGCCAGTGCCACTGGGAAGGTGGGGAAATGGAAGCTATATGTGAAATGATACAAAAAGCATTCTTTTCAAAGCTACAGAACCAAGAGCAGACTAGGAAAAGGACAAATGAGGGCAATGATCCAAGGGGATGACATTTCAAAGCACGGAGACGCAAAATACATTCTCCACATGCGGTGCTACTGTGTAGTGCTCTATATCATTGAATTATAACTGCCTGGAGTAAATTTTTAAATGTGCCACTTACAACAGTTACCAAAATGAGTGAAGGTGATCCTTTTATTTTCATTCTACTTACACTGTGTATATAAGTAGTATTTCTTGGAGAAAATTTCAGAAACCATAGCAATTTCTCAAACCAGATGGCCAATATTACTATCACCACTTCGATTTCATATATTTAAACACTAGGCAGAATGTTTGAGTCAATCTGCCATAAACCTAAGAAAATAATTCAAGTTCATTGAAGACCAAGCCAACTTATCTTCTATTTGGGTGTCTTGTTTTTTTCGGCTCATGCATATTAACGGGTATGATGTGAGTGTGAATTTACTGAGGCACAAGTCAAAACCTGAGATTTGTTTTGTAACTGTGTGAATTAACAGGCTTGCCAAAACCTGCACTGACTGAAACTCACAGCTCCTTCTTTTCTAAGCATATCAAGTATTTGACTGATCTACTTTCAAGCTCCTGTGAAGATATTCCTAGCTTGTGAATAATTGTGCTTCACATGCAAAAAAAAAAAAAAAGTAAAAGCAAGATTGTTTTCTTCAGAATAATGGTAACCCATTATAATAACCCAGAAAACCAAAATATCAAAAGTTGGATGCATTCATTTATTTGGTTCTCTCCTATTAGGCACCCACATCACTGGAAGGGTGGCTTCAGCTGTCTCTCATTTGGCTCTGAGTTTTCCTGCAGGGCCTGTTCTTTAAAAGTGCCTGTGCTTGTTTTGTTTTAGGCTATTTTGCTTTTGGTTTTAACGCCACTTCCCATGCTCATTTTTTATGGGTGCTAGGTTCCTTTGGGTATTGGACAGTAAGCAGAATATTACATTTTAGAATCAAAGGAAACAAAATACTTACTGTTTTGTAGAATGATTAAGAACAAAAAAACAAATTTCCTGATCATTTAAATACATATAATTTTAGTGGTATTAGGTTCCGCTAGATAAAGCATTCTCATTTTTATTCATATTAATTTCTGAAATAGAGACTAAAATATCTCAGAAATCATTCCAAGAATGTTATCTTTTATGCCCAACGTAAGCATTCATTGCCAACTAAAAGCTCACAAAACTTATTTATAAAAATAAGCTCTGAATGAATGAGACATCAATATCAAAGCAATTATGCATTATTTAACCATTTGGCCTACATATGTGTTTTTTATCTTCCCTGCTTTCAGTTGTCTACATCAAAATCAATGAAATGTACAAAGAAAACAGTTTCAACTGTTGGACCATTATGGGTCTATCCAAATGATTCACTGATGAGTAGCCTTCATTTACCTTTTATTTCTGTTCTGATTCTCCTCCATGAATCTTTGATATTAGCAAAAGTTGCCTCTATAAATTACTCTTCATGAGGATCTTCTCTATATTCATGTTTTATCAGGTCATGTCAATTAACCTCCTGAAGTTCTGAGGAGCTGCGTCTACTCGCAAAAACCCTTTGGAAATCGCAGATGCTTTTCCTTTCACCAGCTGAACAACCCGAGGCAGGAAGACTTGAGTACATGATATGAGGCCGCGTGTTTATCTGTGAGTGCTTGGCTTCAGGGACTTGGGGAATTCTGACATGGGAAAATACTTCAAAGTTGTGTTGCCCTCAGGACGGGGCCCAGTTCTAGTTGTTTTCAAGGTATGAAAATGTTTCCTATCTGTTATCAAATAATTACCAAGTATCTTCCATATTCTATCCAGGTTTTGGTAGGGCTCCAGGAATACAAGTATAAATACTATAAATAAAAAAGAGTCTCTGATCTCAAGAGGCTCATAGACTAGTAGACGGAAACACAGCGAGGAAAATTCAACATAAAATGTGAGTATTATACGCATTCACTCACAATGAGATGCTGTGATGCCAGGCACTGTGTTATCATGATAGCAGAAGAGGAGTCCAAGGAAAGGCCCTTAGCCTGGTCAGACGGTTCAGAGGTGATTTCCTGGAAGAAATAACATTTGAATTGTCATTTATACACAGATGAAGACAAGGACAAGGGCATTCTGGGTGAATAAAGTACATAGTCAAAAGCAGAGTCGTGTGAAATGTCATGAACAATGCAGGAATCTATACTACTTGCTATTTCTGTAACATTAAATGCTGGGATTAGAGAAGTAGCCAATGAGATTGGAGTTCTGTGGAGGGGAAAGAGCCAGGTTAAAAATGATCAAAAAGCACCCATCTTCTCAAGAACCCTTTGACTAAAAGGAGCTTAGAAAGCCTGAAGGCATTTTCTCAGCAAAGAATTATAAACTCATTAGGTTAACATAGCTATTGTACAGAATTTGGGTAAGAGTTTCCATGCGGTATAGACAGAAAAAGGAGGTCACATATATATCATGGAAATGAATGGGAAGGTTAGATTGATTGAAGAATTAAATTTTTCACAGATATACAACACACATTCACACACACACACAAACTCCAAGAAAGCAACATATTTGTATTAGCTAAAAAATATTTACTTAATACGCAGCATGTCTAAAACCCCCAGCCAGGTCATGATTACCCTGAAAGTGAGCGAAAACAATCTAGCCAGTTTAAACCAGATTCCTGCTCACTGCGGTTCCATGTACACATCCTAGCTTCTGCAACATCTAAAACTGGAGACACTCTTATGATGTGCTTCTGTGGGGAGATTAAGGAGAAGACAGAGGAGTATTATCTCTAGATCGTCCACTTTTTCCTAATCCCTTTCTAGCTGTCCTTCAAAGGGCTGGAGAGAAATCGGTTCTGTGATGTGAATTGCATACTGACTGTTCACAGCTGACCACATCCGCTGGGCAAGACTCACCAATCCCAAGGAATGTACAAACTCAGGTTCCAAAACACAGGCTGTCTGATCATTCTGGCCGTCTAAATTGGGAACTAATTAAATGTTTTAACTGGAAGTCTCTCCTCGCTGCAGCAGAACAGAGTCATTTTGAAGCAAACATATCAATGAAACACTTCTTTGGGAAAATCCAGTTCAACTACAAGAAACAACTGCTTCTGGCTGGCAGCACGATCTATTCCTACTTGATTCCCCGCACCCCACCCCACAATGCGCACACACAGGCTAAATATCGCTTAGGCTGAGAAGTGTAACCACAGAGAAAGGATGACATTATATCTCACAGATGTCAAAGTCATCAGAAACAGTTTGTTCTTACGTAGGTAAGGTTTCAATCCAGCCCACTGGGGTTGATGAAAGAATATATAAATTATTTGTGTAAAGGAGCTTTTAGAGCAGCACTTATACTTGGTTGGTTGTTGTTCAAATGAAGTAAGAGTGGGAGGTTAAGTTATTCATTTCATTTCCATTAGTAATTAGATGTTGGCTGAGCATTTCTCCTGCTTGGCAACCCCTTTAACAGGTATAATATTCTGAGGCAGCAAAACTCTAATTCTCTCCAAGTGAGGAGTCTCCACTTGAACTTATAACCCAAGCTTCTTCAGAGGAGCAGCTGAAATAATTAGATTAGTATGCAGATCTAAGAAGTGAGTCTGACCAGAAACCCAAAGGCCAGAAAGAGGAAGCTATCAAGCGCTTTGAGGTACGACATCACCACTTGGATTTACAGCCCAAGCTTCTTTAGGAAATCAGAAGCCTTTCGCACCGCAAGTTTCATTTATTATTGGATATCATCCTACTCAAATGTTTGGGATGCAAAAATTAGTGTAAAGCATGAAACAGCTGCGAGAAATACACAAATGAGGCTTCAAGTAGTTCAGGAACTGCTCTTGGGCAAGAACTGTCTAGATTAAAGATTGTCATCAATGTTGAGTGACTGGAATACTTAATAGGAGTCAGGAGTTGTGCAAGATGATGGTGCAAAGATATGAAGAAGACACATAAAATAGGGCAGACACATAAAAGGATAACTTGGATATTGTAAGGTAAGTTCAATGAGCGGAGTGTGATATATAGATCGGAATAAAGAAAAGCATGGTGCAGAATAGAAGCTTGGGGAAAAAATTCTGAAAGAAAATCAGGTCTAAAGCAAATTTTGCACAATTTAAATTTTGGCCAGTTTAAGAAAGGATGGGATGGGTATTCCAGGTACAGGGAGAAGAATAACCCAAATAATGTATGTGGTTTTACTATAAGCAATTTTATATTACCAGACTACTCCTTGAGAAATGAAGGTTGGTAGGCAATAAAAAGAACTCAGTAAGGACAGATATCATTATTCACTGAAAAAAAAAAACTGTTGGTAAAAAAAGACTCTCTGGAAAATCAGAAAAACCAATTTTAAATGTGGTCAAACATTTTCATAAGCATATAACAAAATCGAATAGCTGAATAACCAAGACACTTATGAATATTTGATTGCCTCATTAGTAGTCACAGAAATGCAAGCAAACTTTTACGTTATGAAAAGAACTTGAGCTTCTTCCTCTGAGTAATGGTAAACCATTGAATAAATTTGACAGAAAGCCAGGGAAAAAAATAGACAACAGAAGTAGATCCACAGAGGATCCAGATATTGATACAGCAGTTTATAAGAATATAGTGGGCCAAGAATGGCCAGAATATTCTTGAAAAAGAAGAATAAAGTTTAAGGACTTACTTTACCAGATAATAAGACATTATAAAGCAGTTGTAATAAAGACATTGTATAATAATGGACAAACGGATCAATGGAATAGACCAGAGTGTCCAGAGATAAACACTCACAGGCAAACACTGTGGTTTTGTGGAGGTGGCACTACCAAGCAGAGGGCAGTGCACCGTCTGTCAGTAAATGGTGCTGCCTTACCTGGATGTGTGTGTGAAAAACGACTCCTGCCCCACATCACAAACAAAGCTCAGTTCTAGGTATAATGTGGAGCTGGATATGAAAGGTGAAACATTAGAACTTCTAAAAGAAAACATAGAAAAATATTTTTACTTTCCGGGGGGGCAGGCAAAGTTTACTTAAACAGGGCTCGTGAAGGACTAGTCTTAAAGGAAATGAAAAAATTGGATTACACTGAAAATTAGAAACTTCTGCTAATCAAAAGACTATTAAGAAAGTGTAAACATTTATATATAATCTGTATCCATATCAATATCTCTCCATCCCACAAAAATGTTTATGCAAAATATAAAGAACTCTTACAAATCAGAAAAAAGTCACGTTCTAAAATAGGCACATTTTTTAATGTGAATAGACACATTACAAAATCGACATCTGAACACCCAAGAAACATGTGAATATTTGATTAGTAGTCAGGGAAATGGAAAGTAAAACCACAGTGAGAGTATTAGACATCCACCAGACTGGGTAAACTGGAAAGGGCAGACCATATCAAATGCAGGCAGGGTTACAGAGCCACTGCTGCTCTCAAACGATGAGTTAGGAATGTAAGCTGGTGTAGTCACTTTGGAGGACTCTTTAGTAGAGACCACCAAAACTGGACAGAAATGTACTCTATGGCCTAATAATTTCATTACTAGGTATGTATTTTCTCAACATAAATGCATAATATTTTTGCCTAAATAAATGTGCAGAGCATCATTATTTGCAATAGTCCCAGGCTGAAAACTGCTCAAATGCTCAATAACAATAGAATGGATAAATAAATTATGGTATATTCATATAATGGAATATCACACAGTGATGAGAATGAATATTCCACAACTATATACAAACATATGATGAATTACACAAACATAAATGTTAGAGGAATGAAGCTTTACATAAAAAGTATATTCCAGTATATTCCACGTGGTTTCATTTTCCAAAATATAAAATATGTTGTTAGAAATCAGGGTAGTAACTATCCTTGGGGTAAATAATGACTAGAAGCTGATACAGAGAGGAGAATTTATGGATGCTAATAATCTGCTTTTTATCTGAGTGGCGGTTATACAGATAATTTTCAGCTGATGAAAGTTATTTGCCTGTGCACTTATGACCTGTGCACCACTCTGTGTATTTTGTTTGTTTCCCTTCAACATACAGGCTAAAAAGCAACTAGAAGAGTTAAGCTAGTAAAGTAATGAGAGGATGAAATTGGATGTAAGAGTACTGACTACACATACTTCTTGGTAGTGTATGTCAGTGAAAATTATATTAAAACACAAAAATACAGAATATACCTTGTAAGTGAGTTGATAAATGATATAACCACTAGTTAGAACTAAGAGAGAAGTAGGAAGCTGACAGAAAATAAAGGCAGAAGATCTGACCTATTCAAAAGCATACCGTTGGGCTCAAGTAGACTTTAATAAATGTGCTCCCATTCACAGTTGCTGAGCATCAGCCCACTACATTTTCCTGAAGGAAATTTCTGAGCTTCTTTGGGTGTTTCCCAAAGAGCCACCTTTGGGAAACGTGCAGAAAATAAACTCAAACTCACATGTAGGATTTTTCCTCAATTATTTGCAATCTATTTCAAAACATCGAATATATGTTAGTTTATATTATGGTCTGTCCAGAAGCTATCCACCATGTAATATGAAAAATAGAACATTTATTGAATAAGATACAAGATACAAGAAACACTGTACACAGGACAATGACCCCCTCAGTCCTCTTCAAAGTAGGCATCTTGGGACCTCACACAATTCTCCCAATTGCCATCAGCTGCCCCATCATATTTTCCTGAATCTCATCAATGGCCTGAAATCTCTTCTCTTTCAAAGATGATTTTAGTGTTGGGAAAAGCCAGAAGTCACAGGGCACCAAAATGGACTGCAGGGGGGCTGAGTCATCTGGGTGCATTGATGTTTTGCCAAAAAACACTGCACAAGACATGATGATGAGCAGGTGCGTTGTTGTGATGAAGCTGCCAATCACCAGTTAATGATAGCTGCGGCCTTCTGAATCATCCGAATAGTTTCTTCAAAGGAATGTTCAAGCTTAGTGCAAAATTTGTTGCAGATCCGTTGCTCTACTCGCTCAGTCATTTTGAATGCAAGGGCCACACAGTGCACATGCTCACTCAATGGTGTCTACCATCCCCCACTGACCAGTACAGTGAAGTCGTCATTGTTCACGCATGCACATTCCAGTCTACTGTCCTTGGCTGCCAAGTTACGTAAAGGGCCTGATACAAATAACACCCCTTTTTTATTGAAAAATCTTTTATTACAAAATCATAAGCATGTAATTCTGTAACATAACAATATTATACTCAAGCATACCATATGACATTTTAGATGAAATGTTCAAATTAAAACTATAAATTATTACACCCATATTATTAATCTACCAACCACACTCAAGCAGGCCTTACTTCTGCTGGACCCTATAGATGTCACACAAAGCATTCTCATTACATTAACAATGGCTGGACTTTTTCTGGACAGGCCTCAGAATTCTAAAATACTGTATATTTCAGGCTGGTTTGGCTAATTTTAATTCTCTTTTTAAAAATTAAGCTTTTTGTTCTTGGGTTTTTTTTGTTTTTGTTTTTTTGTTTTTTGCTGTTATCCTTTGAGGAGCTCTGATAACTTTCTTCCAGATTAGCATCTCTGTCTTGGATTGTAACCTTCAAAGTCAGTCTATGATGTTATTGCTTTTTAGCAGTCCCCAGTGTGGTTGAATCTTCAAACAATGCTTCATATTGTCTTCACTTTGCCTTGATCATGCCCTCCTCCAGAGTGTGACTGCTGCTTACATCCACTAGCCTACATCCTTACACTTAACATGGAAGACAGTAGAACTAAGTTAGAGCAAAGAAGATGCAACGAAGGACAATGAGCTTTTTGAAGCCCACGGTTGAGAGTGGAGGTCTCCCTATTTAATTATTCTTTGTGCATCACTCATAAGTAATTTTGACAAAGCCCTTGCATAAAGCTTTTCTTGAAGTGGAGCAAATAAAGAAATTGGATAGGAACCTTCTTTATAGGTCTTCTCCTCTCATTGGTTACTTCAGATGAAACATTTAGGAAGCAGAAGAGAATGTCAATACCCCATCCTAGGACGATTAACTGAATAGTTGGTTCTCTTTGGTTACTGTCACAGAGGGTGGCACTTAGAAGCGAGAGAAATTAACATGGTGCCAGGGCAGCTGGACTTGGGATGGTCTATGTGGAGCTCCAAAGGGACCTCTACTCAGGAGCTCTCCAGGCCAAAGAAGAGGAAGTTGCTAAGTGTCTCATTCAGGGCAGAAGAAAGCGCCAATGCCTGATGACCTAGCGGCGCGGGTTCAGCAAATTGCAAACACCTCTTGGGGTGGCAAGTCAGCACAAAGTTCCTGGAGCAGGGTATTGGGCTTGTTTTAAGAGAGTGCCTGTGTGTCCTTGGCTCTCCCTGCTCCAAGACTGGCATTGGGTCTGTGCTATTGTCCACTTCACTAAAACCAGAATTGAGGGAGCTGAGGTAAGCCATTGACCAGAGTGTTTCCTCAGCTCCTGAGGAATGTTTACTGAAGGGTGGTGTTTTTCAAAGCCTTTAATAAGAAGTACACCATGTCCTCCGTACTTTTATTTTTCTAAATGTGTGGAGAGGACACACTGTTTTTGCTTTTTGCCTGCATTCCAAAACATTCTTTGTCGCTGTGAGTTCCATGGCTTCCTCTGAGCATGGATAGCATGACCAGAGCCCTGTCCTGCAAAATTACATTTGGGTTTTCCCTATAAGAAAAAAACCTGACTCCACGGATACCCAAATACTAAGGCCCACCAAAGGTGTAAAATTTTTTTTTTGGAAAAAAGCAATGCGGATGGGAATAAAGGACAATTCATGTTTGTTTTCAGGACTCCAAGACAGAAATACAAAAGAAATGTTTCATTTAATATCCTCTGCATGTCATTTTGATCCATCCTAAAATTAATGACAACAGTTTAGGTAGGCCACAAGACATTGTACCAGAAAATAAACTTTGGGTTTCATAATATAACTACATGCTTTCCTAACACAAGCACTGATACTTCACTGATAATTCCACTATGCATCAACCTTTCTGACATAGATGTTTCCTCCTTGCAGAACAACTAGCCTGGTGTGGGGCTCACACTCACCACTGAAAAATAAAACAATATGAAAGATGGAGGTTTTCCATGAATCCATAGGGAAGAAGTTTCTCAGTTACCCTAAGGACAGACTCTCCTGTTTAGGAGAGTTTGCAGACTTTCCTAAAATGCTCGCCGATCTTGAAGGATATGAGAAATTCTGAACACTAATCTGAGGGTGCCCATTTTCAAGGGCTAGTTTGCATCCTCATTTTGTATTTCTTCTCAGAGCATTGCAGAGTTACGTTCAGACATCATTTTTCAAAATAGGGTATCATGAGGCACTGAGATTCGGTATAAGAATTACTGTCTGGAGAAACATGAAGGGGACACTTGTACACACGTTCTCTAAAAACCACTGCCGTTGAGCAAGGAGAGGTATCATCATAAGATAACTTTCTAGAAACCAAGGGCAGAGTCCCAGTTTTTGAATGGGACAAATCAATGTGTGCTCCGGACATCGATGTGCAGAGAACGGACAATGAAGAGCAAATTATAGAAACTGCCTTAAAATACAAGGACTGTCGCTTTAAATCTTAAATATCAAAATAAAGAGACTTGTCTATTAAAAAAACACTTCTTTTAAAAAATTAAAGACTTGGGAAAGACACAGAAAATTCAGAAACAGCTTGCTGTAAAAAACACATTTTTAAAAGGCAAGCATTCTAAGTGGCTCTATTTTTTTTAAAAAGAATTTTAAAATACACTCCCCTATTAAATTAGCATTATCAAGGACATCTCATCCATTAGTCTAATATTAGAACCCAGTGCCAATGGGCTCTGAGGCTTTTAAACATCTACAAAAATGATAGAAACCTGAAAAAAAAAAAAGAGTATTGGCTCCAAACTACAAAATGAAAGCTGTAAAATGGAAATGAATAAATAATTAAATGTCTACCAAAAAATAACATTACATCAACTAGTCAACTGCAACTCTCATTTGTAATTGCAGTATAAATTATACTTAATGTGGAATATGGGTGGATTTTAATTTGTTTGATATATTATACATGCAGGGGAGCCAAAAATAAGATCACAAGTTCCTCAAAACAGCCCTGAATAACATCAATATGATAAAAATGGCAATCTATTTTCCTAAAGGCACTGGAAGTTAAACTAAAGGAAACAGGAGAATTAGGAATGTCCATGTTAAGTACCAACACAGTATGTCTCGAACAGAATAATGTCACCTCTCCCAAGAACAGGCAATACTGGCCGAAACCCTCACCTCCACTCCCTTGAATTAAGGCATTGCTGTACAGTAGTGTCTTATTTTTTTCGGGGGGTTGGTTAAAGAGCAAGTTTTCCCAGAAAAGGTAAATAAGCCATTTAGAAAATCAATCTGATGATATTCCTTGAGGGGTGACAGCTAGTGAGTGGGAGGGGGCGTGGGGGTGGGCATGTTTTACAGCGAGGAAAGACCCAGCTCTGAGCAAGGCAGCCCTGGCTGGACACAAGCTAAGTAGCGTCTGCGGCACAACACACTGGGCATGTTACAGAACAGAAAGGGTTTGCCCGCCTGGCTGGCGCTCGCAGAGCCGAACACTAAACCCCAAGAACTGCAGTGGAGAAAGATTGGCTATTTTATTATGATGTATGCCACCCAGGAAATGGGAAGCTAGTGCTCAAAAGCCCAAACTGATGGCATGTAGGTTACAGATTACTTAGGGCAAAATCATGAGACACTATGGGTTAGGGGGTTGGGAGTCAGGCCAGAAGCTGATTGTTCAGAGATGAGGTAAGCGGGATGTGTCATTTCTTCAGGTCTCGAGGACAGCTCTGAGGTCAGTCTACCTTAGGGCCTGGGAATTGAAACATAACTTAGCTAAAGATGTTATCTTTAGTCTGCCCGGCGTCTGAGCCTGTGACCATTGTCAGATACAGGCTACTGTCTTCTGATACTTTGGAGACTGCTGATTGCCTGGGAGAGAGTCTAGGTCTCTGAGGGGCATTTCAGTGTGCTCTCTCTAAAGAGAGTTGATTTCTAGAGCTAGGGTTTAAAACTAAATTTAATCAAAGTCATAAGGACCCTCGGTTTCAGGGGGGGAAGTTAAGTTTGGGACTACTTTTAGATTTTGATATCCTCACTTGATTTTTCCTATTCAAGGAAAAGGATCTGCTTCCTTGTATCCTCTAATCACCCAACAAATATAGTAGTGACATGTTAGTGGATACCCCAGCAATATAATCTATATTTAAAGAACATAATAGAAAAATAATGGAAAAATATTTTCCTTGTTCCTGAAAAACAGCTTCTTAAAACTTTTGTGATCTCTTTCTCTCTCTCCCTCCCTCCCTCTTTTTCTCCCCCGTCTCCCCACACAGTCACAAATGCAGAAATTTTGTCAAAAAGCATGTGATGTTAATTGCTAAACCAGGAGCTATAAAGCTAAGCTGAGGAAACTAAATGAAAGATAGTTCAGCTCACAGCTAAGAATCTTGTGATTCAGTAGTTGTGGTATTTTATGCAACGTTAAGTCATACAGGTTACTATGGAACAAATAATTTTTTGATTTGTATTTATTATTCATGAAGTGTCTTCTGGACCTCTTAAACTGAGAAGGACAAAAATAAAATCAGGTCAGGAGGTAAATTAGGACTGAAAGAGTCATGCTTACAAAGCAGGGTGTGGGGTACAGGGCAGGAAGTTACTCAATTAATTTAACAAAATTAATTTTGATTTCCTAATAACCCCTTGGGTTTGGCTTTTTTACATAACTGTCCTCAACTTGAAACAGTTATGTTGATTTGAAGGAAAAATTAAGATGGAGTTTCACAGGTAATTTAAGTTTATTTTTCATTTTTGCCTATTGAAAAATCTGATCACTTGGACATACTCTTCCTATCACCCTAAAAATTTTAGAAGCAGCTCTCTAATTAAACTTTATTTAAAATAAACAAGACCTGTGTTTTTCCTTGGATGACTAAAGCCTTATGATTTTCACTGAGAGAACATAGAGAAAATATTGTTTTCTTTGTGTATGGTTTTAAAAAAATTTTTCCTTATCCTTTCTCATCCCGTCCCTCAGATGTACACAATCCGTTCTTGGGTTTTATACATTTGCTCTCCATTGCTAACGTGACAACAGAGACTTCTGCTTCTGATAAAGTGGCAATATAGCCCCATCCTGGACAAATAAGGATAATTTTCCCCCATACCTGTAAATTTCCTGAGTTAAGTTTTCTCAGGATGCTGATGTACCTCCTACAATAGACGGTGTTTTTCTGTATAAAATGTAACCGTCTCTGCCCTGACTGGTGCAGCTCAGCGGATTGACCACTGGCCTGCAAACCGAAAGGTTGCCGGTTCAATTCCCCATTGGGGACCAGGGTTGAAGGCCAGGTCCCCAGTTGCGGGTGTGCGAGAGGCAACCTATGAATGTTTTTCTCTCACATCTAGGTTTCTCTCCCTCCCTTCCCCTCTCTCTAAAAACAAATAAATAAAATCTTTTAAAAAATAAAACATAACCACCTCTTTTACCTAGCAATTGGGAATCTATCCCACAGGAATACTCACAACTGTGCAAAAACCATGTGCAGAATAATGTGGCATTGTTTGAAGCACTGAAAATTTGAAAGTAATCTTAAATGTCCTATTAAAAAAGAAAGTTCCCTGTGCAGTTATTAAAAGGATTAGATAAATTTACATGTGCTGATACAGAAATATATTTTGTCTGGTGACAAAAGCAAAGAAAAAAACATGATTTATTAAGTGCCAAAAGCAAATTACTGAGTATGCAGTGTATGAATACACATATACACAAACACACACCCACATAAAATAAACATATTATTGTTATTCCTAAACTTTGCTATACATTTACATGTATATGCAATATATATGTGACATATGAAGTAAATACCAAAGAATGACTTAAGTGTGACTACTCTTGGTACTAGAAAGAATTATCTATATTTCATCCTTTTTTAAAATCCTCATCTGATTTAGTTTACTGATTTTAGAGAGAGAGAGAGAGACAGGAAGGAAGAAAGAGGAAGAGAAAAAGAAACATCAGTGAAAGAGAAACATTGATTGGTTGCCTTCCATATGCACCCCAACCGGGGATCAAACCCACAGCCCTGGAATGTGCCCTGACTGGAATTGAACCCCCAACCTTTTGGTGTATGGGACATAGTTCCAACCAACTGAGCCACACCAGCCAGAGCTATATTTCACTTTCTTGATGAAATATCTCCTAAAAGAATGACTTTCTTTTATCCTCTAGGAGTTATGAGGAAGGGAATTTTTATTTCTTTTATTCTTGGCTAATCTCTACATCTGGAACAGGGTGAGCTCTCCACAGAAATGTGTCAAATGACAGAACCAAGTTTTCTGTTCCCGTATCAGGAACACTGCATTTCATAAATGGTTGATAGACTGGACCCAAGGAAGAGAGGGAAATGAAATAGGACACTGTTTATAAAAAAAGAAATTCTATAAAAAGAAATCTATCAAAAGAATTAGGAGAAGGTCTGAATGGTGAAGAGATGGACGGGTCATTGTGCAAAGAGAGGAGGAAGAGTGGGAAGAGGGAGAGCCTGGATGGGAGGCTACTCAGAGGAGGAAAGCAGAGAGCTGGTCCCAAACGGGAGACTTACTGCTAATGGGCTCTGCGCTCATACTCTCTCAGACATTCAGAATGGTGTAAAGGGGATGCAGTTAGTTGTATTAGGTATTAGATTCAGAAAGACAACTGTGGCATTGCAGAAAAATTTCAATCCTAGTGAAAAAAGAAATAGCTCAGAGAACTATTGTCTGTATTTGTCTGAATGTGGCCCTTGGTTCCAGTTTTGTGACTGCAGATTATACACTCTCCTTCTTCCTCTTTTAATGCTAGATGTCTTTCTTTAGTCTTTGAATAAAGAACTTACACTTGAGTTGCAACTGAAGAATTTAAAGCTTAAGTTGGTTTAATTAAAATATATTTAAAGTGGCAGACACAGATACAAATGAATTTCACCATAATTATTTCTATTTTCTCTGATGGTTATTAATTTAAAGTTTAATCTGTTATTTATGAATCAATTAAACTGTCCTTCATGAAGCACTTAGTTCCTTGTAAGCCACTTTCTCCTATGACTAATTATGCTAACTTTATCCAGGACAAATCTGTATGTGTGTGATTTCTTGGAATTCTTTGGGGTCGCTATTTTGCAATTATTTACTTTAATCCTTTTCAAAATCGTGAGTTTTTATATGTGATAAATTCAGAGGTACAGAGTCTATGCAACACCAAATATTCTCACAAAGATATACAATGTTGAAGAATAAGAGCTTACACTTTACAAAGGCTGGATGAATTTTAGTTATATTTAGCTACTAAGATATATAAAAACTAAAGAAATATTATATTAAACTTGGAAATACAATTCTCTGTGGTTAAACTGACTATATGTCCCATTTGGCCAGGTCAGTTCCCACTTACTCCTGTGGTCCTGCTACATTTATTAATAGAGTCCGCTTTTGGATTTGTCCAGGTTTGAAATAAGTTACATGGTTATCCTATACTAAGGAAAATATGGTTGACCTTACCTCAAATTTCTGTCTTGACTCTCTTCTACTCCATATCATATCTTATTTTCAGAAATTACAGGATATTGTTTGGACAATGATTGAAAGATAATGACATCTGAGCCTCCCCCAGGGTGTTAAGGAATACTCATTCCAAAGGACTACAACAGGGTCCCAGCTGTGACATGGCAGATCTTCAGAACAAACATTCTAGGTTGTACTTTTGTAGAAAGAAAATTGCTTGCTATTCAACCTTCTTATTAAAATGAGACAGTCCGATCTTCTCCCTGTCTCTGCCTCCTCACATGCCCCCTGCTTAGGACAAACAGCATCATAACAAGGAAATTGCTGGCCTAATCCCTGCAAAGCATAATGGATAAACTAAAATTCCAATGCACTGAAATAATTTGGGTCTTTTCTTGAGATAGCTTCTAACATGCAAAAAAAAAAAATCAATTCAATACTTGGATAAATTTAGAGCCTAAACAACATCAGTCCTATGTAGCTTTCTGAGTTTATCACTCTACTTTTCTTATTGTCATTAAAGGAGTACATTTCTCTGATATTCCTAAGAAGCCCTGGATATTCCCAGGACTTTTTTTTAGCTTAGTAATCATTTTCTAGGTCCAATCTTTTATTTAGATACTAATTTAACTGTCGCACTTTAATTAGGTTGGAGGCATATATACTAAAGACAAGAAAGAAGTAAACTAAATTGGAATGCACCATAAAAATGATGGCTCTCCTTTTTTTTTTGATGTTGGCAGTAATGATGGAGGTAGAGCTTGAGCTTTGTTTTTTCCTTTATTTGTTTTTAAGCTATGGCCGTTACCACGGTTCAAGTCTGATAAGGCGTGCTGGCAAGCAACTTTTTCCTTTTCATACTCATTCAGTAAGCAGTTGACATTCTTTCACAAATATTTAAAACTAAATATTCTTTGAGTTAAAAATGGCATTACAGGGGAACCTTGGTTCTTGAGCATAATTTATTCTGGAAAGCTGTTTGAGAAGCAGTCCGTTCGAAAGCCGAATCATTTTTTCCCATTAGAAATACTGGTTAAGCATGAACGTGTTGTCGAGAACCAAAATTTTGTTCAACAACCACGGCATTATTTTCCTTGAACAACTTGGAGGACTGAATTGTTTGAGATGGGAGATGTTCGAGAACCGAGGTCTGACTATATTGCATTAATACCCTTGTAGAATGTTCATTTTGGCATTTTAGTTTCCAATGATGAGCTGTTAAAAAATAACTAACTCCTATTTTATTTCCCTTTCCAAACACGTTTCACATTTTATTTGATTATAAGGGTATTCATCTATAATTCTAATTTCAAATTTTCCCCCGCCTAAGTTCTTATCGGCATTTGGAAGTATCTTGCTTTTTTCAGTCTCTGTAGGGTCAGCTTTGATACTTTCTTCTTGATAGCAAGCATGGATGCTGATCATCTATGTCTGGGCTTTTCCTTCTATGTGCCTTTTTTGCCTCTAGTCTCATCCCTACATTATTAACAAACTCTCGGATAAACATAACTGTTTGGAATCCTTCCTCAAAGCTGCAATGACAAAGTGCCCAAATATGATCCAGTTTTCATGGAGAGGTCTTCTCAGAGGAGCTTCCCATACTTCCTCGCACTGTTTACTTACATCACAACAGCTGGCCTAAAAGGCGGGGAGGGATGTTGGCAGCCGAGGGGCAATAGTCATAACCCACTGGAACTGCAGTGTGGACCTGCTCTCTCATCCATATCCAGAGGCACAATCCCCAGGCTTCCGCCTTCACTCTGGTCTTGCTGGCTTCTTTTTTCATGGACCCTTAATCCATGGCTACATCCCCAAACTCCGCTCTAGACTGACTTCAAGTTTAAATGCTGTACGCAGCCACTTCCTCATGCTCCAAATGAGTTTTCCATGTCAGTCTGATATTATAAACCTCTATTCTCTGTTCATGTGTAAGACTCACACCAATGAAAGGAACACTTTTTGTTTCTAGAACTCACCATCAGCAACAATCTCTAGCTTAATCTACTTAAGCTATTCATGACTGCCGAGGCTCTCAGACTTGCTCTTCTCGTATAGTATTCTCCCATGACAATCACCAGCATTATCCTAAAACACGAATATGGGGAAAATTTTTAAATGTCCCAATTTTCATTATTCATTTCTCTGTTTAATAACGTCTGGCGGTTCCCCGTAAAAAAGCAAATTGCTTACTTTGGTAGATAAGACTCCTTAAAATATAATTCCAAGCTTTCCAGCTTCATCTTTAAAGGGTATATAACTACCCCTAGGTACCCAGATACCCTAAATCCTAATTAGGGAGGACAACTAACACTGTTCTCCCAACTTATCATGCACTTCAATCCCCTCAAAGCAATTACCCTTCGTCTTTTATTTGTCTGCAAATTCTACTCATATTTTTCCTAGTGATCTCTATTCATTCTCTATAAACCTGCTGAATTGCCAGCTCCTCTAGAAATCCTTCCTATGTTCATCCAGAAGGCAACAACTGCTTGTATACCACTTATTACAGTGCACTCATTATTAGTGTTGTCATGATTTCTCAAGCTGTTGGTGTTTGAGGGAAACATCAGTGGTTTTAAGTGGTATCTTTACTTGCCAAGTTAGAAAGAACATGAAATAGAATACTAGCTCTTTAAGACAGCAGAGATTACTTGTGTTGCAGCTACAATGTGAGCCCTTCGCTAGGCGTACTCTGAAAAATCAAGACCCCAGAGAGAACAGACCTGTACAACACAAGGCAAGAAAGCACAATTGGAACCGTTTGTGTTCTTCAAGGGAACTAGCCTTCTTTTGAAATCCTAGTACCTACAGAATTATAAACAAGCCTTTTTCTACTTTTGTCACGACTAACTAGAGCAACAACAGGGCCTCTCTACCTATGAGATCAATAGCCATGCTTCTACTCCACTATTTTAAAGAATTATCTCTCTGCCCATTTTCTGAGGAGTTGTTCTCAGTCTTCTATACAGTAATTCATTCACTTAGTAAATAGATCATTGGTCAACTGCTAGGCATTAAATAGACAGAACTAGCCCTTGCCCTCACAGATTTTTAATTTTATTATGCAGCAGGAAAATGTTAACCAACCAATTCTTTTTTAAATTTCCACTATCAGAAGTGCAACAGAAAGAGAAGTACTGACAGCTGTGGTTTTGTATATAATACTACCTAATCTGATTTGAAGATTGAGAAAAATTCCTTCAGGAAGTTCATGTTTATTTAATATTTGATTCTTTTTGCTTACATTGAATCCTCATTCTTGCCCTGTATCTTCATTCCTGATAATTTTTCTGAATTTTACCTTATAAGTCACAGAGTAAAATAATTCACTCTCAGTTGTAAAGACCAGGCATAACTTGAGCTTTGTTATATTACTTCTATTTTTTAAATATATTTTATTGATTATGCTATTACAGTTGTCCCACTTTTTTTCTACCCTTTATTCCCCTCTGCCCTGTAACCCCCTCACCTACCAGCATTCCTCTACTTAGTTCATGTCCATGGGTCATATATATAAGTTCCTTGGTTTCTCCATTTACTATACTATTCTTAACCTCCCCCTATCAATTTTGTACCTACCACTTATGCTTCTTATTCCCTGTACCTTTTCCCAACATTCTTCCTCCTCCTCCTCCCCACTGATAACCATGTGATCTCCATTTCTGTGATTCTGTTCCTGTTCTAGTTGTTTGCTTAGTTGGTTTTTGTTTTTGTTTTTTTAGGTTCAGTTGTTGATAGTTGTGAGTTTGTTGTCATTTTACTGTTCATATTTTTGATCTTCTTTTTCTTAGATAAGTCCCTTTAATATTTCATGTAATAAGGGCTTGGTGATGATAAAATCCTTTAACTTGACTTTATCTGGGAAGCACTTTATCCACTCTTCCATTCTAAATGATAGCTTTGCTGTATAGAGTAACCTTGGATGTAGGTCCTTGCCTTTCAAGACTTTGAATACTTCTTTCCAGCCCCTTCTTGCCTGTTAAGGTTTCTTTTGAGAAATCAGCTGAGAGTCTTAGGGGAACTCCTTTGTAGGTAACTGTCTTCTTTTCTCTTGATGCTTTGAAGATTCCCTCCTCATCTTTAATCTTGGGTAACGTAATTATGATGTGCCTTGGTTTGTGCTTCCTTGGGTCCAGCTTCTTTGGGACTCTCTGTGTTTCCTGGACTTCCTGGAAGTCTATTTCCTTGCCAGGTTGGGGAAGTTCTCCTTCATTATTTTTTCAAACTAGTTTTCAATGTCTCTCTTCCTTTTCTCCTTCTGGTACTCCCATGATTCAGATTTTGGAACATTTAAAGTTGTCCCAGAGATTCATAAGCCTCTCCTCATTTTTTTGAATTCTTGTATCTTCATTCTGTTCAGGTTGAATGTTTATTTCATCTTTCTGCTCCAAATCATTGATTTGAGTCCCGGTTTCCTTACCCTCACTGTTGGTTCTCTGTATAATTTTATTTATTTCACTTTGCATAGACTTTACTTTGTCCTCCCTTTTGTGACCATACTCAACCATTTCTGTGAGCATCCTGATTACCAGTGTTTGGAATGCTGCATCTGATAGTTTGGCTGTCTCTCAGAGCTGAGTTGTATTTTTTCTGGAGTTTTGATCTGTTCTTTTAATTGGACCATATTTCTTTGTCTCAGTGTTCCTGTTACTTGGTGAGGGGCGGAACCTTAGATATTTGCCAGAGCAGGGCAACCCACATAACTGTCTTGTGGTGCTGTCTTTGGGGGAGGGGTCAGAGAGGGAACTGTCAGCTCTCACCCCACTTTTAGTTACTTGCCCTGCTACCCAAAAGCAAATTGGGCCCTTCTGGTGCTGATTCCCCAGTGGGTGGGTTTGTGTACATGCTAGGACCCTGTGGGTCTCTCCAACAAACTCTCCTGTGAGACTGGCAGTTTCCCCTACCACCGCAAAACCCACAGGTTTTTACCGATAGAGGTTTTGAGGTTTTCTTTCCCACCCTCCCCACCCCCAACACTGGAACCCTGGGTTGCATGGTCTCTCTAGCTCCCCAGTTGTCCATCCTGGTTTATCCACATGCAAATGTGGGACCACCCCATCCACCAGTCACTGCCTTCCTGCCAGTCCTCTCCACCACTGCTGCCCACTTCTGCCCCTCCTACCAGTCTGGATGAATGTTTCTTCTTTAACTCCTTGCTTCTCGGACTTCCATACAGTTAGATTTTCTGGCAGTTCTCGTTATTTTTTGTTTTTTAATTTGTTGTTGTTCTTCTTTTGGTTGTGCAAGGAGACACAGTGTATCTACCAACACCTCCATCTTCTGTTACATTCCTTCTTTACCTCCTAGTCCATTATAAATTGTCTTCCCTCTTTCAAAATTTGTTATATGTTTGCTACTCTAATTCTGCCCTAATAAATACATTAGAAAAGTTATTAATTATGAAACACTTTTAGAAGGGAAGACACCCCCAGGATAGAGCAGGTATGTGGGTATTGACATTCTGTATTTTGTGCTGCTGTTCAGCTAGTGGTTTTAGAAAGAAAATCTCATTCTACCAACATAATGAAATAGCCAGGGTTAGATTAATGTAAAACTTACTATTCTCTTGAGTACTAAAGAGTATTCAATATCAATATTATTTTCATAACATGCATAGGTTATGATATGAGAGGATTCTGTAACCCAAATCATGCAGCCTAGAAGATAAAGGCACGTCAAGTGAGGTGGTGTGTGACTCGGGTAGAAAACACGTTACCTTCAGCATAGCTCAATGTCGAAACCAACCAAAGCTTAACTTCTTGAAAGTTCATCACAGTAAAAGCCAACACTCACTTCAGGACAAACAATGGTTTCCTGCACCCTATGTCTTGGTAAGCTTTTCATATTCCATTTAATTTTGTTTGGGATAAAGAGAATTGTGGCTAAGTTTACCCTCTGAGTACAGAGACATTTGCCCTCTGATTATAAGGGTGTGTAATGTGTGTCCAGTTCCTCTTGAATCTTTTATTTTGTTTTCATTGTTTTCTGTGAATTTATTAGAAAGATAATCTTTATTACCCTATTTTAAGTTTCCATTTACAAATATTTCTTAAAAAGAAAGAGCCTTTTAGCTGAATGGCCATAACTATGAACTTAGCTCCTGTATCTCTTAGACTGATTAAGTTTACTCAGTTCCATTGATACATTCTTCTTTCTGTTTTAAATTACAGGTAACATACAATATTATGTTAGTTTCAGGTATACAACATAGTGATTAGACATTTATATAACTTATGAACTGATCACCCCAATAAGTCTACCGCCATCTGACACCACACATAGTCATTACCATATTATCTGCTATATTCCCTATGCTGTACTTCACATCCCCGTGACTGGTTTTATAACTGGCAATTTCTACATCTTAATCCTTCCCCCTTTTTCACTCATCCTCCCCAACTCCTCCTTCCATCTGGTAACCATCAAAATTTCCTGGTTAAGTTTACTCAGTTCCCTTAATACCTTTTCTAGCCTCAAATTGAAATAATCCTAAGCCAAAGAAAGGTAGACACAGTGTTAATAAAAAATGAGGAGGTGGTCTTTTAAAAGTAATTTTCTTTGCCCCTAAGGCAACCTGGATAACCCTCTGCGGTTGTTCTATCTAAATTTCATCCAGAGAATGTTCATCTCAAGGCTGTGAAATCCACCCTGCCTGACTGAAGGCCAGCAAATGACTAACTCAAAGTTTGATCTTTGGGGTAGTCACATGGTTTCCAAGGAAGTAAGACTTAAAAGCTCTTTGTGTAAATATGAGAGGCAATCATGTGTCTTTTCCATGTAAAACTGGATTTCATTCCATTGGAAAGGAAAATCACGACAGTGATGATGAGTCACAGTTTTCATGTCACCAACCAACATCTCCCTTTTCTTTTTTCAGAGTCTGGCATTTTCAAATGGACTCTGTTCTATCCACAGCAACACTATCTTAATTTCTTTCTCAGGCCTTAAAAAATGGTTTTATTTACATATTTAATTTGTTCTTATTGTTTATTCACATTGGGACCCTGGATACCCTACATAAGTTCTTAAGTATGACTAATTGTACCCCTGGGTACTATGACTTCATTCTGTAATGTAATGTAAATATAAGGAACAAAAAAATGGAAAAGTTTGTGTTGTACACTATCAACTCAACTAGGTATCAAAATCTGTATGTAATTTGGAACATATTCCTGGGGAGGGGGTGGTTAAAATATCAGACATTGTAATAGCTAACTGTTGCAGTGTAAGAAAGTACTCTAAACCTCAGAGGCTGAAAACAATGAGCAGTTATTATTTTTCTTAATTGTGAGTGTTGACTTGGTAGTTGTTATTATTTGAATGCACCTGTGTCTGCATTCAAAGAGAGCATTGGCTGGGATCATCTCAGAGAAGTTAAGCCATGAGTCCTTGTAACATGGTGATCTCAGAGCCCCAACCCAGTGCACAAGTATATATTAAGACCCTGCCTATGTCACAATTGCCGATGTCTTATTAGATGAAGCAAGTCACATAAGTCAAGCCAAGAGTCACTGTGGAAGGGACTACATAAAGGCATAAATGCTGACAGGCATCATTCATTGGAACCATTACTTTAAAAACCCACCACAAATGGTGGTGATGTGAGAGCATATCTTATTCTCACACTGAGAGTGACCCCTAAAGAATAATGAATTCCAAACTTCTGGGCAAGATGGAGGGATAGGTCAATGCTGTGCTCACCTCCTCCCATGACCACATCAAAATTAAAACTAAATTATGGTTGCATCCTTGAGAACCACCTGAATATTAGCTGAACAGAACTCCTATAACTAAGGATATGAGGAAGAAGCCCATCGAGAGTGGTAAGAGGGGCAGAAACATGAAACGGGCTGATCCCACACCCACTCATGGTGGTTGAGAATCAGGAGAGATATCTTGGCTGAAGAGGTCCCAAAGAGGAGAGAGGGGTCACAGCCCCACACAGGGCTCCCCAGCCTGGACCACCAATGCTGGGAAGAGGAGTACTCACAACTGGTTGTGAAAATCAGTGGAGATTGCGTCTGATGAGACAGGGCTGCTGTAGACCCAGGCATTCCTCTTAAAGGGCCAGTGCATGGACTCATCTGCTCACATACAGTTGCTCTAGGCTCCAGAGCAGGTATGGCAGTTCAAAACACACCAGGGACAATTCATATAGAAATGGATTTTCTGGCATCAGGGCAAAGGTTGGAGGGGCAGTTCTCTCCAGGGCTAAGGTGCCAGCAGGAGCCATTGCTCCTTTGCTGAGCTCTCCCCCCACAGCCTGAGGAGCAGGCAGGCACCAAATCTGAGTCTCCATTAACCTGGCTAATACTGCTCTCACCCCACCTCGGTGATTCTGAGACCCCACCCGCCCAATCCATGTGCCCGGCCTGAACCTCTTTCAGAGGCTAATCCACACAAGTGGACAGCCTCGGGCTCTGCTGTGGCCTTTCCTAAAATCTCTCAGAGGTCCACAAACCGCAAACAAGCAGTGTCTGGCCTTGGTATGCCCTGTACCACTTGCTAAGTGGCCCAAGGCTGACCCTAGTGGCAACTGGCCTTGGTTCACAGCATAACCACTTCCAGGAGCCTCCAAGCCCAGTACAGTCAGCTGCCAACTGGAGATCAACCTGTAACTCCTACCAAGTGGTCCCGGGCTGGACATCAGCAATGGCTGACCTTGGCCTGCACCAGAGCCCCTCCTAAGAGGTCCCAGGACCAATACACCTGGTGGCCAACCTCAGACCACACCAGATCACCACCCAATTAGCACCACAAATGACATACCCAAAGAGTGGATTCGGCAGGCACCAGAGTCCCACTAAAATGCATCCCTTTCCACTGGGGTCAGTCCGTCCACAATAGCTTGTTGGCTATAGTCACGGCTAATCCTCACAGCCAATCAGCCTGAGGGTCTGTCCCACTCTCTGATGTACCAACAGCAATCAAGGTTCAACTACAATAGAGGGCACACACAACCCACACAAAGGACATCCCTGTAGCACCTGGCTTAGGTGAACAGGAAGACTATGCCACTGGGCCCCACAGGACACCTATACATAGGGCCACTCTGCCAAGGTTGGGAAACATAGCAGATCTATGTAATACACAGAAACAAACACAGGGAGGCAGCCAAAAAGAGAAGACAAAGACATATATCGCAAATGAAAGTATAGGACAAAACTCCAGAGAAAGAACTAAACAAAATGTAGATGAGAATCTACCAGGTGCAGAGTTCAAAACAGTGGTTACTAAAAATGCTCAATGAACTTGGGGGAAGAATAGGTTGTCGGAGACAGAACTTTGACGAAGAGATAGAAAACATAAAAAAGAGATTGAAAGCATTAAAAAAAAACAGAAATGAAGAATAAATAAGATGGAATCAATATCAAATTAGATGAAGAGAGAACTGAACCAGCAATTAGAAAGAAGCAGAAAACATTTAACACTTTTTGGAATAGCAAAAAGAAGAAATAATTTTTTAAAATGAGGAAAATTTAAGGTGCCTCTGGGATTACATCGAGCATAACAACATTTACATCATGGGGGCACCAGGATGTGAAAGAGAGCAAGGGACCAAAAACCTATTTGAAGACAATAACGATGGAAACCTTTTCTAATCTGGTGAAGGAAATATACACAGAAGTTCAAGAAGTGTAGAGTCCCAAATGAGGGCTCAAAGTGGCACACACCAAGACACACCATCATTAAAATGGTGATTTTTAATTCCATTTTCTCATTCCATGTAGAAAGAGAAAAGCAGTTAGCTACGTACAATGGATCTCCCATAAGGCTGTCAGCTGATTTCAAAGTTACAACAGAAACTTTACAGGCCAGAGAGGATCTGCACAAAATGTTCAAAGTGATGAAAAGCACCAAACTACAACCAAGATCATTCAACCAGTAAGGCTATTGTTTAGAATCATAGGAGAGATAAAGCATTTCCCAGAAAAGAAAAAGCTGAAGGAGTTCATCACCACCAAACTAGTATGACAAAAAATGCTAAAAAAAAAAAAAGATAAAAAATATGAACAAAAAAATATCTCAAGAAAAAAAATTCTCACTGACAAAGGCAAACACATAATAAAAGCAGTGGATGAACCAACACTAAAGTTAAAACAATGATTAAAAGGTAAAAGAAAAGGAAGATCATGTGTAATTACAACAGTAAATTAAGGGATATGCACAAACAAAAAGTTAAAAATGACAAAAACATATACAGGGAGGGATTGAACAAAAATGGTCAGGCTTATAAAATGTGTTTGAATGTAAGGGACCACCACTTAAAATAGACTGCTATAAACATAGCTGAGTATATATGAAGCACATGGTAGCCACAAACAAAAATCTATAAGAGATATACCAGAAATGGAAGAAAGGAATCAAAACATAACATTACAGAAAGTCATCAACATATAAGAGAGAAAGAGAATAAGAAAGGAACAAGAATAATGGCATAAGCAATCAGAAACCAATGAATAAAATGGCAGTAATTACATACCTATTAATAATTTGTATGATTTCACTCATATGTGGAATCTTAAAAAGAGAATAAACAAACAAAAATAAAACAAACTCATAAATACAGAGAACAAGCTGGTGGTTGCTAGATGGGAAGAGGGTTGGAGTTGTGCGAAAAAGATGAAGGGATTAAGAAGTACAATTTGGCAGTTACAAAATAGTCATGACGATGTAAACTACAATTTAGGGAATATAGTCAATAATATTCTAATAACTAGATATGGTATTAGGTTAATGTTAGACTTAGCGGGGGATCACTTTGTAAGTTATATAAAGGTCTAATCACTACACTGTATACCTAAAATTAACATAATATTACATGTCAACTGCAACTTAAAATTTTTGTAAATTAAAAATAATGCCGTGTATTCTAAATTTAGCACAGTTACATACTTGGAGAGAACATAAATTAATGAATGGGCTCCCAATATGAGAACAAGGATTACTGATTAAAGGATTATTGATGTAGACTGTGAGTGTACACCAAGTAAAATGTAAGAGCAACAGAGATGAGTTCATATGTAGATGCACTACAAAGAAACTACGTACAGTACATCAAGGATAAATATAAAACATTTCCTTTTCAAAAAAAGAAAAGAAAAAAGACAGAACAAATCTTATCACTAACAACAGATTATATAATACAGTAGAGTAATATCTCCCAGGTACTGAGTAAAATAACTTTCAATTAGAATTCTATACTTATTTAAACTATCATTCAATAATAAAGGCAACTAAAGAAATTCAGAGCAAAAAAGGCTTGAGAAATTGCTACTTTCAAAATGATATGTAATAGTTAATAAGAATTATACGGGACTGGGTGTTTGAGATTAACTAAGGCGTACTGAGACTCATGCCATGAAGGAGAGAAGTGCTGCACAGGCATTTTGAATACCTTTAAACTTTGTTAGAAAAATGGACTTAAATAAAGAGCATGAAACTTAGTGAGTGTCCACTAAATGAAGAGAAATATAATCTATAGCTTCAGGATCAGCAAAGAAAATAAAAGTAAATTTTCTAAAAGTTTTAATCAAATAAAATACAGAAAAGAGAAAAAATAAACAAAATGTAAGGAAAGTAAAATCAAAGATGTTATGTCAGTAAATCATACTAAATGGTAGTAAACTAATATGTTAACAGAAGAAATTATTAAATTGATTTTTTGGAAATCCAGCTAACTTTGTTTTAAGAAGCAAAGATCACAGAATTTGACAATAAGGGGATATAAAATATATAACAGGCAAATGAAGATGAAAAGAAAAATTAGCAATATGAATGTGAGATACAATAGAATTTAAGGTAAATTAATAGAAAAATTAATACAAAAATCAATAATAAAAATTTTCTTATGTGATACAGTTTCATATGCTGTGTGCTTTCCCAGGTTCACTATTTTCACATACAAAATAATTCCTCTTTGAATAATATTCATTTACTACAGGCAAAATTAGTCTCAAATGTGAAAAGAAATTCGTATTTTTAAAAAAGGCTTGAGGAAAATGTGGCAAGAATCCCTTAAGAAAAAAAATATTTTACAGCGATGTCTGCAAAGCCTAGGGCTATGTTTTTAAGGTCCTGTAGCCTGTGGGTGTTTGTAAAAGAGGAAAGTTATTCTAACCTCCTTGGGCAGGCATTTACAGAGCATCTCAAGCCCTGCATCTTTTGGATGCTGATGAGACCCACCTGCCAGCGGCAGGAGCCTAAACAGGATGACCAGAAATCCCAAGAAAATAATCAAGACAGAAAAAAATATGCCATCATCAGCTTCTGAATAAGAAACTGGCCCACAGTCACACACAAAGCCATAGACTAAATAGAAATTTCCCGTTCCAAAAATGAAATGTGTGCAGAATTCTTGGTGTTATCCAGTACAACATATACATAATATTATCATTATTTGCAAACCTACTCTAAATGTTCTTTGTAGGAACGGACTTCCTTCATTAAGATATTGCTGCTTGGTAAATGGGAGAGCTCAGAGGTGCGATGTGACACCTGGCCCCCAAATTGCACAGCATCGATACTAAAAAATCCTATCTTCTCAGCTCAGTCACAAAATGTTCATGTAGTGAAAAGAATCAAATTTTCTAGCTCAACTGGTTTTTACATGAGTAGAAGATATCCTAACACTTTCTTAGCAGGCTGACGTCTAAAGATATAAGAAAGACCTACATGTTTTAAGAAAATCTAGATGTGAGTTTCCGTTTGTTTCTTTGCTTTGTGTTTCTGTGTGTATAGAGAAGACAAAATATGGTATTCGTCATTTATAAATTGACCCTGCTGGCTCTCTTATTTTTTAGCAGTGATGATCTGTTTATAATTGCAAATTTTCTTATGAATATGGGCAAAAAGAAGACTGGGAAAACTCAACTTCCACAAACAAAACATTTGCAACTGGACCATAGGAGTAATTGAACCCAGAAATGAAGGGCAAATTCCAAGTACCATGTTTCCACAATGCATTATTGTGGTGTTACTTCAGAGTAAAAGCTGTCTTTATCCTTGTATAGCTTAGCAGCACTGTATGCACCTAGACTCTGGTTTCTCTCCTGCAGTGACTGGGTGACCAGGGATAAGTAACTAAGGCCCTTCCTGCTCAGTTTCAGTATCTACACAATAAGAAGAAGAATGACAGCAAAATGAAAAGAAGTTGCAGAATGTGGAGTGATAAGAATTGGGTTGAGGGTCAAAATGACTTAACTCTTGAGGCAAAACACCTGCAGGGGTAAGTACGCATTCGACAATTTCCACTGCTTCAGCCTCGCACTGAAGCTGCCACCAGGAGACGACTATGGAGGAAAGATGCTCAAAAGCGCTCTATCTAAAAAGCATGCTATGCACACATTCTCCAGTTGTCAGTGTGCCTCATATCCCACATTACTATGTTTCACTTCAATGTTTTACTTTAGGCATTCTACTATCAATTTATTGGTACTGCCTTTCTGAGAAAGAACATTTCAATGGAACATGGTACTCTTAAATGTGAATTGATTTATATATTGAAACCATTATTTTTTTCCTGTGATTTAAACTACATAAACCTTTAAATAAATAATGCCAGGTCTTCAATGGGAAGGTTTTGTAAGAGAAGTCACAGAATCCCACAGCTAGAAAGGAATTACAGACAATGTTTTCCAGGAAGACCATTCACATTGATCTCATGGTCAGGGCATGGCAGATTCCTGTCCCTGGGCTCTTAGCCCAGCACTGGTTCTATCACCAAAGACAATCATTTTTTCATGAGTAACTGATTTTCCAGTTGTTGACAGCCTACTTTGTTCTGATCCCTCTTCATAAAGAACAGAGGACAGTTTAAGTCTTCCGAGATTTTTCATTTAAAAAAATGAGACACCTACCAAACAAAACCAATCAAAACCTGATAAGCTCAGCACACAACCAGTGAAGTTATCTACTAAGTGTTGTTATAGTACAATAAAAAAATAGCACTTTTATTTCAGGTAGTTGAACCTCATAATCAGAAGCATATATTCTGGGTCATGAAGATCTGTGACTCTACTGCTTGCTAGTCACATGACCTTTTTGAGCCTTAGTTTTCACCTTTAAAAATGGAAATAATAATAACAGTTACTCTTACAGGGTTGAGAAGATCACATGAGATAATCAATGCACATACTCCAGTCAGTGACTAATGTGATACATGTGTCATTATTATAATTTCCTGACATATATATTCCTTTTTATATTTTAACACTATCAATTAAAATAAACTTCTTCAAGTTAATGTTAAATGTCACAAAAATCACATCTTTAGTTTTCATGCCTGTTATTTCTTTCGATCTGCTCTAAAATCTGCTAAGATAAAACACAGGATAACCAAAAGTTCTAGACTTTCCTTTCTCCTTCATGCTGAAGATGTTTGCTGTATTAAGGCACTGAAAAGGAGATCTTAGGAATGACTCTCAGATTTAAGCCTCAAATTCATAACACAAACTGGTCTAGAGTCAGCAACTTTTCTAGTGTAGCTCTGACGGCTCAGCAAGGTTGAATTAGAAGAGAAGTTGCTCCCGCTGAGGTGCCCTGGCACGAAGAGGAGAGCCTCTGAATAACAAGCACCGTCCTCCCTGCTGAGGTGTTTCTGAGAGGCTGAGAGCCTCGCCGACAGGACTTTGTGTCCATAGGAGACCGCAAAATACCGATTTAAGTACACCTTGAGAGAGAGAAAAAGTATATTCCCATATATAATTTCAGCTAGGAAATTAGGTTTAGCTATGACCACAGGTTTAAAAGAGTGGGTTCTGTGAAACAGACTGTCTCATAGCCTTAAATGCCTAAATCATTCAAAGAGAACATCTCCATGCTTCATAAATTATTAAAGCCCCCCAAATACAGAGAAGATTGTCTCCTCTGACCAACCATTCTTTTAACTGGTTAAACCTGTATCTATTCTTCAGGGCACCAGCATCATCCTCTCTTCAATTTGAATGGCTACATTTTCCTAGAGATACCCAACTACTTTACTCTCCCTGTGGGTAACCAAACCAGGTGCCTTAGTACTTGTAATAACAAGATGCCATGGCTCATTTCTGGCTGCTATACAGCTAACAGGGGCCACAGGCTTGACGGGTCTGGGGACTGCCAGTGGACTAAATTGCAACACCACCTTATAGGTACACTCTCCATTTGTAAATTTTACTATTGATTTGCATTGCTCAATGAAAGGCACCCTTGGACAGGGATGCTGGAAGCCATGAGAGTGATTCCAGTTCTATAATTGGCTAGGCTATTGAGTTATTCTAATTTTTGCCTTGTTTTCTTCATCTAAAGAAGTTGAACTAACTGGGCAGGTCAAACATTCTATGGTTCCATGTGATTTATCAGTTACCACATAATTTACAATGTCTTGTTATGCTTGTTTGGGCGGGCATATCATTTGTTTCTTTGGGTTTTGCCTCAGCCCTGTAATGCGGGGCAATCCGGAGGAACACAGTGTTAGCTAGAAAGCCCTCTCATGTCTTTAAACAAGCGGATCACTCTGTGTGCACTCGCAAAGGGCTCAGACCTACTGCACTGAAATCACGTTTTCCCAAGTCAGAGTGACAGCTGAAGATATTGCCTGGGAAAACTCAGAGTCCTTTCAGATACTTTTACATTATCTTCCAGAGTGCCTGAAGTTCTTTTTACTCCAAGCACTGAAACGCCCCCAGCATATATCAGTAACAGCTCAAGAAAGAGCATCATTTTGACTTCACCATGTATGGTTTCAACCCAACTGTCTCCATCTTCACATCACATGCTACTCACAAAGGTGACATACAGCCACTCTCCCCCAAAAGGGCAAAGGATGCCTGCTGGGAAGAGGCAGACAGAAACTCCATCCAATCACTCCGGGCTTTTATTCTTTACCCAGCGCCCGAGAGTGGAATAGCTCGTTTTGCAGGTTATAAATAGGTTCTGGAGCCTGCCATTCTAGCTCACTGGGAAAGAATGCAAACAGTCCCAGGAATGAAATACTTGAGAAGATTGTCCTGCTTGGTAAGAGCTATTTTATTTTAAATGACAAAATTTTCCTCCAGACACAGAGAAAGCCTTACATTTCTAGCCTGTGAGTTTCTCATCCTTAGGAATGATGTGATGTTTACATATGAGAAAAAAAAAAAAAAGAAGAAGAAAAAAGAGAGGAAGTTGCATCAGTGGTAAAAATGTGCTGAACAATACCTTTCTTCCTCGGTTGGCCTTTAAAGGAATGTTTATTATTTTGACCAAATCTGTGTAGTCATACCACATTCTCCAAGAACAAACATAGTTCATGTAAAGGCCTGTTCAGAAGGGCGTCTGAAAGCCAAAAGTTGACGCTACTAGAAACACATTGCAGAAGAGGCCAAGTTGAGTCCACAGGATCAATAGCTTCAGAAAATAAACTTGCTCTTTTTCTTCTTTATGAAGAAGTGAATGGGAGAAACGTTTTATATTTCACATAAACATTTTCCCTTTGAATAAAAACCAATCAATGTTGCATATTAAAAATGCGAAGACAGTTACAATTGTAACATTTTGCTTGTTTAATAATCAGTAAACTGCCATATTTGTAAAGGGAATTTTGAAGTTTCAAGTTCTAAATGTAAACATTGAAATATTTCTCACTTTTGCTATAAGATAAGGAGAAGGAACATGATAAAAACATATGGCTCTTGATTGTGGTAACAAAATATAATTCTAAAGGGTTTCCATATCTTTTAAACCTAGACAATTTGCCTTTCACCAAAATTGGCACCTCTCAAACTCCACTGCATCTGACAGTGATCCCCAGTTTTTGTGTTGCTGCTCTTCTTTTCTTGACCTGAGTCCCTAGGTCTGCAGGTGGGAAATGGGAAGTTTTAGTGATTGGGGACCTTTTGAAGAGTTCAAATAAATAAACTTCGTTCAGAGATGTTGCACAGAAATATCTGAACATGCCATGATGATGTTCAATTCAAATGGTACGGCACAGACTTTCGAACTCTATTCTGGTCCATGTTTATAATGCAAATCAGAGCTCTAATGATACCAAGAAAAATAGCTTGCATCTATCATGTTGTTACAGTATTTAAGCAAGGAAGCCTTTAGACTGAAGTGTCTCTAATGCCTCAGTAGTCTACATAAACAAACCCAAGCCTGAGCCAGTTAATGCCCTCAAGAAAACAAAACTTAATAGCTGCCGATTATAATCAGCCAACTAGGCTTTCCCAAATAAGGAAACTGCCTAAGCTCTAACCAATCAAATGAGTCATTTGCTTTGGTTCAGCATCTTCTCTGTAAAAACCTTGCCCTTAGCTGCTATCCATGTAGCTGCCCTAACCACCTTTGGTTTGTCACTGCCTGATTCGAATTAATGCATGCTCAAATAAGGTCATGAACAAAATTTTAATGTGCCTCAGTTTACCTTTTAGCCATGTGTAACTAATCGTATTTTTACTGCAGTCAGAAAGAGGAAAGAGAACGGAACAATTGTCCTAGGACTTTTTCAGCTGACTCTTGGACTAAGAAACATAAATCTATCCAAGACCAAGGAAATGTATGTGCATACGTGTAGCGGTGGCTGTGCTACAGCCATGAAACACCAAAAAACAGTCTATCACATGTTTTTGCTAGCTGAAACTTTAAATGTGTCAATAAAACTCAAATGACTTGCATACACAAAGGTTCTGCTTCAGGCGTTTAAAATTTTCACATGAAGTTGATAGGGTGTCTAAATAAAGTTACTTTCTAAGTGAATCTTCTAAATTGTTTTTCCTTCAAAAAATTCCTTCTCTCTTCCCTCTCCATATGAGAATGCCCGTGCTCATTCTCATTCTTCACAAAGTTTAGAAGATACCTAGGGTGGCTATTAAAATACTTACGTAAACTGACTCTGCCCCTGTAAGGGGCATATACACATGGTTGACTATATTTTTTCTTATTTAAATGTATCCTTCAAAGAATTTTAAAGGGGGCTCATTTCGGCTTCTTGGTTTTTGGGGTTTTCCCCAGGATGCTGCCAGTCTAGCCCTAAGAGTCCACATTTCTCCCGGCTAAGTACTCATTCATCAAGGCTGCATCCTCTACCCTCGAAATCCTTAGATGAAATGAATATTTTAATTAAGTGCATAGAGTGTAATCAATCATAGCACTCTTGATGTTAACTCATGTACCTATAAAGTCTAAGTTTTAAAAAGTAAAACTAAAAAAATAAATCTTGACTCACTTGCTTTTAAAAAGTGGTAAGGCAGTTCAAAGAGCGGAACAGTCAGGAAACACAAAATACGAAGGCTAGGTTTTGAAGTGGCCCAGAATCATGCTTGAGGTTCAGCCTACCTTTACAATTTCCACATACTTAGGAAAACAGAAAAAGTGAGATCGTTCATCCATTTTCCCTTGTCAAAGTAGGTTGAGATCACTTAATATCTGGAGAACAATTGTTCTAAGTCAAGAGACCAGCTCCTTCCATCATATTCATAACTACCTATAATGTGATACCTTATAGTGTGACAAGTATAATAAAATATATTATAAGGTGCAGTATATAAAGGTACACAGGAATCTGAAACATATACTGACCTCTCTAATGAGTATTGCAGCAGTCCAGCTGCTAAACAAATGGACCTCACTACTAGAAATCATATTACAACGTGAAAAGAAGAGATTAATTTTTTTCACAAAAATACATTTCAAATCAATGTAACTGTAGAGGCATGAGCCAGTAGAAAGTGGATGAAAATTAGAAAATTATCTTATATTAAAATTTAGAGAAATTCCCAGAGTCTCCACTTACTTTATACTTGAATATAATTAGCTTTGATCTTAGTTTCAGTTTTAAAAAACCACTATCCCAGGTACTATTTCCCTTTTCTTTACAGTTTAAACTTTTTAAAACCAATGTCAGCAATTTCACATCCTCTCTCGCACCTGGGAAAGTGCTGTTTCAGACTTACAGGGTGTCCTTCAGCTCTCTTCTCATGTCACTTCTTAACTCTAAGTACAAAGTTGGGGAAAATGTCCTCTCCAGAAAACGTGTCTTTGGTATACACCTTGTTTATCCATTTCATTGTGGCCATATAGTTTCCTGGACTTGTCATCCACAGATGTCAAAGCTGTGAAGATCTTTAAACTACAGACTGTGCTCTTTGTATGATGAGAAGGAAAACCATACAAAGAGTGTTTCCAAAAGAAGCATTGACATCTGTTGGGCAGAAGGTTGAGTAAAGTTCCAAAATAGGAAGACAAGATTTCCTTTCAGACCAGTCTGGATATCATTTGGTTAAGATATACCATTATATGCCAGGTTAGGAAAAAGATTTGACAAGTGATTTTAATTTTTAGAGAAGATCAAATAATAGGAAATGAATGTGAAAAGTATCAATAAAGGGACCAGTGAAACATAGAAATAAGCCTAGACTCTGCAACAAACAAGCAGTAATATTGAGTACTGTTTTTTTAAGATGTTTACTTTTATTTTTAGAGAGAGGGGAAGGAAGGGAGAAAGAGGGAGAGAAACATCCATGTGTGAAAAGAACAATGATCATTTGCCTCTCACATGCCCCAGCTGGGGACCTGGCCGACAACCCAGGCGTGTGCCCTGACCCGGAGTGGAGCCACTGAGCCTTTGGTTCACAGACCGGCACTCAACCCACTGAGCCACATCAGCCAAGGCATGAGTACGTTGTGTTGTTTTTTTTTATTTCAGCTTTTTAAATTTTATTTTTACTGAGTTATAATTGACAAATAAAATTGTAAACTACTTAAAGTGTACAGAGGGGTGATGTGATATACATATATGTTATGAAGGGATGTCCCTATCGAGCTAATTTACATACCCACCATCTCACATATTTATCTGTTGTGTGTGTATATGTGAGAACATGTAAGTTCTACTCTCAGTGAATTTCAATTATACTGTACAGTATTAACTACCTTACTGTGTTATACATTAGACCCTCGGAAATTATTCATCTTCTAGCGAAAAGTTTACACCCCTTTACCAACCTCTCCCTATTTCCCCCAACCGCCAACCCCTGACAGCCACTTTTCTAATCTCTGTTTCGAATGTGTTTGACTTTTTAAAAAAAAGATTCCATATATAAATAATACATGCAATATCTGTCTTTCTTTCCCTGACTTACTTCACTTAGTGTAATGCCTTCAAGGTCCATCCATGCTGCCACAAATAGCAGGATTTCCTTCTTCCTCATTGCTGAATAATGTTTCATTATGTGTGTGTGTGTGTGTGTGTGTGTGTGTGTGTGTGTGAGAGAGAGAGAGAGATCTATATATCTAATCTGTCTATATATATGATAGAATAGATAGATGATAGAGATAGATAGATAGATAGATAGATAGATAGATAGATAGATAGATAGATAACATTTTCTTTATCCATTCATTTGTCTTTGGACACTTAGCTCATTCCCATATCCTGGCTATTGTGAATAATGTGGTTGCAATGAACGTGAGAGTACAGAGATCTCTTCAATATCATGTGTTTATTTCCTTAGGATCTATACCCAGAAGTGGAATTGCTGGATCACATGGTAGCTCTATTTTTAATGTTTTAAGGGATTTCCATACTGTTTTCCATAGTGGCTAGGGCAATTTACATTCTTACCAACAGTATATAAGGTTTCCCATTTCTCTATATCCTTGCCAATACTTGTTATTTCTTGTCTTTTTGATAATATCCATTCGACCATGTGTGAAATGATACCTTATTGTGGTTTTGATTTGCATTTCCCTGATGATTAGTAATGTTGAGCAGCTTTTCATGTTCTTGTTGGCTATCTGTATGTCTTATTTGGGAAAATGTCTATTCAATTTCTCTGCCCATTTTTTAAATCAGATTGTTTATTTTTCTTTCTATTGAGTTGTGTGAGCTCTTGGTGCATTTTGGATAATAAGCCCTTTTACACATATAATTTGCAAATATTTTGTCTCAGTCCATAAATTGTTTTTTCCCTTTTTTTCTGGTTTTCTATGCTGTACAGAGCTTTTTAGTTTAATGTAATCCCACTTGTTTATTATTGCCCATGTTGCCTTTGAGTATGCTTTTATGTGCTTCGCGTTTTACTTGGTTTTGTAAAGAACTGAGAAATTTTGACACAATCATTGCCCTCAAAGAGTTTACACTGGGATGGGGTTGGGGGAAACATAGAGTAAGCAGAAATAAAGTTTCAGCTGTGGCACTAACAATTCCTGTAGTAGAAACCCAGAAAAAGAACAAACAGAAAATCCCTTGGCAAGAGTGGTCAGGGAATGGTCGAAGGTGGAGGAAGGACTTGAGCTGGACCCTTAAGGTGAGTAGAGACTGACTGAGTAGGACCGAGGAAAGATGGGGGAGAGCTGTTTAAAGCGGGAGGGCTGATGCCCTGGCGAGTGTGGCTCAGTGGACTGAGTGCCAGCCTGCAAATCGAAGGGTCGCCAGTTGATCCCCAGTCAGGGTACCTGCCTGGGTTGCCGGGTCAGGTCCTTAGTAGGGCGCATGCAAAGGCAACCGCACATTGATGTTTCGCTCCCTCTCTGCTCCCTCCCTTCCCCTCTTTAAAAATAAATAAATACAGTCTTTACAAAGAGAATACTATAAAAAAATAAAGGGGGAAATCTGAAATGAGTAAAGCCCATAAAGAACCTAACGCACTGAGTAGCAGGAGATTATTGAGGACACTGGATTGCATGGAGAAAGGCTGTAATTTGGAAAGTGAGAGGGTATTAGATTGGAAGGGTAGAGTGGAGCTAGATATAGTGCAAAGAGGACGACTAACCTGGGTGATAAGTAATGAAGGGCTATTGTGCTTTCTTTAATACAAGTAAGTCATACGTAAGAAAAGTCAGTTTGATATTTTTTGTGAGACTATTAAAAATGTTCCTCAAATTTGGGCTTGTCTGGAAAATATTCTAAAATTAGTACTTACTTATGACCTAAGTCTTAAATTTTTGTTCGTAAACAAGATGAGTTTTACTTGGGCTAGTATCTTATTCCAGTAGCATAAATTATGCTGCTTAACACTATAGCGCACATTTTGGTGTTATATAAAAGCTGTTAGAGAATTATTTTATATAAACTCCTAAAGAAGTTTAAGTTATAAATAGAATCACTACAAATTTATTTATTCACTCCCTCATAATTTAGTTCATTGATTCCACATTTACTGAGCACCCATTCTGTGCCAAGTATACTACTGGGCACCGAGGAAACAAATAGAAAAGAAGGAGACCATGTCTTCAGTAAGTACAGTGGGAAAGATAAACATAAAAATGCATAAAAAATTAAACTGTGTGTGACAAAGGAAAATGTCCACTTGTGACACCTCTTTTAATAAGGAAGATTACTTTATCAGAGATCAAAGTAACACAAAAGACATACATTCCTGGCGCGTTGGCTCAGTTGATTGTAGTGTCATCCCGTACAACAAAAGACTGTGAGTTCAATTCCCAGTCAGAGCACACACCTAGATTGCAGGTTTGATCCCCGGCCATGGAATGTACAGTACGCTACTGATCGATTGGTCTCTCTCTCTCTCTCTCTCTCTTCCCCCCTCCCTCCCTTCTTCTTCTTCTCCTCTCAAAAAAAAAAAAAATCAATAAAACATGTCCTCAGGTGAGAATTTTTTTTAAAAGGCATACAAATTCAAGGATGTCGTAAAAGCAGTGTTTCCATAAAACCTGATATTCAATGCTGGTTATCAAACTGCTACAATGTCAGAATGTACAGGAGGTTTGAGCCGTTTGATCTTGAAGCTTCTGTATAAGCAGCGATGGTGGGCAGAATGTCTAGAAGAAACGCATGTGACATAGACACTCATTCTAGTCTTGGAAGAAAATGGTAACAATAGGATATGTGCTCTTCTGCACCCAAGAAACTTATGGAAAATATCTGCTGCTGAAATTGATGGGTTGCTGTTAGCCTTAGTTTCACCAAAGAGGGCAGGTTTAAATAAGTAGGGAGACTATGTGTACTGTTTCTTGGGTCATCTTTGCCCTCTTTCAGTCACATTAAATGGAGTAACTTATGAAGATCTAGACCTAGTTCAAAGGCCTCCCACCCTCAAATTGTTTTACCCCATGGTTATTGAGGCTGGCATTTTAATGGACTCAAATCTTTCCATTAGAGATAAGACCAAAGGCTTGAAGGAAGATGCTTAGTTCAGGTAATGCACAAGATTGAAATTCATTCACACTCCTATAAGTGGACTGCATCAACCACATTATACAGGCTGGTATCAAATTCTCTGGTGTTTACATAAGAGGGGAAGGTTAGAAAGCAGTTTGAGAGAGTGTGCCAAGAAAGGTCAAGAATGTGGAAGCTGAGGGCTGTGTAAAGGGAATACAAATTTCATGAACATTATAGTTTGCTTTGAGATTGACTGTTCAGGGCCAAGGGTGTGTAAGCTGACGCTGTTTGTGGAACCTGAGCCCTGTGCAGCTGGGTCCCACCGGTTAAATGAAGGATCACATTACATTGCAGAAGCCAACCCTGCAATACATGGTTATAAAGATTTTATTTGCTTTATTTTCCTTTCGCACAGGAATGACATTAACTCAAGATTATTTCTAGATAAAGAATAATGCTTAAAAGCAAGGTGTCCAAGGAGGGTTCCAGTCCTGGATCTTCCTATCTCGGACTGTGTGATCTTGAGAATGTAACCTGACCATTCCATGCCCAGGTTTTCTCTGAAAAAAAAAAGGATGAGAATAATACCTAGCTCAAAGGGTTGCTGTGCTTGTTAAAATAGATAATACAGAAGGTGGTCTTTATATACAGAAAGCCCTCAATTACATCCATTAAAATAATTTTCTACACAGTACTAAAAATGTCACCCAAAGTCACTGGAGTGACTTACTTGAGACAAAGTTAGGCATGCTCCAGTAACAGAAAGACTGGGAAACTTAGTAGGATAATTAGATATTCACATCATATTCTGCACACTATTCTAGAATATTCTGCACTTCTCTGAGTCATGGAATATGGTATCATCAGTATCTAACCCTAAAAATCTTTAAAGAATGGGCCAGCAACAAAGGAGCTTTCCTGATGACTTCAACAATGAGCTGTTCAAATATTTATCTCCAAGTATTCAGATAGTAGAGGAAATGGAACACTTAGGGTTTGGGGGTAAGGTATAGTCCAAAGGTACCTGTGGCAAGTAGAAATTTCTTTTGTCTCCTCTGTGTACATTTTGTGTTGCATAGCAAAATATATCTGCTTACATCTAAAAAGTCTTCACACAAATTCTGAAATGGATGTTCCAGGAAGTTTCACCTTGTTCACCCTGGCATATCAACCACCAGCAACCTGGCATGGGTTCCGAGGATTCAGCTACTCCAGTTTGAGAAGCATGACAACAGAGATACAAACAGAATTCCATTAACACACTGCTACTGAAATAGGTCAAGCAAATTATTTAACACACAGTTATGAAATAAGAGGCACAGAGAGGATAAAACTTTGACTATTCCGGTTCACTGATAATTTCCATGTGTATCAACAATTTGAAAAGAATTAAAATGTGATTATTGAGTGCACTTTTCATTTACAGAATTCTATATTCTTAAAATTGATTCAGCTGGTATATCTGATACTCAACATGAAGTTATCATATCGACTTAAAGTCATCATTTGGATCCTTAATTAATGCCTTAGGCTGACCAAATTTCTCTTATTAAAGCTTTCAGGTTTTTATATATAAAAAATTTTGTAGCATATACTTTTTAAAGGTATGGTAATATTTTTTACCTGACCCTTTTGGGCTATGGAAGGGATGGGGAGAATATGGGAAATATTTAAAAGAAATGAACCCATTTAACTTTTTTTTCCTGTCATTCTTCAACAAGACAGGAAAAAAAACATAGTGACTAGCCAATAATGGCATACAACTCTGACTTGACATGCTCAAACAGGAAACAAAGCTAATTAACAAAATATTGATTAAAACAATTTATATATTTATCCTTCACTTTTGATGGATCCTTCTCATGATTCTTAATAAGAAGCATTAAATACCGGCTTCAATTAGTTGGGCCTTTTCCAATCCCTTGTAGGACTATGCAGGGTATACAGTATCTCTTTTGGGGCAAATAGAAGTTCTTGGATGACTGCCATTAGTCATTCCAAAAATACAAAAATGAACTAGTTTAATTACAGAGAAGACAATTCAGGGATATCATTTTGGCAGTGGCACAAGGGTAAAAAATAATCTCTCTCCATGGAAACCAAATACAACAAGGAAATTCTAATTAAATCACATGTATCACATGGACATGAGCCACACTGCTCTGGTGTTGGACATTTATTTTCCATCACCTTTTTAAAAATAAAGTATCACATTCAAGTAAAAGGTGTTTTTTCCCCACAAAACAAAATTAAGGAAAATTAATCAGAATAACCATATGGACTTAGGGATAAACATGCTGAATTAAACACACAGGCTGATTATTGTTCCAACCCAAAGCTCCATTAAACTACCATTGAAAGAACATAAACAAGCATAAAGTAATGAGGATAAAAATAAAAGATTAAAATAGAGGCAAAATGGTGCAGAACTGAGCCACCCTTGCAACTTTCCAGATCAAAAACCTTTGCATTATCCATGACTCCACTTTTTCTTTTTTATTCACTTTTATTTTTTTATCCTCATCCAAGGATATGTTTACAGATTTTAGAGAGAGGAAGGGAGAGAGGGGGGTAGAAAGGAGGGGAGAGAGAGAGCGAGGGCGAGAAAGAGAGAAACATCAATCAACTGCCTCTCATATGTGCCCCAATTGGGGATTAAACCTGCAACCTAGGTTTGTGCCCTGACCAGGAATTAAACCCGCAACCTTCTGGTGCACAGACAATGCTCCAACCAACTGGACAACTGGGCCAGGGCTTCTCTCTCTCTTTTATACTTATGTTCAATCCATCAGAAATCATTATAAAAACTCTTAGCAAACTACAAATAGACAGGAACTTCCTTATCTTGACAATGGACAGCTATGAAAACATACAGCAAACATAATACTCATTGGTGAGATAGTGAATGATTGCCTTAGATTTTGGAAATAAAACTAGGGTTTTTGCTTAAAACACATCTATTCACCATCCAACTAAGTAATGAAAGGAAAAAGAATAATACATATAAAAACTGGAAAACTGGTATAGTTAACATGCAAATTTAACAAGGGCTGCTAAGTAAAAAGCGTTTTGTACTTACATATACTAGCAAAAACAGTTGAAATGTAGTTTTTTAAGATAACATCTACAATAAAAAATTGAAATGTAGCAATAAATCAAAGAAAAGATGTGTTATACTTCAATAAAATACTATAAAATATTACTGAGAGAAATTTAAAATATTTCAATATACATTCATGGATTGGTAGGATCAAGAGTGTAAAACTTTCAATATTCCCCAAATTGATTTAGAAATTGAAAAAATCCATCCTAATAGGTATTTCAGCAGAAACTGAAAATCTGGTTACTAAAATTTATGTAAAAAAACAAAGGGTCAAGAATAGTGAGACAATTCTTGAAGAATAATAAAGTTGGAGAACTCACACTACCTTCAAGGTCCAACCAGGAAGAAGCAGCAGTTAATGGTGGGATAATGAAGGCCAAAGCTGAAATTAAATCTTTCCCTAGCGGCATTTGCTGACACCTGGAACCTAGAGAGCACTGAGTTTTAACTTGGAACTTGGTGAGTTAAAATGAAGATCCATAATGTTGGACCCTTCATGGTCAGGGACAGGAGAAGGTGTCTAGACAATATTTATTACCTGGGAAAGAGAAGTGTCAAGAAATTTATTTTTGTTTGTCTGGATTTAAGGAGAAAATATTCAAAACTACAAGTTTAGGGTTCAAAGTTAAGTTACCCATGGTGTTCAAGAAAGCCAAGATAACAAATTAAAGCATTATTTGTTAAATAATGTCCCAGGATGCTTGGCTGAAGCAAACAATATCCTATCTGGAGGAATACACACTCAGTTCAGATGTCACAAAATTATCAGAGATTAAGTTCTGAGCATAAGCTCAAAATAGAAAATTTAAAAATCATGTGAGAAAACAAGCTATGATACCCTCTCAATGTAACTTTTCCACTTAGGGTAAAGTTTAAGTCAAGAAAATTTAAGTCTAAAGTTTATAGGTAAATTCCAAATATTGATATATAAATCTTTAATCAATGTAGGTGGCAAATATTATAGGTTATGTTTTTAGATTATATGTTGGGAAACTAATTTCTTTTCAGAGCTAAACATGAAAAAGATGAATCAAATACATAGGAAAGTGACATAACTCATAACTGAAAAATTCTAGTAATATGTATCCTATTTATAACGTGTATGGATTTTGGAAGACCTTGATATGTTATAGCTGAGAAGACAAATAAATACCTTGCCAAATGAACGGAAAGTTCATTAGGAAGGTGATTGTTACTGAACAAAAATGAGGGTTTGGTTGCCTGCCATCACAAAAGGCAAACTCTAGAGGCAGAGGTTGGTGACCAAGGAAAGAGGTTTTTATTTGGAATCAGAACGATAGGAAGAATGGAGGACTCCCCATCTCAAAGCCCATCTTTTCAGCAAAACCCAGACAAAACACAGCCATCCTTAGCAAACAAAATGCAGTGCTCCATTTTAAAGTACTGCATTTTGGAGCCGAGGTGGCTGCTAAGTGGTCGTCAGGTAGCTTAGCTTGTTCCCACCTGCTGTCTGGCTTCAGGCTCCCTCCTGGAGGTTGGGTGTGGAGCCAGTGCCACCATTGGCCATGCAGCTGCTAGGACCACAAGGTTCCATGCACCAAGGCCAGAGAGTGTGTGAACACACCAGCAAATGCTCCACCAAGTCAGAGATTGAGAGAGAAAGAGATTCCCTCCAGAAGCCATGGGCCATGTGACTGCTAAGGTCACGTGGCCCATAGGGAGGACAGGTGAGTACACCACCAGAGTGCAGGTCCTGGGCCAGTACGATGAGCAAGAAGGTATTTGTTTGTTCCCCTGGGTTTATATAGTTTGGGGCATGGGATGAAACAGGTACTTTCACAGAATGACCAATAAACTTCCTAAACATTTGCGTGCTTTGGGTGGTCCACCTCCCAACCAAACCCTTCTTTCCCCAGGTGAGACCAACAGGCCTCCTTGGTCCAGCACCACCCTCTGCCACCATTTTAACTTCTATTGCACATGAGCCTGCCTTCTCCTAGTCCCACCCCTGATTTGGTACCAGAAGGGAGTACGAGGAGGGCTTTTTTCTCCATGTAGTTATCTTCCTAGCCTTGTGCATGCTCAGTGTAAGAACCTCCCCCTGCCACCATCATGGCCAACGTGGGAGACTCCTATAGTGCTCCATCAGCTCTGTGCCTCCCATGTCCTTGTCCAAGTAGGAAAAGAACTGCCCATACTTGGGACTCTCTGGTAAGAGTGACCGAACCAAAAGCCGAAAGGGACCCTGGAAACCCCTCATGGCCTCTCAGGCAGCACTGAGGATGGCCTCAGTGGGAGGGGTGGGGCATCTGCAGCCAAAAGCAGGACCTCCTCACCTGGGGAGCTTCTGCAAGGCACTATCTTGGGTCTATGTGGCATCACGGTCCACGGAAGTGCTGCAAAACTCAGTGTCCTTGCCACAGCCCCAGGCAGTTTGTAAAGGTATTGTCCTCTGACCTCTGCGCACCCCCCAAGGTTGAGGTCAGGTGCATAAGCTGCTCCCAGGATCTATTCCCGTGACCCAGCTCCATCTCCCCCCTACATCATCTCTATTCCCCACCCTCCGCCCACTCCCAGCAGTCTGGGCCTGTCTATCTGTATCATGATCATCCAATAAATGGTAAAACTATGTATTCTTGGTTCTCATACACATTTTTACTCTATAGAATATACAACTTATAAGGACTTTTAAACTTAATAAAGAATGGTGAATGACTTTGTGATATCTCTAGGTGACACAGAAAGCCATCCCCACAGCCCTCTTGCTCTCTTTTTATGCTAACAGGCTAACAAGCCTCTAAGAGAAAGTGACAAAAATAGTTCCAATAAAGTTGCTTAGATACTAGGAATAAACACACATAAACTGTTTTCTGTTCAACATGAATAGGCATAGATATACACAGTGAACACGGAAAGCTAATATTGTGCATTATAAAGATAGCAGGACTTTTGAAAAGTCCAAACAGGTGTGAAGCACACTTAGCACTTGGTCAAGGCTATTTTATACCATAAAGTCTTCTTGTTTTGTTCCACAACTAATAATTGAAGATCATGTTTGTCTTATACCTATAATTTGCATTGTTTTAGTACCATGCACAATGTAACTATGTTAAAACTATTTTTAATTATGTTAAAGGTAACATTATGCTATGAAATCTTGCCACTGGCAACAACACAGACAGACCTAGAGGGTTTTCTGCTGAGTGAAATAAATCAAAAAAAGAAAGGCAAATGCCATATGATTTCACTTGTATGTGGATTCTAAAAGACAAAATAAATAAACAAAAGAAAACAGAAACAAACTCATAGATACAGAAAATAAATATTTTTATTTGCCAGATGTGAGGGAGATCGCTGAAGGAAGGGAAGCAATTAAGAAGTACAAATTGGTAGTTACAAAATAGTCATGAGGATATAAAATACAGCATAGAGAATATAGTCAGTAACATTGTAATAACTATGTATGGTATCAGATGGATACTAGATTTATCAGAATGATCACTTCATAAGTCTTGTAAGTGCTTAATCACTATGTTGTACACCTGAAACTGACATTATATGTCAACTGTAATTGAAAAGTAAAAAATTATTTTTAAAAAAGTAACATTATGCTACATAAAACAAATGATTACTTATTATTTTTATAGTTTGAAAATCCTTATGGGTAATGTTTTCAACTCAATAACATCATAGATTTCTACCTGACTTGAAATTACTGAAAAATCTAATTTCCTTTTGTTCTCAACTCTTAAAAGTCTTCAATGTTTTTAACTATCTACCAATGGATTTTGTACATACCTGAAAATATAACATTTAATGCAAAAGTAAAAAGTCAGCTAAGTAATTTTTCTCTTGAAATCATAATTCTTAAAAATTAAAGCTAAAATTCATTAGAAAATCAATTTTGAGAACTGCCAAAGCGAGATCAATTTCAAAATAATTGAAAAGTCATGAAATTCCAATTTTCTCTACTTTGACTTAGTACTAGTTTTAAGATTGTTAAACTTAAAAATCAGGTGTTGATTTCTTACTCATTGCTTTGCAAATTAATGTTAATTTCATAATTGTAGGAAGATAAATGATGGACAATTCTCCCAGGAATTTTTCCAACAGGACCTGGGGAATAACCACATTTTCATATAGACGAGCTATTTTATACTGTTTTTCAAAAGGATATTTATGGAGAGAGAGAAAGAGAGCAGAGATTGGAAGGGAGGAAGGAGCGTGAGTGCCTGCGTGCTACTACCTAGGTGTATGAATATAACATACGATGGGTACTATATACATTCATCTTTTATTTACTCTCTGATAGGGCCAGAACCCCAACATCTCTCAGCAACATACAACCTCCGGCATCCATGTTCAGCCCTGGAGCAGATCCCTGGCAGGTTCCATGGAATCTTACCTTACACAAGTCTAATTAACCCCCCACTGAAGATCCGTGCTGAATCCTCACCAGACCTTTGGGTCTACTCTGTGCAGTTTCCTGTCCCCTGGTACCCTGTCTTGCCAAATTCTATCTGCTTAAAAAACAGCCGCAAACTCCAATATCTGTCTCCAAAATTTAGCGGGCTGTGTATCTGCTTGGGCACCCCACCCTTGCACAGTGGCAAGAATGCGTCCCAGACAAAAGAACTGAGGGGATAGTCGGCCCGCCTGATGTGATCCCTTTATCTCAATGACTGTGGTCTCACGATATCTTTTCCTCGGTGCTTAGAAACGCTGTCTCACATGCTTATTTTTGTCTTTTAGTTGTTTTTAGCGAGAGGGCAATCCCGTACCAGGTGTTCTGTCATGGCTGGAAGTGAAGTCTCCTCTGTTTAACTACTGATTTTATTTACCAGTTATGGAAATATTAACGTTTCCTGCATTTTCTCGAGTTGATTGTGTGTTTCCAGGCATTCTTTATATTTTCTGGCAAAAGGTTACTCATCATATCTTCTAGTTCTCATTTCAATGTGTGCAGCATTCACTCACTCCTAATTTTTTTTTGTGACTTCTCTCTTTTTCTTGATCAATTGCATCAGAGGTTTGTCAAATTTATTATTAGCCTTTTCAATGAACTCATCTTCTCTTGCTCAGTTGATCCTCTATTTTGAATGTTTCTCTACTCTGAGCAGCTACGAAGGCAGCTCTGGAAGTGAACTAATATCTCCCTGGAGCCCTCGATGCCTCAAGGGAGGCTGAGAACAGCTCAGTGAGGTAAGTTGCTGAAGGTGAATCTGAAGGTGTAGCTGGGTTAATATTTTCTCACTCCTTTCCACGATTTTGTCAGACATGTTTCTTTTCCAATTTATAAATGTGACACCAGACAAAGAGAAGCTTAAAAATTCACATTTGTTCAAATACTATGTTCTTTTGATTTTATGACTCGATTTTTTTTTCATGTATGGCTAATATGTTAATAAAAGAGAAAAGGAGCCCACAAAATACTTCTCAACTATAATTAGCTAATGTGGAAAACAACACTTTGCAAAGCAAAAGAGTCTTAAAATCAAAGGACAACATTTTAAGCAGGAATATTAAAGGTATTATTTTATTACTTTTTAATTACTTTTCTAGATCTCCCATGTCCGATATTAGTAATATCTATAAATAACACTTAAAAGGCCTTCTAATTAATATGTTGTAAAGCTCAATTTCCTCTCCAAATGCAGGAAGAAATACTCAATATGACAGCAACTACCACCAATGTGGCCTTCATCTTTGCAATCTGACCACTCCGCACTATGCCACTTATATAACCTGAACATGTTACCCATCTTCAATGCTACACAAGCATTTTGCTAATACTTGAGGAAACTTATAAAATGATAATATAACTTAAAAAAAAAAGAGTTAAATCCAAGTCAGAAGGGACCAAAAGCTTTGAAATGAGTTAGCAAAATATACTTCTCCTGAAAGACTCTGTTTTGGAAGATTTCCAGAATAATTCAGGACAGTCAGAAAAAATGATTACCAATAACAGCAACCTTTTAACACCAGTAAATTTAGTTTGTTTCAGTAGTGAATGCCTTTGAGAACTACAAACTATGGTTTTAAGATGCACATACACACCCTTTTTATTGCTCTCCCCACAAACCTGTATTTTCTTTAAGTTCTCAGTTTTGCTCTCCATAGTTTTACACACCATTGCTTCTCACAAGCACACCACACAAAGTTTATGAAGGATCATTCTATTTCTAGGTAGGTCTACCTCCCCGTCCAACTTGATCGTGCCACTGAGCAAACACCTGGGCTGCCCACGTGAACTTTAGCCTTGCTTCTAAGGAGCAGATGAGACAATGTAAAAACTGCTTTCAGAGTGCTGTACCTAAACTCACCATCTTCCTTTCTGGCTTCTGAAAAAAGCACCCCTTCCCCAACTGGGTATCTTCCTCACTCTTAAAATATTTTGGTTTTGGTCAGGAGGAGAAGACATCCAACCGGTTCTTGATAACTAATATAAGTAGCACGTTATTAGCATTTTCAAGGTAGATCTAAAACATTATACCATTTGATTTTTCTAAGCCATAATATTAAGGTAGATATTATTTCTATTTTATAAGTGAGCCTCATGGCACACAGCTAGAGTTGAGACTAGGAACCAGGTGTTTGGATTCCAAATTTAGTACTTTTTCTGTGATAATCTTCTGCTCCACCTTATTCAAGTGGTTTCGGTTCTCTCCATGTTTCTCTACACTAATATGCATTATAAAACCTGGATAACAGGAGAGCACTTTGTTTCTCTTTCTGCAGTACAGAGTTTGGTTTAACTAATATTTTAAAATAAAGTATGCATCTGACAAAATCAGGGATATTCGATTTCTTTTAGCAGGTTATTATATTTTATAAATGAGAAACCTGCGCCTCAAAAAGGTCAAGTGTCTCACCTAATTCACACAGGACGCAGTGGAGACAGGACTTAAACCAAAGTCTGACTCCACATTCTAGTCTTCCCACTGAATAAATCATCACACCTTCTTCTAGGGTTATTTCTCTGGCAAATTCTACCAGAAGCAAATTTACTTCGCATAAAACACTTGCTCTAAGACTATCCTGATTAAAATTGGATCATAATCTGTCCTGACCTAGAGTAAATCTGAGGCAAAACACGTATTCACTTAGCACTAACTACACATTTCCTTCTGGAGTTTGCTACAATCACAGCATTCCTTTGGGAAGAGTCCAATCCTTAGCCTCCCTGGCACAATATGAGATGACTCAGGTCAAACGAGAGCAGCTCCAAACAACCCCTTCTAACAAGACCCTAAGAATGTCAATGACTCAGGTATTATTGTTCTCAGATGATCTTCGGTCATGACCACTCACAAGTACAAAAAAAAAAAAAACATTAAGTGATACAAGATGGGGAAAATCAAGGAGAGGGGTTTCATTGCTTTCAAGCTACAAAAATAAATAAATAAATGAACCAACGGACTAAAGCATAACCTGATGAATGACAGTCTTCCTTCAAATTAAACTTATTTTTTCCTCTTTTGAAGAAAAATGCTAGATAAGACCTAAAAGTAGTGACTCTCTGAAGTCCTCCAGGAAATGTTTGTTTTGTCTTACATATAAAACCATAACTAGTACTGCAAAGGACTTGATGTCCCCGTTAAGAGTGAAAAAGACCATGGTAAACAGATGGAGGGGCTGATAGCATGTTGCATGGAGGCACTCTTTACCAGGCCCTTGAATTGCTCCTTTCAAAAGGAGGAAAAATTTCCTGCTTTAGTGCATAACAGAGAAAGGCAAATAGTCTGGAATGACCTCAGAAGATTTAGCAGTTTTCCAAAGAGAAACTGAGTTTTTGCAAAGCTTCAATTAACTGAACATTTGCCAAACCACTTGGAAAATTTCTGCATTCAGGAAGGAGAAAGACTCTCACCATGCGAGGTACTCTCCATAAGAAGTCATTACAACCTCTGAAAATATTTTTATCATTAATTATATGAGTGGTTATATCAGAATTCTTAGTGTGCTTCTCTAATTCCCTTCCTTTCTATACAAACACAGCTTTTTAAAAGGAAAGCCTGAGATTTACTGACTCGTATAATCCCAGTAGGACTTAGTATGTTCATTCATTTAGCAACAGTTATGTTTAACATTGTTTGAAGCACTGGGGATACAATGACATCTGATTCATGAGCATTTCTTGAGCATTTACTATGTTTTGGCACTGAACTAGAGCATGGGATATGGTGGTGAACTAGACAGTCAAGTATCCTACCCCCTGGGAACTTTCAGTCTAGTTCAGTGAGTCTTAATCCTGGTTGTGAATCAGAATCACAAGGGAGCTTTTAAAATAGGCCACTCACAAGACCCCACCCAGTACCAGTTAAATCAAAGTCACTGGTTTGGAGGTAGATGCAGACAATAAAAGAGAAGGTTACCATATGAATGCAATGTAATGACTGAGAAGAATAAGGTATATTTTCGAATAACATAGAAAATACACACAACCCAGATTCAGAACTGAGTAACATGTTTTAAATGATTTATCCTTAGTCTTGGAAATAAAGGGAGTAGTAGTATTTTGGACAAAAGGAATGTGAAATTTGAAGGTGGAGAGCCACGTTTCTGATGCAGTACAGTGAGTGACATTGCTACTTTTTATGAGAATAGCATGTGAAGCACAAGGTTCAAAGAGTGAAAGACAACCATAGGGACTGGACAGTCGGTAGAAGCCAAAGCAAGAAAACCCCAGATTCTTGTGCTGAGGATTTGGGAGTTCATTCCAGAAACAACTAAAGATTTGGAGTGTTGACGTAGAAACATCCAAATCTGTAGAGAATTTTTATGCATTTACTTGAGTCAAACTGACAACAACAGCTGGGAAGCAAAACCTCAACAGAGAAAATGCTCCTGAGGATGGCAGCTTTACAGCTTCTTTTATACACTAGAATCAAAGGAGGAACTGTAAGGAGGGTTACATGAAATCCATTGGCCGTATTATAGATTAAGGGGATGGGAGAGAGCAAAGTGGTGGTGGTTTGGGGGGAATCTCTGGGACTGGATTAAAAGTAAAACTGAGAGCTACATACTTCTTTTACACTGGTGGGAACAGCATATACTTTATAATAATACTATTTCTACAAGACACAGAGATAGTATTCAGAGAGTAAGATAATAACGAGGGGTTCTGTGGTCTCTGCCCTGGTGTGGTTGTGCCCGAAGGCGTCTGGAAAAGGAGATCACTCTAATATTTCAAAGGTGTATGTTATCTAGAGGCAAAAAGACAATAGACACGTTCACTTAAGGTAAAGAGTGAAAGTATGAGGGAGGAACGAACTTGCCTTTTTCCTCAAGGTTCTTCTGACTGGTCTAATAATCAAGTAGACAAGGGATACATTAGCAAAAGGAAGTGAGCAAATTTAATACATATATATGTATGGGAACCTTGCACACATGGAAGAGTCAGAGTCTCCACCTGCAAGAGCAGTTCAGAGGCAGACAGCGTGGCGGACATACATAAGACATTCTGAGCTACGGATGAGATAATGCGCCTTGGAGTTTCAAGGGGAACTTCAGGAAGCTAAGAACAGAAGTTTAGTAAATAGAAGTTTGCCCTGCCCTATAAATGGATCAAAAGAAGTTATCTCTACTAACACCTATGGGCAAGGCCCCTGCTCAAATTCTTCTAGGTAGTTGGGGAGAGGCAGAAGTTTTTCTTGAGCCTACTGCTGAAGTTGCCTTTAGCACACAAAAAAATGTGCATATCACAGAAGCACATCTTGGGGGGACTCGTTCTAGACCCCCTACCCCAACAGAAGCTACAGGCCTAGGACATGACTACTCTCCCTGACACCCTCTCAGGAACTTTCACATTCGGACCGTCCCACATGGTTACTTTTGGTCTCTCAGTTTGTAGGGCCTGCCATGCTGGTTTCCTCTGAGCTTGTCAAGTTTAGGATGTGGCCCCTTTTACACACACCGAAGGGAATTTTAATAAGAAACTAATGTGATCATTGCACATTCTTTTGCTTTCTTTACTCCCGGGCCGTGGATACTTAAATTTTGCTGGTCGTGAAACAACTACACAGTAACCACAAGCTGTGTCATCGCTTAATCGCTGGAGGAAAACAACTGATCTGCTAAAGCTATCTGTCATTATCCACTTTAATATGTGTCCAGCTTTTTCTATTTCCTTTCCAGCAAAACCAGTCATTTGCCTTGCTGCTAAGACTTTCCCAAGCCCAAGCCCTGAGGAGCGGCTGAGGACACAGCTCCCTTGTCCCCAGGGAGAGGAGAAATCAGTGGGCTATGGAAGGAACGACCGGTGCTTCGCGAACGGACCTCCAGTGGAGAGGGAAGCCATGATTCTAAAATGGTTACTGAAGCATCTGTCAGCTTGCTTACTTGATAAAGCAAGAAAGGGAACCATTTATTTTCCTGGGAAATGATGGTAATTTAAACTTTTTTCAGACTCTCTCGTAATTGCCTCTATGGGTTTTATGAAGCCTGAAACATATTTTTGTTATTTATAACCCTTATTTCCCCCACTATTCATAAACTAGTGAAAACCAGTTCTTATAAATAAGAAAAAATTCAAGGACAGTACCTGCTTGTGTGACTCAATATTTTGATTTGATTTAAAAATCAATAATTTATTTTAACTAAATGACAGACATTTTATTCCTATGTACAAAGAACTCAGAAATTCCTCCCTACCTCCCACATCCCGTTTGGTCACAAGAGATAATGGCTGCATTGACAAGAGCTATTTCCAGTTCCTGTCAAGGGTCATTTCAGAAAGAAAGCAGAAGCAAAAGCCTCACACTATTATTTTTATTTTAAAACATTTAAAAATAAATAACTAGCTATTGGCCTCAAGGGTCCTCTTGTTTCTGCGAATGAAAACCTTGGGAGGAAGTAGTTTGACGCTGGTGAAGCACCAGGTTGGCCAGATTAAAAGGGACCAAAGACAACAGACCGCGCCGAAGTATCAGTCCTCTGAGCTACAAGTCGGAGAGCTTGACTGGTCTCCCATGGGCTCTGCCAGTGGCCTTCTGGGGTCAGTCACAAGAGACCAGTGCTCACCTGAGGCGAATTTGGGTATTTTGAGAAAGGTCAGAGAGCAGAAGGCTACATCCTACAACATACATATTAATAGCAACTACCGTTTACTCTGGTGTAGGCACCACACCAGGTGTTTTATAGACATGTCTGGTTCTCCCTGAACTGTTGTCCTCATCCATACACTGCAAATATAATACCGACTGTTACCAGCATTAAAAACAATGGTGATAATAGAGGTGCACCCACAATAGGTGCTCAATAAATGTGTTTCCTCCTCTCATCTCCCTGTTTATCTTCATTACCTGGTATTTGCATTTACTAGGTTGATGAAGCTGAATCAATTTGTCTTAACATGTGAGGTAAAAACACTTCAAAGCCCCACTAAGCACACTGACCTTTTTCTATAACTAGGAAAATATGTGTCTTCTTACCTCATTCTCCAACTGGCCTGTGAACGCACCTGTGCGCACGTGCACACCCATGTGCTGACATGAGAGTTGCTCAGTCCTGTCCCAACCGATAGCAATGAGCAGAGCCAAGCACCAGCACTTCAAGGGCAGTTTTGTTTAGAGCTCTCCAGTGCCCCAAATAGCTAAGGAAAATGTGTGATGTCTTAATTGCTGTGAGCAGCAAAGCCATTTTCAATATTACAGTGGAAACTATGCAATTTTCCAATAAGAATAAGATGAGCCATGTCAGAAAACAAGAAGTCCTTATCTAATTTGCTATTCTAAAAACACTGTGATATCCTCGTGGGGCCAATATCTGGTTACCTGATTCCCAACGGAAACATAATAATAATAAAATTAAGATAGAGATATGCCTCAGTACTTAGCCCAATTTACAAGAATTCAGAATATCATAGGTCACTCCAGCCCCACTCTGCTCTCTGTGGGAAAAAGTAGAAAACAAAGTAAATTCTTTCATGTCCTTCTCAAATATCATAGTGACAAAGTTCAAAAAACTGTAAGAATGAGAAAAGCAAAACTAACAACAACAACAAAAAAAAACAAGATATTCCAATGATGCAATTTATTTATTTACTCCTAAATATATTTCCCTGACCTCCTTGTTATTCTGGGACTCATGAGCAGATGCCTTAAATTTCCAAGAGTTTTGAATGAATGAATTTGTTAGGTGGTCAAATAATTACCTTTGTTTATTACCTTCCAGTTTCAGGATCTTTAGTAATAAATTTTGCTGGTAATAAAGAATCCCTTACCTGCCCTCCCACGCACACGTACACACACACACCTGGTGGAACTTCCACAGCATGAGTCTATAATAGGCAGATGAGTCCCATTTTATGAGACTCTGCCACCAAACTGATGATGTCAACTTACTGCTCTTTTATATTATGCTTGTAAATACCTGAAATGGAAATCTTAGGATCATAGATCAAACATTACAAGGTTAAAAACATTACAAGGTAAAAATGTCATGTGCCTCAATTAGAAATTATTCTGCTTGGTTCATATTTTCCATTTGAAACTTTTTTTAAAGAGCCCCGGTTTCTCTGAGGTTTTTCCCAGGAGGGTAAAATGTTATGCCTAAAATGTTATCCAAATATTTCAGTAGGAAGACAGAGTTTGTCCCAATAATATCACCATCACTTTAAAAACCAGAGTAAAAATTATTAATAAAACAGTTCAATAAAAATGGAATGCCTCAAATTATCAGCATTGTTTCAGAAATTAGATCTTAGAATATTTTACCTAAATATAAGAAGTCAGTTAGCATTTGTTGGGCCTTTTCAAAGGCTCTATCCATTTTCTCTTGTTGTACAACAAATCACCCAACTTTTAATGAAGGTGCTCAATAAACCTTTACTTAAATCATTTTGCAGGTCAGTAATTTGGGCTGGTCAGCTGGGCAGTTCTGGTTACAACCAGACTCACTCACTCATCTCAATCAGTTCCTGGGGCTCGTAAAGTTCTGGTCAGTCAAGGATGGTGTGGTGGACAAAACAATGATCCCCTCCCCCACCCAAAGATGTCCCTGTCCTGATCCCTGTAACTTGTGAATATGTTACCTCACATGACAAAGGGAGATTAAAATTGCATACAGAATTAAGGTTAATCAATTCATCTTAAAATAAGGAGTTTAACCTGGATTATTTGGGTTGACCCAATAAAATAACAAGTGTCCTTAAAACTGTAAAAGAGAATCAGAAGAGGATGTCAGAGTAATGAGGTGAGAAAAACTACACCTGTAATTGCTGGCTTTGGAGACAGAGGAAGGGGCCATAAACCAAGGAACACAGGCAGCCTCTGAGGTTGGAAGGGGTAAGGAAAGGATTATCCCCTAGAGCTTTCAGAAAAGAACAAAGCGCAGGCAATACATTAATTGTAGCCCAGCGAGGTTAGTATTGGACTTCTGACCTACAGAATTGTAAGATAATAAATAGGTGCTTTAAGTCAATAAATTTGCGGTGATTTATTGTAGAAGCCATATAAAAATAACACAGATCATCTCATTTGGGACACTTTGTCCCTGCTCCACATGTTCTCTCATCCTTGGGCAGGTTATATCTTGGGGTCTGTTCAGATGAAAGGTAGGCAGGATCCAAGAGACTGAGTAGGTAGAGTGCAATGCCTATTTGTATCTAAGCCCAGAAGTGACACACTATCATTTCTGCCACATTCTATTGGCCACAGCAACTCACAAAGCCAACTCCAATTTAAGGAGTAGGGATATAAATCCCACCTCCTATTGAGAGGAGCTGTCAGGTAGCTCAAATAAAAAAAGGAAAGAATTAAATCTACTTTTTCAAACAGTTTACCACAAAGACCAGAATCTTCACATCTATTATAATTTTTTAGGAACTGGGTTTAAAATTTGAGCAATGATATTATTTTAAAGATAAAAATAGTATGTTGTATACTTTAAAAAATTTATTAGTTTTAAATTGTACTACTATTTACCTCTCTCAAGAACTTGTGAAATCCTATATTTTTTGCATTTAAATTAAGTTAATATTATTCGGGGTGTCTAAATTACTTGGATATCTAAAGCAGAATTGTCTGAGAGAAATATAATGAGAGTTACATACATCATTGAAAATTTTAAGTACTCACATTAAAAAAAGTAAAATTAGGAGAAATAAATTTAAATAGCGTATTTTATTTTATTTAACCAAATATACCTAAATATTATCATTCACTGTGTAATTAATATAAAACATTAATGAGATATTTTGCATTTTTTTCATGCTAAATCTTCAAAATGCCCTTTACACTTCTTAGAACATCCTAATTTGTATTAGCCTCCTTTTAAGTGCTTAATCATCCCATATGTCTAGCGGCTGCCGTACTAAAGAGATCATATCTAAAGGATTTAATGTAAGCCCGCCCCCAGGCAAAATTTTAAGCTGCTAGAAGTTTGTCCTTAGTGCTCCTCTTCTCTCTTTTCTGCACTGAGGAGTCTCCCTGCTTCCTCTTTCCAGAGGTCTGTGGCCCACACTGCTGCTCTGGGAAGACAAGAGAGAATAGGCCATGGAACTACATTGTCATTCCAACAGCCCTGGGTTTGAAACCTGAAATGCCATTTACTGGGCCTTACGCCATAACCTAATCCGGGCTTCAGATTTATCATCAATACCTATCTCACTATTCTTCATGAAATTTTTATAAATTCCAAATGCAATGATCTCTATTAAGGCATTTAGCACAATGCTTGCCAGAATAAAGGCATCATAAAGTAACTACTGTTAGGTTTTTTTAATCATGTCTGTCAGGAGAAGGTAATGCTTACTATTAACACAATGGACTGCTTTCAAATTTCACGTGGCAAGCACACACTGTAGAGGGTGTTTCTTCGGTGGAAGAGAATTAATCAGGGGTACAAAGAGATGGTAGGGAAAAGTATATTAGAGAGCAGGTATCCTGTGAGATCCCTAATACTTCTAGCCTTCTCTCCTGATGTTATAAAAAAAAAATTTGATTTTTAAGAAGCCATATTTCAATTCAACATAAAATAATTTACAGTTATTTTCACTGTGAGAACATTTTTCATCAGAGTATGGCATAAACAATAAACTGGGTTTATATACATACTTTTTTTAAGCCTAGAGGTATACCGATTTTCCTAAATTAGGAAAACTACAATCTGACTAAATACAGCAATGAAAATCAAAACAAAAAAAGAGAAACCTTACGGTTTTTCTTATGAGGTAGACAAATCTAAACGCTGCTACATAATACTAGCAAAGTACATACTGTCTTAGGGGATCACTGTTCTTCCAAAATGAACAAAAATATACTATTATTAGTTTCCCAGAAAATGAATACAATATTAGCAAATTAATATTCACTTTGTAAGTCAGCCAGAGTGTCCTCTGATACCTCCAAGACATACAGTCACAATATAGGTACGACTGAAAACAGTGTCTTTGGCCTTCAGCCAACTGACTGGGCACCAGTATCTGGCAGGTGTAATAGTGGAGCAAAACGGTCAGCAGGTGAGGTGGGCTCCTGGGCCATCTGGCAGCTGGGCAGACACTGGAATACCTTTCTCAGGTACTTGGTGTATTAGTTTCTTGGGGCTGCTGCAACAAGGTACTATAAAGTGGTAGCTTAAAACAACAAAAAGTTATTGTCTCAGAGCGCTGGAGTCCAGGGCTCTGCTCCCTCTGAAGTCTGCCCTGTAATCTTTCCTTGTTTCTTCTGAGCTTCCAGTGGGTTACTGACGATCCCTGGCCTTCCTTGGCTGGCAGCAGCCTAACTCCCATCTCTGTCTTTGTCATCACATGTTCTTCTCCTTGTGTGTCTGTGTGTTCACACGGACAACTTCTAATAAGAACACTGACCACCCTGGATTAGCAGTCTGCCCTACTTGAATAGGACCTCCTTTTACCTATTTACATCTGCAATGACCCTATTTCCAAATAAGGTCACATTCTGAGGTTCTGGGAGTTAGGACTTCCAACCTATCTTTTCGAGGGACACAAACCAACCCTTAAAACTTGGTTTGATTAGAATTTGGAAAAAATGGTTGAGGGGCAATGCAGCATAGTGGTTAAAGGCATGGACTGCTGAACACTTAGCAGTCTGGATGAACTCCAGTGAATTCTCAAGGAAGTTGCTTAACCACAGGTGCCTTGCTTTTGTCTATATAATGAGGATGTAGTAGTACCTAATTAACAAGGCTTTCTGAGGACTCAATTAACATATGAAATGCCTAATTAGTGCCTACCATATAGGAATACTGTAAAAAAGGTTACTAACAGCTATGCTGCTGATCTGTTTTGATTTTGCTCTTCGAGTAGAGTTATTTTTCTTTCCGTCATTTATGCTCATTGTACATAGACAGAAAAACTTTCTGGAGGGAGATTTGGCCACACATATCAAAAGCCTTAAAAAATGTTTATAATATTTGATCTATGTATTACATATATGTATGTGTGTGTGTGTGTATATTCTAAATAAATAGTTTAAGATGAGTGTAAAAATATTACTACAAGTTTTTCATAGTCCTAGTTATAATAACAAAAAGCTATTTCTGTAATAACTGATTTTTAAAAATCATGATCTATGAATATAATCATATATTATCAATAACTAAAAATTGAATTTGAAATCATTTTGACAAGAATATACATTCATTATGTATTGTTGAGTGAAATGAGAACAAAAGTACAAACAGCAGTACTGTTCAATAGATTTTCTGCAATGATAAAAATGTTCTATATCTACACTGTCCAATACGGTTTCAATGACAATACCTGGTAACCAAACACTTGAAATGTGGCTAGTGAAACTAAGAAACTTGGTTTTTAATTTTATTTAATTTTAATTAATTTAAATTTAAATAGTCAGATGTGGCTCATGGCTACTATATAAACAGCAAAGTGCAGTACCTTTTGTTTGATTCTGCTCTTTCTTCACTTTCCTTTAAAGGGAATCTCTCTCACGTCCCTGTCCTTCCCTCCAAATTCCACTTTACAAGTAATCCCCACTCTCCTCCCTCTATTTTTTTCTATATGTCTCATCTGGTCTCAGGGGATAATGCAATAAAACATATCCTTTTCTTTTTTTATTTAATCTTTGTTGTATTTTTTCCATTACCATTTACTCTCTTTATATCCCCTTCCCCCCAGCAATCACCACACTGCGAGGGATAATGATACTTTACGTGCTACCAATTTTGTAAGTATTTGGAATTTAACCAAAAATTGACCTACTACCAAAATAATCTCATGAGAATTTCACACATTAAGCAGAATATGGGAGCAGTACATAAAATTATTATTTACCGTACAATAAGAGACCTTCCATATTCACACTTTAAAACATTAAATGCTGCTCTGAGAACAAACCATCAGACTTATTTAGTGAGGACACTAATGTGCTAAAATACAACTAAAATATAGAGTAACTGCAACTTTGCAGAATTGGTTTATTAGCTCTACCAGTTTTCTTGTGGTTTCTTTAGGATTTTCTCTGTATAGGATCATGTCATTGGTGGCTACAGATAATTTTACTTCTTTTCCAGTTTGAATCTTATTTCTTTTTCTTGTCCAATTGCTCTGGCCAGAACTTCCAGAACAGTGGTAAAAGTGGGGATCCTAATTTTTCTCATGATTTTATGGGGAAAGCTTTTTATTCTCTCACCATTGAGTATAATGCTTTTTGTTTGAGTATGGGATTTTTGTTCATAAATAAATATCCTTCACCATGTTGAAGAAGTCCCCTTATATTCCTAGTTTTCTGAGAGTTTTTATAATAAAAGGGTGTTAGACTTTGCAGTGGCGAATTACTTCCTGGTAATTAACATCCTGTAAACAGCCCCTAGTATTGAGCTTTGCATCATCAACAGTTTTATAAGTATTTGCTGAGTTGAACCAATTTGAAAACAGCATATACCGAAAACCTTAAATCACATATCAAGAAGTATTCTTTGATAAATTATCCTAAGAGATTCGTTTGGAGAGTTTGGCTCCCCCCGCGCCCCCATACAAGCCATGCAATTTACATACAAGTATTTTTTTAAAGATCGCCTTGTACGCTAATTAAATTTTAAAATATGTAAAAAGTTAAATCTGACACCTAATACCACTAGTAAATATAGTTGTTTAGGAACACTTCTGGATTTGAACAGGCTCAGTCAAATGAGGGCACAGGGAAGCAGAGCCTTTGCCTGGACTGTCTGCACAGAGTATTTGCAGCTCGCGAGCCTGTGCCAGACATAAAAGGTTCCTCGAGAGCTTGATGTCAAATGTGAATATCTGACAGTTTTCTCTAATTAGATCACATGACATAAATTTTTAAAGTCTATCAACATCAGAGTAACATCTTGAAATAAGGAACCCTGTGGCTTCCACCAGAAGTCTCTATTTTTCCTCCTGGGTACATCTGCGGCATTTCTTGCTAGGTAGGATGCCCCAGGTATGTTATTTTCCTTTCAGGCATCCCAATTGGACCTCGCTGATGAAAAAAAAAAAATCCACAAGGAACATGCAGTACAAAATAATATTTGTCACTGATGTGGTAGAAATAGAAAATTACACAAACAATTTGGGAATTATAGGTTCATCACCACTGGGGTGAAAAGTTATAGACCATTTCTCACCCTCAATTATCCATTGGTTCCCTGTTGTGCCTGGGCCAAATATTTGGTTTCTTTGCATGCTCCTCTAACTGCTTCACACCAAGATCTAACACTCAAAACTTCCAGCCAGGAGTGACACTGGCCAGGTTCTTGGTGAATACCTTCGAGAGCAATAATATATCTTTACATGTAACTCATAATTAATCACTGAACTTCCTTTGGGGAAAAAAAAGATTTGGGGGTATATTTTACTGTCTGGGGGCAAGAAATGACAGGATGAGAAGAGAGGAGAAGCAAGTAAGGGGGGATGATTGAAAACATTTGACTTGGCCTGAAATAAAAGTACATATTTCACACATATTTTTAACCAACCCCAAAAGACAGCCTGACTTCGAACACGCTTAACAGGAAGCCACTTACTGTTGGAATGTTTGCTGAGCCCATCCAAAACACACACACTCCTAATACCCCTGGGCTATCTAAAAAGAGTTGGGGTGAAAATATTTAATTTATATGTGTGATCCTGCTTCCTGTTTTATTTTTTCCCTCTCTGCCAACTCTGTTTTTCAAACTTCGTGAAAAATGATAGGAAACCCATTTAATTTTTCTCCCCACCCTTTATTGACCCAGCTGTACATTCTACCTCAATTTATAGCTCATACCTGGCTTGAAGACCAAAGAAAGAGAGAAAGGTAAAGACGGATGTTAAACGCTCATGGTTACTGTGGTTAAAAAGGAATCTGGGTGGAGGGAAACTGGCTGTGGTGTCAATGTCAAGGGCAGGAGGGTGTGGGACAGGGGCTTGCCTTGGCTTTGAGAATGTGTGCATTCAGTAGTGTGCATTCGAAATGAGTGAAAGGAAGGGTACAGAGAGGAGGGAAAAGAGAAGGAGTTTTCTGAGTATTAGATGAGTGACTGGAGACACGGAATCCTATTAAATTTCAAAGAAACAATCCTGGTTATCAAGAAGAATTTTTAAACATTTCTAACAAAAAATAGACCCAAAGAATTAAGAACTATAATTCAAGCAAAAGATTTTCCAAAACTTTCTTTAACTATATTGGAGTGCTTTTATACTTAGTTTAATCTTGAAGTTATGCTCTTTTAGAATAAAATGATTTCCAGATGGGTGTACTTTTCTTAGTATACCTGTTACCCTTATTATGTTATTTTGATTTCATGAACTGCTGAATCAATGTGCAATAAAACAGTTGAAAGAAAATCTGAAACCAAATGGAAATCCAGCAAGTTTGAAGTTCAGATTTCAAAATTCTTGAACTCAATTTAATTTTCCCAGAAAGCTGACCACACTCAATGGAAATCCCGTCATAGGAAGGGTTTTATAATTGAGCAGTTTGTTTTAAATACTTTAGAAGAGGTGGGGAAACCTGTAAATACCTGAACTCAAGTATTTCAACATTGCCTCTTGAGGCTATGTTTCAATAATTAATTTCAGATCAGACGAACACTCTAAGGGGAACACCATTCTGGGATATTCTACCTGTCACCATGGGCTTTACAATGCTTTAATGCCCAGGTAACTGTTCTGCCTTAAATTTTTACTTGAAGTTGATAAAAGCAAGACAAAGCACTTTTAAATTCTTGTGGAAATAAGACTGCATTACTGATTCTTATCCCTATAACAGATTTTCACCACAGCTTATTTTAAGGAAGGTGATATATGAGATTTCTGATATATTTCCAAGGTAAACTAGAGTGGGTTATCAGTTCTGCCCAGCAGTCATCTGCAATAATCATTAAGATTACTGTTACGAAATTCCTGGGAGCAATTTCCTCACAATATTAGATCTTCTGGAACTATGTGCCATCACAGGATTGTCTCCATTCACCTGTGAAATGGGCCATCCCAGTGGTGTGCTGGTTAACCAGCTATTGTGGTAGGGGAAGAGGTTGATTATAATCTTGGTCGATTTCCATAGTATATATTCTCCCATCATCGTCAATTCCAAAGCACTGACTTGATGATGTCACTGAACACAGATATAAGCCAGCTCCAGCACCCAAATATTCATGCCAACCCGACACCCCAGGACCAACAGAATGTGTCAGATGGCAATACGCTTCCCTCCTAAGTGTACTTGGGTTCCAGATACCTTCATTTTCTACCTCTGGTGACCAAAAAGCCAAAGAATCCTGAAGCCATAGGCACGGGGGTCCACTTTGGGTAGGTAAACTCTCAGTGCTGTCTTAAGGAGTCCAACCCACCGCCCTGGCCTTTCCGCTCCTATTTCTCGCACTCTGGACCTCCTTCTGTGTCCTGACGCTGGTATCCACTTGGCTCTGCAGGGTCTCCCAGGGATGGCTGATTAGGGGTTTACTTTCTCTCTTCACTTCCACTAGAATCTTGCCTCCCAGAGGTAAAAATCTAACTCCAATTCCCTCAACACCACTTTCCACAGTCAGGGACTCAAACTGCTCTTGACGCAGGGTTTGGCTACTTCAAAAAGCCCCCCAAACCATGTTCTCAGCTCTTCCTCTGTGTCAAGACCCTCTAACCCCAGAGGCTGGTACTTGCCTGCACTGGAATGGCATTTTTGCTACATTTCCTGAATTAAAGGCTGTGGCCTCTTTGTTGATGTAGAAGCCTCTACAGCTGGTCCTGTCTCCATTACTTCCTTCTACTAAACTTAGTCCCTTCAGGGTCCTTCCTGTTTCCACGTTTTGGTGTAACCCTCCTAGAAGCCATTCCAGACAGGCCCTGAGTAGGACCAAATATTTCTTCTCAACCTAACAGTCACTCCCTGTTATTCAAACATAAAAGTCGCTTTAAGGTCAAGAAATTACTCAAATCTTTCCATGTAGAACTATAATTTTAATATATTTTACTTGAGTGACAAAAACTACCATAATTAGGAGAATTTTAAGTCTAATGTACACTTTCTGGTTCACAACAGCCCCTCATTCATTTGAAAAAGTAGTTTGCATATGACTAAATTAGATATGTACGTGACGCCTAGCATGACACCTGTATACAATAGCACAGAATGAAAGCTAACTACGATTATCATTGCTGTTCCTGCTCCAGACGTATTACCTCACAATCAGACTCCCAAGAGATCTTTTCATGCCAATCTTATCCCTATACAAAGCACACAGAGGGAGCCACCACTTTCAAGCCTGAGTCTGATCAGGTCATAAAACATAAATTTATTTAAGTTTTCCAATGTTTTCTCACAAACCAAGAATTAAATACAAAGATCTTGCCTCAGCCTGCAAGGGCGCTCATGCTCTGTCCTCTGCCTAACCCTCCTGCTTTCTCTCTGATCCTCAGGTCAAGCTTCCAGCCTTCACAAGGCCTTGCCCTTGCTGCCTGCCCCCGGCATACTCTTCCTCTAGATCAGCACATGGCTGTCTCCTTTCCAGTCACCAGATCTTGGTTTAAATTATATCACCTTGGAGTGGCTTTCCCTGCTCACCCAATTTAAACAGCCCTCCGCTCACTCTCTATCACATCGCCTTATATTAACCCTCTCTATAGAAATGCTATCCTTCTGTGCTTTGTCTATTGTTTATTCATTTATTGTCTGTCTTTCTCATTCAAATGTAAGCAGGCATTCTATCTTTCTAATCATTGTATTCATATAGCATCTAATTTGGAAAACATCTACTTTTTTTCAGCCTACAAACCACGTGTGGGTATTGTTGCAGACTCCTTGAATTAAATCCTTGGCCCTGTCCCATCTGTGGTAGACTACATTAAATGATACTGCCTCTGAAACCTAACAAATCATAATCCTCACACAACCATTTGAAACTGAAGGCAACAGTACCTATGCTCCAAACTTGGCCAGTTAGTTGCTATGGCCAGTTACTGTCTCCCACAGCCATTTGATCTGCCTTCTCCCAGGCCCCCATCTTGATATTGACAGGATCACTAACTAGGTGCCTCATGTAACTGAGAAGGTATATACCATAAAACATGATCTCTGAAATCTGGAATTTTAGCATTTTAAGTATCCACATCACAGTAAGTAGATTGATTCATCTCCAGTTATTGCAGGAAAAAGGAATGGGATATGAAAGAGACCGAAAGCTACTTTATAGAAACAGAGGCTTCTGAGTAATGGCAGAGAGTCTTCTAGAGAACCCTCAAGCTAGTTGGGTTGGTATTAAAGTCATGGGCATTCTTACGCAAACTCTATGCCTGGGCATTTTATAGGAAGCATTTTTGCTGAAACTACTTTCACATAGCAGGCAAATTACTTTCCTCACCGTCTCTATATAATTAGTAGAGAAAACAAATTTTAAGAACAAAGAATATCATTCATAAGCTGTGTTTCACAATAAATATGAATTATCCAACTGATGATTACTGTTGCAGACATACAGGCTGAGAATTTGGCAATAATGACTGCCAAAGAGTGACAATAGAGACTGAGAATTTGGCACTAGTGACTATTCCAATATGGACTGGCAAGGAACAGAGAACCAGGATGAAAACCAGAGTAGAAGAGGACAGAGATCCAAAACCATGAGGACATGGACACTTGGGCTGTGTCTCTTGAAGTTTCACCCAAACATGAAACCACTGATAGATTTACTTGTGTATTATTTGTAGGTGTTATACATGTGGAATAACTAATATGATGTGATCATTTGTTTCAGAACTAAGTATAAACATAAGCCATTTCATAAGTGTGTTTGATTCTCAACTAGCTGTTTTGGTTGGATAAAGACTGAACTAAAGAGCACATCTTTCAGGATAATTGAGAGGTATAATGAATCAAATGAACACAGGCTACAATTTTAGTCATTTATCCAGTGAAAGTAAAACGATTTACAAATCCCTGTAGTAGGTTTCCTTAAAATGCTGTACCCAATTAGGTGTTCCTCAAAGAAAAGAAAAGGAGGAGGTGACTTTGTATACTCATATCGGTTCTAAGAATACTGGATTAAACAAGGTCAAAACGTTTATGTTCAGATGTTTCAATAAACTAATGTGCAAGATATATCTCCAAGGATATAAGATGACACTTCTAGGTGATCATGGGCTCCTTTCTTCATGAAGTAACTATTAACCTCTACAAAAACATTATGCGGGAAACACTGCCACAGGAAATGGTGCCTTAAAAAGTCTCATGCTTGTTATCGTTCTATAAGGCAAAAGAATGACAATAAGATTCTCAATCTTCTACCGCTGGAAGCTACAAGAAAACAGAACTATGATGTTCTCTATAAAATCCCCTACAGACTTCTGCCTAGAGCTCACTAGCTTGAATGGGCACACAACCAGACAGATACAGGTACAAGGGACACTAGAAGAGTGAGATTTAGATTTCCCAGCTCATATTGTAGAGGTAGGTATAAAAAAGAAGTTGGAAACAGGTCTGGGGACTTCACAGTTGTAGTTCATGATACAAAGGGGAAGTACCTGATTTGCACCAACAGATATTAAAATGTGCTATATACAGTTACAATATTAAAATAGTATGGTATGGGAACAAAAATAAACATGCCAGAAATAGACCTAATATATACATAGCTCAGTAATGTCATTAAGTATATTATAATATATTTAGCACATTATAAAGATACTTTCTAAGTCTACTAGGAAAGAAAGGTTTACTCAATAAATAATTATGTGAAAAATGGTTAGCTATTTGGAAAATACATAACATTAATTCTTAGTTCAAATCATAGTCCATATACTTAAGAGTTTAAAGTTGTTGTTTTTTAAGACCCAGAAGAAACGATGGATATGAAGATCTTGTGATTTTTAGGTTTACTAAGCATTAAAGCTAAGGCCAAAAGAAAAAATACCCCAAAGATAAAAGGTCAGTAAATTTTTCTTTAAAAAATAAAAACTGTATGGATCACAAAAAGCATCCCAAACAAGATGTAAAATAAAAAACTTGGGGAAAACAGTTGCCAAAAATATGACAGATAGCAAGTTGAAATATTAATAGGCCAAGAATTTCTACAAACAAATAGAGAAAAGGAAGTGAACAGACAACTTCCAGGGAAAAAAACTATACAATAAAAGCATTTTAAAAACTTATAAAATAGTCGTCATAGAACTACACATTTAAACTAAGATATTTTAATATTAGTATACAATTATTTATTTTTAAATAAAAACTCTCAATTTTGTCATCAGTGTGCTGTAGTAGATAAGCTTATAAGTTGGCGAGGGAAGGTAATGTCTCACAATCTTTCTGGAATGCAATTTAGTCATATAGTTAATGCTTTTGGTTTTGTAATTCCACTTCTAAGGAAATTATCCTAAAAAAATAATCAGATGGGAAAAAGACTCAAATCTAAAAATGCTCACCATGGCTTAATTTTTAATGACAAATATGAGAAATGGCCCATCTAGCATTATATTAATTATGTGATAATAATGATTGCTTACTTTATTATTACTTAATAATAATGACTTGCTAATTAATAATAATTTATAATAGCTTGCTTTGTTATTATAATGATACTAATAATGTGTGCCAGGAATTGTACTGAATGTTTTGATGAATACAGATTAATCCATTTAATTCCTTACAACAACCCTATAAACTTCGTATAATTATTTTTATCTCTTTTTAGAGGTGAGGAAGCTGAAATACTGAGAGGTTAAGTAACTTGCCCAAAGGCACCCAGCTGGCAAGCAACAGAGCTGGGATTCAAACCCAGGCTTGTCTGACTCCAGAGCTCATGGTCTTAACTCCTACACATATTACCTCACACGTCTATCCATAAAATGGAATATGAGATACACATTGAAATGTTTTCAAACACTATTTAATGATGAGGGAACATATAATTAGGGGAAATATTCTACAAAAATACATGAATGGCATTATCCCAATTTTGCTAACAAGAATAATACAAATGAATAGAAAAACTCAGAAGGAGATGCATATATGCAAACGTCAAAGTAATTATCCTTGCCTGCTAAGAAAGTTGTAATTTTCATTTCCTTCTTTATACTTTTGTGTTTATAAAGTTCTAAAGAAGACATGTATTACTTTCATCATCAGAGAAGAATACAAGTCATTTTTAAAAGTAATAAAAATATTGGCAGATAACTTGAATAACTTACATCCTCTTGCCTTGTCTTCCTCACTGCATTCTCAGGCTAGTACTAAAGGCCTTAACTATGCTTACAGCAATATGAGGGCGGCAGCTCGGTCTTCAAAGCTGGTGCCATAGTTACAGGATTCCTTCCCCATTTATGTATCTGAAATGTTGCTTTTAGCACATTCTTCACAGTAATGCTGAAGACATCCCTCAAGGGCACTATAGCCGTTGCTGAAACAAACAAATAAAACTCCTCCAGTTTTAAAACTTCCAATTCTACCAACTAAGAGATAGAAATATTTATAAAAATGAGTCCTTTCTACATTTCTCTTTCTCTCTCTTTCTTTTCCTTCCTTCTTCCCTCCCTCCCTCCCTCCCTGACTTCCTTCCTTCTCTCTGCAAGGACATTAAAACACTCCTGTTTATAGCCACTACTATGCTGCTCTCAACCATAACCTATTACCGGGATAAAAAAAAAAAAAAGCCCTCTCAATTTGTTCCATGGAATTCAGATATAGCTTGGGCTTCTAAACCAATTTAAAAATCTTATTGTATAGAACTTGCTTTTCTTTCAAGCCTCAGACTACTAAAGACAGAAGACACACAATACACACGCGCGCACACACACACACACACACACACACACAAACCACCTCCCTATAAAGAAAAATTGAAAACATTTTACATAGTTTTACATATAGTATCTCATTTAGCCTCACAAAATCTCCTTGAGGTAACAAAGATGCAAATCCTTGGGCCATTGGAAAGCTTTCAAAATAAAGTTAAATTATGACTTATAAAAAAACTGAAGTATTAAAGCTATTCACATACCACAGAGTTTCAAAGGCTAAAAGCTGACCACGAGTAATAAAAAGCAATGCACAAGTAAACGAATGCAGGAATTATGGTTAGGGCAGATTGCTATTTGGGGTCTGGCTAAAAGATCTGCAATAAAGCACTGGCAATGCTAGACTGATCTTCTCATCCTACCAAGAGGATTTTTAAAATACATCCTGAATACAAATTATTTATTTTTCTAGGAGCCCTTTTTGTCCTTGTCCTTGTCAAACCTCACCTCCCTGAAAAACCATCCTCTACCCTGGATCACTGGACAGAGGTTTTAAGTCCATCAACCAGCTAAACAGAGAAGTGAGTCCCTGGGGCCCCGGTATGACTGTACCAGTGAGGGAGAGTATGACTGTCAGTAACTAAGTCAGTTTGTGGCCTTCAGTTTGCCCAGAAGCAAAACAGAATTAACAGTGCTAATTTTAACTTCACACCTGATTGGGAATGCAGGCAGTGCCTCAAAGTTACTCTCCTCTCATGCCTAAAATGAAAGAACTAGCTAGGCAAATCAATTAGGGACATACGACAAGCAGAATTTGATTCCAATCAAGCACAAACCTAATCCAGTCACTTCCTCCTTCCAAATTGCAATGGTTTCCCTACTCCGTGGTGAACAAACTCCAAACCATCTGACCTCTCCTGAAAGAGCCCCCCCAATCTGTCATTTGCTTCTTTCCTAAATCAATATGCCTACCCTGGTATAGCTTATACAAAATTCACAGAATACATCTTCCCCCATCTTGCTTGAGCCTTTGTTCATGGTGCCTTCTTCCCTCCACTTCCACAGGTCGAATTTAACAAAAGTAATGGTGACCGACAACTGAGCTTCTACTTTGTGCCGGGCGGAGTTCTAAATACTTAACATTTATCACGTCGCAGGGATCACACAACCACCCTGCACTGTTCCTCATAATTCCTATCACAAATAAGAAAAGCAAAGCATACAGTTGAAAATTTTGCCTTTGAGAACCAATGTTTTGTTTCGTTTTACATTAACTTAATCATTCTTTTCATTTATTGTTTGTGCCTGTTGTAGGCCATTACATGACCTGACTAGTATGACAGCTACTTGTTCAGTGGGCCCTGGAGTGTAGACAGGGGCGTCTCTAAGTGAGGTCCAGACACTTTGGGGGTCCCTGAGGCCCCTTCAGGGGTTCTCTGAGGTCAAAACTCTTTTTGTAACACTCCTAGGACCTTAGTTGCCTCCACGGTGTGCATGGTCACACACACACACACACACACACAATCATTGCAGAGGCAGCCATTAGAATACTGCTATTAAACCAAGCATAAAAGATATCTTTAGAGGGTAAAACAATGCCACTTTTCTAATTTTTTGTTTGTTTTGGAACTGATTTTTATAAAATGTTTGTGTTTATACATAATGAGTTTATTTTAAAATAAATAGCAAATACAAATTTAAAATTTTCAAACAATTTCTACTATGGCAAATATAGATCAGTATAACCCACATAAAAAAAGCTCACAAGTCCCCGGTTTTACAACATTTTCACTGAAATATCATTTCCATGTTGCCTTCCCCTAATATTGCTTAAAGGAGTATTTTTCACCCAAAGTTTTCAATAAGATATTCTGTCTGTCTAACTCTGAAACAAAACTGTAGTGACCAAGTTGACACAGTAGCGAAGTGGCTCCCCTGACACCAACCTCCCATTCAAATCGGTGCCTCAGCAAAATTACAGATTAGTGCACATCATAACTCTTCAGTCCATGAAATTTAGGTGCCCTTGCTTCTCTCCTCGGTACAGAGAACAAAGCCGTCGCCCTGACTCTGTTTTGTGTCCGCACATGGTGCTTAGTGCTACACCTTATACATACCAAGTGCTGAATGATTTTTATTGAATATGTTGACCAAGTAGACAGATTATCTTGAATTTCCATAAAGTATTTATAAAATATACATTTCCTAATAAATAATTAACATGCTATTTACAATTTTCATTCTTCCTCATTCAAACAACTCTGTCATGTGTGTGTTTTGGCTATGAGTTTAAAAGTAATACAATTCCACTCCATTTATTAAAAAAACAAACTATAATTCAGACTTCATGATAATTATATACTGGACTTGTCCAAAGTAGTAATAATTAGTAAATTATATTAAAATATACTAAAAATAACTGAAAATACTATAGAGATGGTATTATACGAAGCTCTGCAATATCCTTAAAAAGGGATAAATTATTCTTTTGAAGTAGATGAGTAAACAGTAAGTGTTCCACACTCGAGAGGCAGCTGAGATAAATGTTAAAAATCAGAATGTTTATCTGAAGCTCCTGAGTTGTCTGAATTGGTCTGTAAATGTTGTAAAATACTGCCTTCTGATCCAGCCAGAATCCTCATGAAAGCGGCCCAGCTAATGGTGAGTTGGTTCTTAGTCGGACACCAAAGAGTAAAACTAAATGGTATGCTAGGAAAAAGGGGCGGGGAGGGTCCTGATCATACGGAAAGGATCCTGAACCTGACCCATTTTAAATTTGGTTATTTTCACCAACAACCTTGCACATATTTTGTTATTACCAAGCAACATGGAACTAAGACCTTTTCCTACAGTAAGTTTGACAGGAACCAATAAAGGGATACACTGAGAACTAATGATCAAATCCAGATTTCACTGGGGAACTCCGTTACTTTGACTATTATGTTATTTCCTGTATGTCTAAGGCAAAATTTGTTTTTTAATTTTTAAAATTTTAGATTTAATTCCTGCTACTCCTTATTCATGAATTTGCCCGAAGTCCCAGTTTATATCCCATTTCCTTCCTGAAACCTTAAGTGACCGTCTTCCCTTTATACTCACATGATCTCTTCTGGCTTACATGCCAGGAGGGCCTTTTACACTCACTCATTATAACTTCCTCATTTTACAGTGAGGACAACGAGGTCACAGTGGTGGCTTGCCCAAGGTTTCAACAACCAGAAACAAACAGGGCCCAACCAGACTTACAGTCCTGGATTCCAGGCAATTTACCATCAAAACCACAACACTGCCACTTAGTTCTCTTCTCTCATGTTTTATTAACAGTTTCATGACTACGCATTTTGTTTCTCCTCAAAAATTTTAATCTCTTCAAGAGCGAGGACCACAGCCTCAATGTAGCAAAGCCTGGAGCTCATGATCTTAATAAATATCTTGGTTGAAATTACATCAGAAAAGAACACATATTAAAAGGCATCTTTTTCAATTGTTTTTTATTGTTGCTCAAGTACAGTTGCCTCCGTTTTCCTGCAACCACTTTCCCCTGCCACACTCACCCCCACCTCCCACCCTCAGTCCTTCCCTCCTTTGGCTTTGTCCATGAGTCCTTTATGCATGTTCCTTGACAACCCTTCCCCTTCTTCCCCACCCCATTATCCCCCTCTCCCCCCCGCCCTGGTTACTGTCAATTTGTTCTTTATTTCAATGTCCCTGGTTATATTTCGCTTGCTTGTTTGTTTTGTTGATTATTTTCCACTTATAGGTGAGATCATATGGTATTTGTCTTTCGCTGCCTGGCTTACTTCACTTAGCATAATGCTCTCCAGTTCCATCCATGCTGTCACGAAGGGTAGTAGCTCTTTCTTCCTTTCTGCTGAGTAGTATTCCATTGGGTAAACGTACCATAATTTTTTGATTCACTCAGTTACTGTTGGGCACTTAGGTTGCATCCAACACTTGACTATTGTAAATTGTGCTGCTATGAACACTGGGGTGCATAGGTTCTTTTGAATTGGTGTTTCAGGATTCTTAGGATATAATCCCAGCAGTGGAATTGCTGGATCAGAAGGCAGTTCTATTTTTAGTTTTTTGAGGAAATTCCAAACTGTTTTCCACAGTGGCTGTACCAGTCTGCATTCCCACCAACAGTATACTAAAGTTCCCTTTTCTCCACAGCCTCGCCAGCACTTGTTGTTTGTTGATTTAGTTATGATGGCCACTCTGACTTGTGTGAAGTGGTATCTCATTGTGGTTTTAATTTGCATTTCTCTGATGGCTAGTGATGCTGAGTGTCCTTTCGTATGTCTCCGGGCCCTGTGTACATCCTCCTCGGAGACGTGTCTGTTAGGTCCTTTGCCCATTTTTTAATTGGGTTGTTTGTCTTCCTGGAGTGGAGTCATGGAGATCAAACCCTTGTCTGAGGTATCATTGGCAAATATATTTTCCCATACAGTTGGTTCCCTTTTCAGTTTGCTGATGTTTTCTTTAGCCATGCAGAAGTTTCTTATTTTAATGAAGTCTTATTTGTTTATTCTTTCTTTTATGTCCCTTGCTCTAGAGGACACATCAGTGAAAATATTGCTGCATGGGATATCTGAGATTTTCTACCTATGTTCACCTCTAGGAATTTTTGGTGTCATGTTTATATTTAAGTCTTTTATCTATCTTGAGTTTATTTTGGTGTATGGTGTAAGTTGGTGGTCGTTTCATTTTTTTTGCCTGTAGCTGTCCAGATCTCCCAACACCATTTGTGGAAGAGGCTGTTTTCACTCCATTTTATGCTTCTGCCCCCTTTGTCACATATTAATTGACCACAGATATACAGATTTATTTCTGGGCTCTCTATTCTGTTCCATTAATCTATGTGTCTGTTCTTATGCCAGTACCAGACTGTTTTGATTACAGTGGCCTTGTAGTACAGTTTGATGTCAGGTATTGTGATCCCTCTGACTTTGTTCTTCTTTCTCAAAATTGCTGCAGCTACTTGGGATTGTTTATGCTTCCATATAAATTTTTGAAATGTTTTTCTATATCTGTGAAATGTGTCATTGGTATTTTAATAGGGATTGCACTGAATCTGAAAATTGCTTTGGGTAGCATGGACATTTTGATGATGTTAATTCTTCCAATCCATGGACACGGTATATGCTTCCATTTATTTGGGTCTTCCTTAATCTCTTGCTTCAGTGTTATGTAGTAAAGGTTCTTACTTCTTTGGTTAGGTTTATTCCTAGGTACTTTATTTTTCTTGTTGCTACAGCAAATGGGATTTTTTTTCCTGATTTCAGATTCTGATATTTTATTGTTGGTGTACAAAAACACCTTTTATTTCTGATTATTGACTTTATATCCTGCTGTTTTGCCAAATTCACTTATTAAATTGAGTAGTTTTTTGGTGGAGGCTATAGGGTTTTCTATGTACACTATCATGTCATCGACAAATAGCGACAGCTTTACTTCTTTCCAATTTGGATGCCTTTTATTTCTTTTTCTTATCTGATCTCTGTGGCTAGGACTTCTAATACTATGTTGAATAGAAGTGGTGAAAGGGGACATCCTTGTCTTATTCCTGATCTTAGAGGGAAAGCTTTTAGTTTTTGCCCATTGAATATGACATTGGCTATATGTTTTTCATATATGGCCTTTATTATGTTGAGGTATGCCCCCTTTACTCTCACTTTGCTGAGTGTTTTTATCATAAATGGGTGCTATATCTTATCAAATGTTTTTTCCACATCTATTGATATGATCATGTGATTTTTGTCTTTTGTTTATGTAATGTATTATGTTTATTGATTTATGAATGTTGTATCATCCTTGCATCCCTGGGATGAATCCCACTTGATCATGGTGGATGATCTTTTTAATGTATTGCTGGATGCAGCTTGCCAATATTTTGTTGAAGAGTTTAGTGTCTATGTTCATCAGCGATATTGGCCTGTGGTTTTCTTTCTTTGTTGGGTCTTATCTGGTTTTGGGGTTAGGGTAATGCTGGCCTCATAAAAACAGTTTGGGAGTCTTCCCTCTTCTTGGATTTTTTTTGGAATAGTCTGAGAAGGACAGGGGTTAGCTCTTCCTTAAATGTTTTGTAAAATTCTCCTGTGAAATGGTCCAGTCCAGGGCTTTTGTGTGTCAGAAGTTTTTTGATTACTGTTTCAATTTCACCAGATATCATCAGTTTGTTAAGGCTTTCTGGTTCTTCTTCACTCAGTTTTGGAAGATTATATCTTTCTAGAAATTGTCCATTTCACCCAGGTTTTCAAATTTCTTAGTATATAGTTGTTCTTAGTAATTTCTTACAATCCTTTGTATTTCTGTGGTATCAGTTGTAATTTCTCCTCTTTCATTTCTGATTTTATTTATTTGGGTCCTCTCTCTTTTTTTCTTGATGACTGCTTAAAGGTTTGTCAATTTTTTTTATCTTTTCAAAGAACCAGCTCCTGGATTTACTGATCCTTTGAATTGTTCTTTTAGTCTCTATGTCATTCAATTCTGCCCTGATCTTGGTTATTTCCTTCCTTCTACTTGCCCTGGGCTTAATTTGTTGTTGTTTCTCCAGTTCTTATAGATGTAGAATTAGGTTGTTTATTTGAAATGTTTCTATCTTTTTTAGGTAGGCTTGTATTGCTATGAAATTCCCTCTCAGGACTGCCTTCACTGTGTCCCATAGGTTTTGGATTGTTGTGTGTTCATTTTCATTTGTTTCCAGAAGCTTTTTGATTTCTTCCTTGATCTCATTATTGACCCGTTCATTGTTTAATAGCCTGCTCTTCAGTCTCCATGAGTTTGAATGTTTTTGAGTTTTTCCTTGAGGTAAGTTTCTAATTTCAAGTCCACATGGTCCAAGAAAACATGTTATGATTTCAATTTTCTTGAATTTTTTTGGCTTGTTTTGTGTTCTATCATGTGATCTATCTTTGAAAAAGCTCCATGTGCATTTGAAAAGAATGTGTATTTTGTGTTTTGGGGATGAAAGGTTCTATATATATCAGTTAAGTCCATTTGATCTAATGCGTCATTCAGTTCCGCAATATCCTTGTTGATATTGTTTGGAAGATCTATCCATTGTTGACAGTGGGGTTTTAAAATCCCCTACTATAAATGTGTTGTTTTTCTATACCTCTCTTGAGGTCCTCCAAGATTTTCCTGATATATTTGGGTGCTCCCATGTTGGGTGCATACAGGTTTACAATGTTTATGTTTTCTTGATGGATTCTTCCTTTGAGTATTATGTAATGTCCTTCTGGGTCTCTTTTTACGGCCTTTGTTTTGAAGCCTATTTTGTCTGATGTAAATATTGCTACCCTGGCTTAAAAAGGCATTTTTAAATAGGAGGGGTAAGCTGTTAAGACAGTGGTATATCCTAGCAATGACTATTAAGTAAACCTAAAGCCAAAGAAGAATAGAGAACACAGCACACTATCTTGCATAGTGTTAAATTTCAATTTATGAATCCTTGCTTTTTTGACTGAATAAAGGGGAGGAGCGTGACACCATCTTTAAAACATAATTTGAGTCCTTGTTTTTTTTTGAAAAAACAGAATGCACAAAATATTTTCAATATCAATCAAATATTCACGTCTTCCATAAAAGCTTTCTTGGTATAAAGATCCTTTACTTAGCAGAGTTCAGAGAGCTTGATTATGGCTTTTGATATATGTTACAACATGGGTAAACCTTAAAGACATTATGCTAAGTGAAATAAGCCAGACACAAAAGGACAATTATTGTATGATTCCATGTATATGAGGCACCTAGAATAATAAAATACATTGATACAGAAAGTAGAACAGTAGTTACCAGGTCTAGGGGGATGAGGGAATGGGGAGTTATTGCTGAATGGGTGTAGAATTTTAGTATGGTATGTTTAAGAAGTTCTGGAGATGAATAGTGACAATGGTGGCACAATAATGGGAATGTATATAATGCTATCGAACTATACACTTAAAATGATAAAAAATGGTAAATTTTAAAAATATGTACATTTTGCCACAATAAAAAATTAAATGATAGCACATGTGATGATGAAAACCAGGGGCATAAAGCATATATTCAATATTTTAGTTATTTGGAAGCCACCTCTCTGTTTGATTCCATTGTTCAGTATCATGCAGACACAGCCTCTGAGTGTGTTATTGGTGAGCATAACAGGCTCCCTGGTAGGTTTTTGTAAGGGCTTTTCAACAATAAATTATTTTAATTGTCAAGGGACTAGACAAAAGTTTTACATTTAACTAACGATTACATGGCTTCCTTAGATGTTAAAACCTACTTTACAGAACAGAAGTTGGACCTCAGGAATTTAGGGGCTCAAATCTTTTTTCTATACTTGGCAGTCTTTACTACCTTTGGACCGTCAGATTTTGCTACGGTCTTCCATAACTCATTTTTGGTGACACATGTTTACCTGGAGCTCTTCCTTGTGGGATGAAAGACCAGGACAACTACGGACTTCAGAATTACGCTCAACTTAAATACAATGTTTTTTTCCACATATAAAACACTGGTTTCATAACAGATTTTACCTTAGTAAGTGGGGGTAATAATCCTCAAATGGGATAAAGGGATGTAGGTTTGAATATTCCTGGAAACTAAAGAAATTGCTCAATTTTTCAAGAATTCCCAAAATAATTTTGCTAATTAATACATATTAATGTCTTTTTAATTATGAAAGTATCTACTTATATGTTTAAAATAGTAACTTGAAATAGTGATAGTAAATGCTATTTTTGTTCTAGTAACTGACTTATTAACAAAGACACAATAGACACAAGTCTCTTTTAAAAATATAATAATAATAATAACTAGAAGGATGATGGAACAGTCTCTTCACTTTTACAGAACACTATAATTGGAAAAGCACCCAAAATCTTATCAATACACAACTTTGTCTCCCCTTTGGGATCTAAATTTAAAAAAACAAAAAAAAAACCTAAAACAGAAATGAGGAGAATAAGTTTTTGTTATGACCTTTGTAGTTTACACTAAGAAAATAAAAACAAGAACAACAAAAATAAAGAACTCTCAATGGGACTAAGGAAATATTACCAATAAATATGTAAACATTTTCACACACACATGCACACAGTGTCTTAAACATTGTGATAGGTTCTACAATCCTCTTAGAATACTCTATTTTAGGAGCAAAGTATAACTGAAGTGTCCTTCTGGGTGGGATTGAGAAGATAACTGAAAATTCAGTCTTTACTAAGTCACAGTATCACCTAGTGGTTGGGTACACATGCTCTCAAGCTAGGTTACATTTATTTCTTGACTTTTCTATTTGCTATCAGTGTGACTTCAGAAAAGTTAATCTTCTGGGCCCTAGTTTTTATAATGTGTGAAAGTGATGGTGCCTACCTAATATGTTTATTAAAGAGGAATGACTTACTTAACACATATTAAGCAATTAGATCTGTATCTGGCAGATGTTAAGCAGGCACCAAGTAGTAGTAGTAGTTGTTGTTGTTGTTGCTATTATTTAAGAGATTATTTTACATAGGTTGCAAATTTCCACACATCCTTATGAACTAAAATCTGTACTAAAGTTGGGGGACCCCTGTAAATTCCTTTGACGAAACATTTTAGGAATACATTCAATTTGTATTAAGTAGAATGATAGATTGTTCTCTTTACACACAGCTTATCGGCAGTAAGAGGGCTTGATTTTAAGAGTTAGGATTTTAATTTGATACATCTTTGGGGACCAATACATGAACCTAACTTTCAGGAGATCATGTGTCATACTACCCTCTGAAAATATTAAGAAAGGAACAACTAACTCTCTTTTTTGCATGACTTGCATAGTCACCTGCTCAAAGACAGACAATTAAACAAGCGAATCTTCCAAGGTTCCTTTCAGTCCTATCATTCCTTTTTTATACAGGTAGCAGTGATTAGGCTCTCAAGATGGATCTGTTGCCTTTCCTGTTTGAGGCCTCATGAAGGTTTCATGAAGCCTCACGAAGGTTTCAGTTTGCCTTCTAACTAATATGATTTTTCAGGAAACAGAGAGCATTTCAATATTGGAACTAACTGGTGGTTTCCAGGGCTTCTTGAGGTTAATACAGTCTTGCTGTGTTGGGCCTAGGCCTCCTGGAGCTGGTGACACAATGATAAGGAAACCGCTATGTGACGTTAACTGGTGGACAGCAAGGAATCCCTTCTATGGTAGTAGATCCTACGAGTGCTAACGGGGCCCTCTCCCAGACTGTTGGTAAAAAAGGCAGGAGTCTGCACTAACCCTATTCAAGTCAGCAAATGAAAAGGGGGCAGTTTTACTGCCCTTGTGACTGAGTGGGTCCCTGTCCAGGCTGCACTGACCTCTCCACTGACCCTCTACTATGTCATGTCGGAGAGCATTAAAGAACCAGTCTACTCACTTGTGTCCTCCTCCGTTAAACATCTAACAGGCTGTTTGGTTTGATGGTAAACCAAAGGGGAAGAACTTGAACAAGTAGTTTCTCCAGCCCAGACCAACTCTTTGTTAGTCTGTCCTAGTCCACTCACATTTGGTGTTAAGAATGGGTTTGACATGATGCCAACCCAACCAGATATGTTTATTACAGTCTGTCTGGGTTTAGAAGGTAACATATATTTCGGTCCCTGGCTCCCCTTTCATGCCATTTCAGTAACATCTGAACAATATTAACAAGACAGGGGCTAGCAAAAGGGAGCTATTACCCTTCTATAACCCAGGTTCCCATTGTGATGGTTAGGAACATGTCTTTTTCTCCAATAACACCAAAATTAAGAAAATGCAAATTCAGGTATCAGAAGCCATTCTCCTCTTCTAATTTGAGAACCTTTCTAATTTTAAAACTTTTCCCCACCCAGTCTCCCTTCCCCCAGCCCCTAATATATCACGTATTAAGCAGTAACGATATACCAGATTCTACAAAAGACATAATATCCAGCTCTTACCTACCAGGTTCACAATCTACACTACAGCTGGCTGCAAGGGCTAGAAGCTGTCACCTGAGATTTTTCTGCACGTGGAGGTGATCCAATGAAAAAAAAACTTTCCCATCAAGATTGTTAGTCTGGGCCAGTAATACCGCCTTCAGAACACTTGTCCAGGTGACATTTTACCATTCCAATGATAGTACTAAGGGGATACAGTATAGAAAAAAATCAATCCTAAAAATGCCACAAATTCCAAGAGAACCAGAGTGCCTGACTATTCACCACCCCAACAGTCTTAGCCTGTGACAGCCCAGGGCCTGCGTCTTTGGTCATGCCTTAGACCAGGAGTTGCCTGCGGCCCTGAAATTAACCTATGAAAGGGGCATTACACTCACAATACACAGGGCCGATCTGAATTAAACCTCTCTTGAGACTCACGTGGAAAATTCTGAACTCTGTCATCTCCCCCCAACTCTTTCCTCCTTTCCAAATTGCCAGAACAAGAGCAAAAAGTGCATTTCTTGGTATTAATCTCTGTTCTTCTCCCTCCTCCCCCTTGCCACAGAGTCCGAAACACCAGGGATCGCTGGCCTCAAGGGTGCTAGCCCGTTACCTTAGAGACTGTTTCTTTACAAGGCAATGGAGTGGCAGAGGGCATGCCTTTGCTGCTTACCTTGGCAACCGTGAACTGCCGAACGCTGTTCTCATGAATGCAAGTCATTCACTGCCATCTGGACATGCCCACAGGTATAAACATTTTTTCATGAAAGAACCAGGGAATACACATTGCATCAATAAATCTCTTCAATGACAAGCAAAGCCTACTCACATGTTGGAACAGCTATATCACATTAAAATTGACAAAAGTCTCTAATGGCATTGCTTCTAATTGCTTCTCAACAAGGTCAAATTAAATGGTCACTTTCCACAACCTTCAGCCTTATCAGGCTAACAGTGTGAGTCAGGGTAGAGGGTGAGGTATGAAGAAGGAGGCAGAAAGAGGCTGTCGCCGCAAAAGTAGACGACCACTAAGTTTGACCTGAAAATAAATATACTACCTTCAAAAGTCTGGAGAGGCTATTCATTTCTTACCAGCATTTCTGTAGATGGAAACCCATGAGCAGGGAGTTTTCCCTTGGCTGGGTGAAATAAGACTGGCACTTACCCCCATTCAAAGGCATTTTTATGTTCCTCATAAACAAACATTACAGATGAAATTCTTAACATATTTATAAGAGCATAGACTGTACTTGATTGGGGGTGAAGGGGGAAGATGTGAAAGGGCTCTGTTAATGTTTTCCTGTAAACAAAGTCGCTATGAAGCTTGGAATTTAGTTCTACCCAGCTTTAATTCTTCTATGTGTCTACTTTTTCATTGAAACATTGTTATACTTGGTGTGAAACTTTTTAATAATTTACCAGTTTCTTAGGTATGATGTCTTTCATACATCTCTGTCACTCTCATTCACACACATACACCAAAAGTAAAATAGATATATAATTCTAGCCACATTCAAGTTTATATAAACAATATACCAAGACTTCCCACAGAAACAGATGAGGGGAGAGAAATCTTAGGCAAAAAACAGTCAGCACTATTCCTAATATGACAAAAATAGAGCAACAGGAAGAAAGAGCAAAGAACTGTGGGTGAGGGACAAGCAGATATTAGGGTTTTCCTAATTGGGCCACTTGTGAAAAAGCAAAGTTCTTCTAAAAATCTTTACAAACTGATTAAAGGACCAGGGAGTTGGCCAGGTAAGTTCCTACAAAAATTACATCACTCTTAATACCCCTGCCACAACCACTGATTAATCTGGTCTGGTCTCAAACACGACTTGAGATGGAACTGGGACGTTTGTAACAACATATCCTCTTGCCATAACAAGAAGTGATATGTTTTCCTTCCTTTGTGATAAAGCGTTCCAGTTCAGTAAGAATCTTTGTTTACCAGACATAAAAATGTTGATTTTCAAGCTGTTAAATTGACCTTGGGGTTTTTCTCTCTCTTCCCCTTCTGCCTTTTGACTTTAAAAGTTCAGGATGTCTTAAACAGTGACTGTTACATTCTGTCTAGCAAGCCTGGACTGTGGACAGTGATCTAACCTCTTGGAAAAAAACATGGAGTTCACCCAAAAACTGAGAGAGACATTCTCTCGCCCCAGCCGCCAGCTCATAGGTTTCAAAGCTCTGGGACAAACCTCATGAACAGCTTGAGGCTCTAGCGTGTAAGCTGGCAGCGCCAACTCAAACACAGAGAGTACTTCAGCAGGTATAAACAGCAACCACACACCAGGCCAGGTCCCAGAAGGCAGGCACTGAGGGGGTAAAAACCAGGCCGCGAGCCCCTGCCTGCGTCACTCTGCGTCAGGCCTCGCCTGTGTCTGGGACACATGGAGAAAGAGAACCTTCCCAATTGGACTGCAACTTGAATAAATCAGAAGCCTCGTGTTAAGTGAATATAAAATAGTTTTCCTCTTGGAAAGAGAAAGGTCTTGCTTGCTTACACACACACACATTCACAACATCTCTGAAGCAGTCAGTCACCTATAATCATTTTGATTTGTTTGAGAGGAGCAAAACTGCCTTTGATCAGATAGGTAAAAAAATAAAGCCATCTCTTTTACCCCTGGGGATTCCACTCACTTGCCTTAGAGTATTCTCAGAGTCCACACTTGAAGGGACCACCAAGCTCTTTCAAACACACTTGACTTTCAATATAGTATTAACATCTATTGCTGGTCTCAGACTTTCAACATGGACACAGCCACTAACCTCAATGATGCCGGGTCAGTATGTATGGCCATGATGAATGTTACAATCACTCAGACAGGCCATCGGGCTTTTCAGACATAAAAACACTGACCTTCCCTGGGAGTATCCTTTTTGTCCAGTGAATTTTTAAATTTAGACTATCAACCATTATAGATGGTATTCATTTACACAACAGTTTTCTAACATAAGATATAAGAACATTCTATTCCCCTAGGAGAGTTTATTAGCTAATTATCTTTTTATAGGCAACTGCTTATTTTTAAGTTCATATTTTTATACTTTTACTCTATTTTGTATTTAATTGTAGTTCACTCAATAAACTTCGAGAATTGTCAGATTGTTTTTCACTCATTTGCTCATTCAACTAGCATTTGTTGCCATTACAAATATGATCATTTATATCTCCATCATCAAAAAATATAGAATGACTTTGGAAAAACAGGTTTCAAAATTATGCATTATAAAGTTTGCCATTCAAAATCCCTAAACCACCCAAATATTTTCATGAACAGCCATTAAATTATTGGTGGAAGCATATATCTGAATTCTCTGGTGAATTTTATAGGGGTACAAGTCACAGAAAACATGCTCTGTGCTACAAAGGGACTCACAAACTGGGTAGATTCAAATGGGTTTCACTTGTCTCATTGTTTTATGTTTGGAAATTGAGACACATAAAATGAGCCTCTGTCTCTCTAAAAGCCACAGAATAACAATATCACAGAATGTTACAAGTAACAACAATATGGCATGTGTGTGGTATTTGCCAGTCAAGTTACAAATAATAGGATGTGACCTGCTCAAATTTGAAAAATTATATAGGGACATTCAAATCATTTTGATTATTAGCTCTGTCTGAAGCTAAGCAGAAGAAACAAACTTTTGTCCAAGTGGGGACCAGCCTCTGCTTCTAAGTTATTAAAATCTGAACCTGCATAAAGTACTTTGTAAAAGGTTCCCTGGAATTCAGCAGTAACTTGACCCTAACATCGCTAATAAACCTTCATAATAAAGTGACCCTTACATTGGTTTTTTGAACACTCCTGAATGGCTTCTCAAATCTGGATGAAGCCATTTGGCTCTTAAAACAAAAGGTTTAGTGTAATGAAAATTTTTCCTATTTACGGATATACAGAGTTAATCAGCTTTCTAAAACTTGGCAAGAAAGATATTTTTCTTCTGATTTATTTGTAAGTTAAAATTTCAAGCTTAATAGGATCACTCATCTTTTGTATTATTAATTTAGTTACAGCCTTAAAGGTTACATAAGTGTCATTTTAGTGAAATTAAATGTGCTAACATGAACTACTGAGGTCTGTCCGGAAAAAGTCCAGCCACTGTTAATATAATGAGAATGGTTTTCATGACGTCAATGTAACCTGGCAGCCAAGGAGAGTGGACTGGAAGTCACATGCATGAACAATGACAACTTCTCTGTACTACTCAGTGGGGCAGTAGATACCATTGAGGGAGCATGTGTACTGTGTGGCCACCACATTCAAAATGACTGAGAGAGTAAAATAAAGAACGTGCATCAAATTTCACCTTAAGCTTGAACATTCCTCCGCAGAAACTACTTGGATGATTCAGAAGGCTTTTGGGGATGACGCAATGACTGTAGCACAAATAAAAATGGGATGCAGCAAATGCTTCAAAGATGGTTGAGAATCTGTTGAAGGTGACCCACGTTCTGGAAGGCCTGCAACAAGCAGAGTACCTGAGAATGTTGAATGTGTATGGGCTGCAGTCAACAAAGATCGGTAACTGACAGTGCAAGGACTAGATGCAGATCTGAGGAATTCAAAAATTTCTGTGTCCAAGATCTTGACTCAGGATCTTGGCATGAAACGTGTCGTGGCAAAAGTCCTTCCGCAGCTTCTGCTACCAGAGCGGAAGGAACATCATGCTGCAGTTGCTAATGACTTAATTCAAACTGCTACCAATGAATCAGATTTCCCCAAAAAGGTCACAGCCAGAGAAGAGTAGTGGGTCTATGGTTAGGATCCAGAAATGAAGGACTAGTCATCCCAATGGAAGTCGCTTGGTTCTTCACACCTGTAGAAGGTGCAGCGAAGTCGCAGCAAGATCAAGACCATGTTAACTGTGTTTTTTGATTGGGAAGGTGTTGTCCATCACAAGTACACCCCTCCAGGCCAAACAGTTAATGAGGAGTGCTACCTCAATGTTCTTCATTGGCTGAGAGACACAATACAATGAAAACAACCACAGCTATAGGTAAGTGGGGATTGGAAGCTTTATCACAACAATGCTCCTGCTCATGCATCAGGTCTTGTGCAGAGCTTTTTGGCAAAACATCAAATTACCCAAGTGACTCAGCATCCTCTACAGCCCAGATTTGGTGCCCTGTGACTTCCGGCTTTTCCAAAACTAAAATCACCTTTGAAAGCGAAGAGACCGTCAATGAGGTTCAGGAAAATATAACAGGGCAGCTGTTGGCAATTCCAACAAAGGATTTTGCAGAGTTTTGAAGAGTGTAAGAGACACTGGGAGAACTGTGTGAGGTCCCCGGCTGCCTACTTTGAAGGGGACTAAGGCTTTATTGTCCCATGTACAATGTTTCTTTTATCTTCTTCAATAAATGTCTCTATTTTTCGTATTACATGGCTAGATACTTTCTGGACAGACCTCCTACATTATCTTACTAGATCATGTACTCTCAACTAAGAGTGAGAGGATGGGAGAGTACAACGGTGTCCTGCTATTTGGGTTCCTGATATTTTCATTCAGTGTTCTCTGTTGCCCAAGTCCTCTGTGATCTGGGCAGAAAACTAGATTTGCCGAGCTCAATCAACATCAGGCATTTGTGAGCCTGTTGACATACATCGTTTCTTTTATTGCTCACAACAATGTTATCTTTACGTGCAATATTATCTCCCTATTTCAGATACAGAAACAGATTCATAAAGTATCATTCTCAATGACGTACTGCTCATAAGTGATGCAGCCAGGATTCCAACCTGATTAGTCTAGGATCTAGTCTTTTGAACAGATTGTGCTCAAATCTTTACTCCAGACCTTGATATGCTCACATATACCATGTCTGTGTTACAACATATAAAATCTGTACATGTGTACACAATAAGAATTATCAGCAACCAACAAAAATCTCCACGTTAGGGATAATACATTAAAGGTATTTCCATTAAAGAGGGGGAAAAGATACAGAAGTATATTACCAACGTGCTCATTCACCATTATGCAAGGGATTCTGGTTGATGTGGAGACACAGCAATAAAAGGCAAGGCCCCTTTGCAGGTATTATGATAATACATCAGAAAATTCATGAAAATCAAATAGAACATTTACTTCAGTAAGCTATGCAACACTTAACCATTTTCTTTTTATACCAAAAATAACTGGTTACTGGAATAACTGGAAAATTTCCATTCACACTAGCAAAAATAACTTAAATAATGAAAATAAGCTGAGCATGAATGGGGTAAAGCCGATATTTTAAAAAAGAATTATAGTACATTAATGAATTACACAAAGAAGGACCTGAATAAATGGAGATACCGTGCTCCTGGTTAAAAGTTCTTACTATTATGAAGATGTAATTATCTCCAAATTCATCTGTAAATGCAACGCCTTCCCAATAAGATTGAAAATGACAACTGACAAGTTGATTCTAAACTTGATGTAAATATAGAATACATTTAAAAAGCGGGCATTACTTTTTAAAACAAAATACACTATTTTTAAGACCAGTGCTAAATAAAATAATGGAATATTAGCACAGAAGCAGTCAAGTAGATCAGAACAGAATATATATACAAATAGAGCCATGACTAAAAGATAAACTGTTAGGTAATAAAGAGGTTGTTTCAGTCCAATGAGGAAAGGATGGAGTTATCTTTGCCAAAAACGTGCGGTGCAGGAGGGTGGAGTATAGCCTTCCTTAGCCCAGTTTAAAAAATGATCGGATAATTCAGACATGGTAATACAAATGGGGAAAAAGAAAATAAGTTATACAGTAGCCTTAATATATGCACAAAAATAAATTTTGGATGTCAAGGAGTTTTATGCAAAATATTTTTAAAATATGAAATTAATAGGAGAAAATGTAAATGTAAATTGGTACTGACTTTCTCAAGGACAGTTTGATAATAGTTTTAAAATTAAAATGTGTATATTCTTAAACTCAGCAATCTTTTTGGTATCTTCTTAGAGAAATGTGAAAAAAAAGTATGTTTCAAGAATTTAATGATAATTTTGTAGTAATATTGAAAAATGGTAATATCCTAAAGGCCTCTCAACAGGAAAATCATTAGACAAATAAAGTATATCCTATACAGTGGAATCCCCTATAACAAATCAAAAGAATACGGGGGTATATCTATATGGACATAGATCTCGAAAGAGAGATATTAGAGAAAAATACATGACACGCGTCACTCAAGTTTTTTTAAGAAGAATTTAAAAACAAGAACAAATTAGATGAATAGTATAAAGAAGGCTATACATCTGTGAAGAGAAAAAATATATACTGGTCTCTGCCTCTTTTTGCTGACACGTAGCTTCTAACTTCCTTGGAATTTCCTGGGTGATAAGGGTCTCTTTTGTTCTAAAGAGGCAACCCTTGGTGGGCTCCTGGATGGTTTCAGGATCAGGGTTGGTCACCAGAAAGACCACCATCCTCCAGAAGGGGAAAGTGATGATGAAGCCTCCTTAAAAATCCCAAAAGTCAGGACTGGGACAGCTCCCAGGACAGCGAACACAGCCACACACGGGGAGGGTGGCACACCCATCCCAGCGGGACAGAAACTCCCAGACGTGCGGCTCTTCTGGGCCTTGCCCTATATATCTCTTCATCTGGCTGCTCATTTGTATCCTTTATTATATCCCTTTTAATAAGCCATGAACACAAGTAAATGTTTCCCCGAGTTCTGTGAGCCGGTCTAGAAAATTATCGAACCCAAAAAGGGAGCCGTGAGAATCCTAATTTATAGCCAGTCAGTCAGAAGCACTGGTGACAACAACTTGAGGCTGGAGTCTGAAGTAGAGAAAGGCAGTTCTGTAGGACCAAGCCCTGAGCCTGTGGGATCTGCGCTAAGTCTGGTCAGTGTCTGAATTAAACTGAATTTCAGGATACCCAATTGGTATCACAGAATTGCCTTGTGTGGGAACCCCCCCTCCAACATTAAGTGGTGAATAAGTAGTCTGTGAGTAGAGGAGAACACAGAGTTTTTTTCTAGACAACATTAAACTGGGAAAAGAAATGGAACATTGGGAAACGGGAGCCAATATTACTCTTATTTGGCTCTTTTGCAAAAGGTTTAATATGAATTATCCCCAAATTAACTAAAATTGCAGTGCAATACCAAACAAAAGCCCACTTGTTTTCTTTTTAGAACTTGATAATTGATCTAGAAAAATGCTGAAAACATAGCTAAATACATTTTCGTAAAAGAGTAATGAGAGAAAATTCATTTACTAGACCTCCAAATATATAAAAGTTAAAATAATTAAGACAGTGTAGTATTGGTTCAGAAAAGGACTAGTAGATCAAAGGACTAGAATAGGGAGTCTGGATATAGATCCCCGCATATTAGTTGAGACCTTTTTCTTTTCAAGGAGCACTCTAAGTTGCCTAAGCAAAACAAAAAAAAAATGTATTAAGGAACAGAAAATGTAAAAGCCAATCTACATGCACACATGATCATATCAGCATTATTTACCACAGCCAAAAGGTGGATGTGATCCAAGTGTTCACTTACAGATAAATGGTTAAATAAAATGTGATATATACATAAAATGGAATATTACTCAACCTTAAAAGGAAGGAAATTCAGACACATGTTGCAAAACAGATGAATCATTAAGACATTGTGGTAAGTGAAATAAACCAGAGAAAGACAAATACTGTATGTATGATTCCACTTATATGAGGTACCTAGAATAGTCAAATTCATACAGATAGAAAGTAAAATGGTGGTTACCGGGGGCTGGGGGTGTGGGTGTGGAATGGGAATTGTTGTTCAATGAGTATGGAGTCTCAGTTTGAGAAGATGAAAAGTTCTAGAGATAGATAGTAGTGATGACTGCATGACAATGCGAATCTACTTAAAGCCATTAAGCTGCACACTTCAAAATGGTTCAAATAGTAAATTTTATGTTATGTGTATTTTACCATAATAACAAAACCCACAGGAAAAACAGAGATGCCTCTGGGGTTAATGAATAACCAGAATAAAAAAATCCATCATCAGGTCTTTCTGTGTCTTTTCTTTGCATTTCTCTGCATACTGGTTTCATTTATCTTTACTGCAAAATACCTTTCCCACGTGGTGGAAAGCCCAGATATCAAGCACACCTTGAATTTTATAATCAGAGTTTCAAATTCTTTCAGATTCCAAGACCAAAAATCCCAGGGAAGGGATTCACCGAGAAAACTCTCCCTAATCAGGCACCCGCACCGGAACCAATTAAGTACGGCTTAGAGGTTGGCATGCCAGTGAACCAAGATGACAGCTTACCATGTAACTGATGAGGACAACATGCTAGTTTTCTTTTTACCATCAAATAATAAAAAGGTAGCTAATATTAGACTTCGATAAATGTATAGAGAAACAGATCTTCCACTTCTTACCATATAGAATACTTTGCATCAGACAAATCCTTGCTCCAAAAACATTTAGATAAGAGTGATAAAATGTATCTGAAAACAGCTTGAAGGTGTCACAGAGCAGTCAAATTAGCCAGTACTTGAAGCAGGAATCTGAGGTAAGCAGAAAGTTCTGATTTATCTACAGTAGAATTTTTCCTACTCTAATGGAGATGATAAGACAAAAACTGGAGTTCAGAGCTGCTAAGGAAAGTATAATTTGAGTATCCAAGGCTCCTGAAAAAAAGAGAAAACCAGAGAAATCAGAAGGTAATAAGTGGAATTAAGGTACTTATATTTCCCCCAATGTGGTAAAGTAACTCTAGTAAGTAAACATGGACGCTGTCAGTTTTAGGGTAACTTAATAAAGAATTATAAAAGAAGGTATGTATAATGAGCTAAAAAAGACTAAAAATATATATTTAATCTAAAAATGAGTGAAAGGAAAAAAAAGCAAAAAACTGATCAATAAAAAGGAAAAATGGCATCATAGTAGATTTAAACCCAAACATTGGAAATTTTAATAAATGTAAATAAACTAAATATTCTAATTCATGATAAAGAGTGTCAAAATGGATTTAAACTTCAAGTTATATACTATCTGAAGACATGCCTCAAATAAAAAACACAAAAAGGGTGAGGAAAAAAAGATCAAAAAGACATACCATAAAAAAGTTAAACAATGAACACTAGTATAGCTATATTAACAACAGTCAGATAAAGACAAAAATGTTAGGGGAGGAAGAATTCTTTCAAATAGAAACTATAATTTATAATGATAACCCAAAGCAAGATTAAACAATGAAAATACACATATGCACCTGGTAACAAAGGCTCAAAATACATAAAGTAAAAACTTAATAGAAACAGGAAAAGCAATAGACAAGTTCACAATAAGATACAGATCGTGATCACAGGATGAGCAATTTGGAATATAACTAATTCCCTCTATTACTAAGAGAACTAAATAAATGGAAGGTTATACCATTCTTATTCCACTTATTTATTTATTCTCCCAAACTTAGGGCATAGATTCAATGCAATCTCTATAAAAATCCAAGAGCTTATTTTAAATTGGATATGGAAACGCAAAGGGCAAGGGCCAGCAAAGACTATCTTGTAGAAGAAAAATGTAGAGGGCCTGTACTATTTGTTCTGAAGCGTGTGATTTTGACACAAGGGTAGATAAATCAACCATTCAATCAGGATAGTCCAGAAAAGCAGACGTATATAGTCTCATATGATCTACAACCAAGACGCCACTGTAGTACTTTTCAATAAATGCTGCAGTCAATTGGGCTACCTATATAGGGGAAATGTGAGTGTTGGCTGCTTTTTTTATACCACATAAAATCAATTTTTAATAGATTACGGATCTAATGAAGAAAGGTGAAACAATAAAGCACCTAGTAAAAACAGAGAATGCCTTCGCGGCCTTGGGTAAGCCAAGATTTTCTGAGCAAGACACAAAAGACACCAATTTTAAGGAAAATGTTGAACAGGTAGACTTCATGAAAATTAGGAACTTGATTTTTAATGACATGATTAAGAAAAATATCTCTAACTTTTTATATTAACACACACACACACACACACACACACACACACACACACACATCAAGGGACACATACCCAAAAAGAGAAAAATCTCCAACTAAAATAATACAAAAAAGACAAGTCGATTTTAAAATGGGCATAAGACTTGAAAAGATATTGTAAAAGAAGATACCCAAAGGATGATAATCATATGAAAAGGTACTAACCTTCATTAGTTATCAGAAAAATACAATAAAAACTACAATGATACACCATTACATACTCATCAGAGTGACCCAAAATTTTAAAACAACACCAAGAATTGACCAGTATGTACAACTGGTGCTAGTTTACATTGCTGTTGTAACAATTTGGCACAATTCAGAAAACATTTAAATCACACCTAACCTTATGAACTATCAATTCTACTCTGAGACAAACGTCTAACAGAAATATGTGTGTATATAGTTTAGGTGTTTGACTGTCTTACATGTTTATTACAAAGAACATGACTATGATTATTCTACATGCCTGTTGGTGTATGTGTAAAATGTCCGTCAATGGTACAATGAATAATTTACAATACATTCCCAGAATACAACACCAGACAGATAAATGAACTATTGATACCTGTAACAACGTGGATAGTCATAATCATCTAAGATAAACATAATGTCGAGTGAAAGAAACCAGACATAAAAGTAATCTATGGCGATAAGCAGGATAGTGTTTAAATTTAGGGTGGGAAGAGTAAGTAATGACTGGGTGCTGACTCAAAGGAGGCTTCTAGAATGGAAAAGCACTGTCTTGATCTGGTTACACATATGGGTTCACTTTTTTGCATCCATACTTACAACATGCATGCACTTTTCTATATGTATGTTACACTTCTATTGAAAAATTTAATTTAAGGAGCATGAGGACACAAATATTCTTTATTCACTGATGAAAGGAGTATAACTTGGTAGAACCTCTTTGGAGGGCAATTTGGTAGCATCTACCAACTGAATAATTTCATTTCTAGGAATCTCTCATAAGAACATATTCACTAGTAATAAAGAAAATAAAGAGAATAACAGTAACTTTTTGAAGCACTTATGTGTTGTGTACTGTTTTAGACAATTTAAATGTGTAAGTGTATTTATTTGGAATTAATAAATAAATATACTAATTACTAACTAATGATGCTATCTCATTGTATAAAGGTGTGAATAGTAGCATTACTTGTAATAGTAAATACTAGAAACATAAATAATCCCCAATAATAAAATAAATATTTGTTCACTCACACAATAAAATGACTAATGTAAATATATATGAAAATACATTCATAATTTATTAACAAAATAAAAATGAGTAATTACTGTACAGCTCATTTTGTTTTAAAAACTAAAGATAAACACACACACACACTTAGAAATAAACCAGGAAGGACACAAATCAAACTGCTAAATTTGGTTATCTCTGGCAGCTGGAACTGTGGAAAGAACTTGTACTTTGAAGTTTATACATTTCACTATTTACATTTTACAGAATGTTTTACCATGAGCATGTGTGTGTTATATTCATGATTAGGAAAAGCCATTCTCTACCAACAGTAATAATAATAATAGTAATAATACATCTTAACTTATCTATTCTTAAGCTCAGTCAAAACTCAAAGCAATATTAAATTAAGTCAGAAAATAGTTTATCTTAAAATACATCTAATAAGGATGAAATGGAATTATACCTCAACACTCCTACATCGAACTCCCTTCACATTTTTTTTCAGCCAAATCTTAAGTGATCTTTAAATCCTCTTCCTCTTAATACTAGCGAACTCAAAAAAAAAAAAAAGTGCATGGTGATAAATATTTTTATAGCCTCTTTATGAGAAAACTATGTCTATATTTCTTACCTCTTTGTTTTGGTAAAATTGAATGGAAACTTTAATTCATGAGGTCTAAAAGTAGAATTTGCAAAACAAAGCAAGTGTAAAAACCATTAGTGGCAGCAGCATTTGCTAAATACTGACATCTGACTGTGTGATAGATCAAGTTTAGCAGCTTTGGGGTATCTGATTCTAAAAAATGAAGGTATATGGAACAAGAATAAGAAGTTCTTGGCACCTAGGTCAACAGAACTTCTGAGAGAACTGGTGTTTTTCAGCCTTACCTAAGTAAAAGGAATGTTTTGAAGAGTTGGATTTCAAAATAAGTGGGCCAAATTGCAGGACATAAACACTGTATTTATATGTACACAAAAGATTTAGGGAAATTCATAGCCAGGAGAAATCTACTTTAAGCCAAAATGTTTAAAATCTCTCTTCATTATGGCCTTCTGATTAAACAGTTCATCAAGAAGACAGATTGCAAGCCCTTTAGTATTCATGCCTAAAAGGTCAGGAAACTTTGGCAAGAAAGGGAAGAAAAAGAACAAGAAAAAAAGAAAGAAATGAAAACAAACAAGGGACTTGAAGGAACTGTGAGCATCCAAACCCTGGCATTAGATTTGGCAACAGGTGAATTTTCTTTGGAGGGTATTAATTTTGTAAGTCAAAGCTATTAAAATCCAACTTCCCGTTTCAGGTCTGGAAGGCATATTGCACAGGTCTCTTGCTCCAGCTCTCCCTAGGGGCTGTATTTTATCCAACTAGTCCCACTCCCTTCACTGGCTCACATTTTAAATGCAAAATCTACTGGCCAAGACCGTTCATTTAGTCTTGCCACATACTGTGCGGAAGTCTATGTCAAGGTTAATCGGCCTTCCGGGGTAAATATACGTGGCTCTACAAAATGCACAAAACTATGGTTCCCAAAAATGTCTCATGATACTTTTAAATCTCAGAGAAATGTTCAATGCTCTTTTGCGTCACAACTCAGAAACAGGTGAAGTGCCATTCATTTACAATTTATTCGCCACCCTTTATTTTCATCTGCCTCCTGCTGGACTCCAACAATCCTTTGACCACAACAGAACCAACCCGTTATGTTTCCTTAATATACTCATATATATTCTCCCACTCTTTCTCTTAAAGGACTGTTTCTTTTTTCCTTTTCTTTTCATTGTTTTATTGTTCAAATTACAGTTGTCCTCATTTCCCTCCCACTACTCTCCCCCTGCCCTACCCACCCCCACTTCTCACCTCAATTCCTCCTATATTCTCTGCCATCAGTCTCATTACAAGGGATGAGCTATGACCTGTGATGCCAGCCCTTCCACTTGTCCCCAGCTCTGATCCCTTCTTGCCCAAGTTCCTCTCTGTCTCCCTCACTGCCCAGTTTTCCCCATCCTACTCACTGTTATTCAAAAACAAACATACTAGTCCTCTTCTTACCTTTCAAAATTCTCTCTATTAAGAGAGAGAACTACCCCTTACCCCTTACCCACCTCTTGCCCCTGCAGCTACTGCCCTATTTCTCTTCTGTCACAAAACACTTCTGAGTGTTTTCTATACTTACTGCCTCCAAATCATCCCTCCCATTCTCTTCATTTTATTTCAAGGAAACGCCCCTCCCCGACCTCTCCACAGAAGCTGCCTGGTTCAAGGGCAACAAAAGGCTCGATGCTGCTTAATGTGACTGTTATTCTTCAATCCTCATTTAACTGGTCAGTTTTCAACCTCTGACACAATCGGTCACTGCTTCCTCCTGCAAATGCTTTTCTCAGCAGACACCTAAGACAAGGTTACCCGTCTGATTTTCCTCCTACCTACCTGCCCGGCTCTCGGTCCCCGTTTCTGGCTCCATCACCCTCCCAACTAGCAGTTTCCCAGGCCTCAGCCCTTTGTTCTCTTCTCTGTTTACTCACTCTCTAGGTAATACCATGCAGGCTCATAACTCATCTATTTAAACACCCATCACCTATTTACTGCGCTTTCCCAGATTTATATTCCCTGCCCCCTGCCCTGACCCACCCAGCCGCATACCTGACACCTCCAGTAGGATATCTAATAGGCATCGCCCTCACGGATGTCCTAAACTGAGCTCCACCCCCCGCTGCTGAAACCTGCCCTCCCCCCGCCATGGTCTTTTCCACCTTGTGTGGCAGCCCCATCCGTCCACTGGCTCAGGCCAATAAATCCTGGAGGCGTCCTTGGCTCCTCTCTTCCGTTCACTGTTCCTCAGCCCACCGTGTGGGACTTATCAGAGAGCCCTATTGTCTCTAGCTCCAAAATATATACAGCCATGACCAGCATTTACTGCCTCTGCTGTGACTGCCCTCGTCCACACCACTCTCACTTGCACTTGGCTTTTTACCACAGACACCTAACTGGTCTTCCTGCTTCCACGCCTATCCCTTCACTCACTCTCCTCTCAACACTGATCTTTTATAATATGTCACGCCTCTGCTCAAAACCTTGAATTGACTCTTTCTGTCACGCAAAGTGAATGCCAAAATCCTTCCCATGCACTGCCCTGTCATGCCCTCTTCAACATCCCTGTTTCCTCTCTGACCTCTATTATGTTACCTGTCCCTGACTCTGCTCTAGTCGCAATGACCTACGTGCTGTTTCTAGAACAAGCCAGGCTCACTCCCACCTCAGAGTGTTTGCACTTGTTATTGCCTCTTCCAAGAATGTACATTTTATGTGAGATAAGAACGTTGCTTATTACCTCACCTCCTTCAAGTCTTCACTCAGTAAGACTTTCCCTGAATAGAGTGCTACCCTCCACATTCTGCTCTCTCCTCTTCCCAGCTGTCCTCTTCATTTACCAACACACATTTCGTATATTTTATATTCAATGTTAAGTTCTGTGAAGACAGGGCTATGTGTCCAATTTTTTCCATCGCCATGTCCCCAACACTCGAACCAGCGCCTGGGACACAGTATTCAATGAGCCGAATGAGGTAGCTCAGTCAGCTTACTGTCAGCACACGCGTTACTGTCACATATGTATTTATGATCATGAGCAAGGATGATTTGGGATTAAACTTGAAAGGAGGAGAAAGTAGGTAAAACAGAAATAGAAAGATGAATGGCTGAAAATAGAGGGGGTGGGCTAATGCAGAAGATGAGGCAGGACCAGCGATTAACAAGACAGACTGAACTGTGGAGGTTTCCCCGCAGCATACAGGTGCCGCCCACCCGTAGCTCCTGGGCCCCCGGGGCTGGAAATTCCTAGACAGGTATGGCCTAGCTCCATGGCTGTTGAACTACACTCCACCTCTGGAGTGTCGTGGACCACGGCTGAGTTTCCAGGGCTGAGGATCCTGGGAACAGGTCCAAGTGACAAGAAGAGCCCTGGACCGGGGCCTGGAGAGGGCTCGGGCTAGGCTGCGGCCTATGAGGGAATCCAGGTCCAGGTGTTCCTGAACAGCAGAGACGGGGCCCAGCTCCTGATTCCCTATTACTCCCAACGGCGCCAGGCAGATGACGTTTGCATCCCTGTTCTGCTCCTTATGAGCTGATTCACCTCTTACCTCTTCCCTTCTTCACCTCTCCAAGCCTCAGTTATAAAATGGGAATGATAAAAGGACAGATGTCATAGAGTTATTATAAGAAATGGATGACATGATATATGTACAGAACATAGTATAGTGCTTGACACATAGTAAGCAGTTCATGCATGGTAGCTTTTAGAAAATCATTTCAGTGCCTCATATATATAATATCTAAGAGTCTAAGAGAAAATTCTTTAACTTCATGTACCCTTTCAAGCAACCAAAAGTTTAAAAATGAACAAAAACCTCCATTATCTAAATGACCTGGTTATGACCTCATGCAAAATGCTCTGAAAATATCTTTGAATACAATGAGATGGCTTCAAAGACTTTTAATGAAGGGCCTTCACAAAGATTTTCCTAGGCTGTATAGTAGAGGTAAGAAATAATTTTCCCTCTACATTATGGTCATTAGCAAATAACCTGACTCATGAAAAGAATAAAGTCTGGAGATCGCCTGAGGTGGCCTGAAACAAGTTCGCTGAACAAAAGTCAGCGAGAAGTTCATTCTCAGTATTCAATGAACAAGAGAAGATACTATTCCAGGTGCTGCAATGTCAGATAAGCACGTGTCTGTGTGGAGGGCTGGGGCAGCCAGGGCAGTGGTGAAGGTCAAGGCACTCAGAAGGCTCAGAGCTATGGCGAATTGCCAATCGACAGGGAAATACTAAGTCCTTTACCAACCTGAATATCAGTCCTGCTTATCTTGCCTTATATTCCACAGGAAATGGCTGATCAAAGAAGTGAATTTGGAACTCTCGGAACTCACCTCTCATTTGCAACCTAACGCGGACCTTCCTTTTTGCTCTTACTAGATGATCCTTATATTGTAAAACCTATGAGACTCATTTCCATTGCTACAAAAGTACATGAATTTTGAAAAATAAATAGAAGCTTAAAATTACTCTCAAGTATTCATACACAAAATACATTCTTTTTGAGTTGTACCGGTCAGATTATCAGCCTGAGATGAAAGACTCTCTGCCTTTAATAGGTGGCAAACTTTCCTTACACTACGTAGGCAGACAATTCACTGAGAATAGTTACATTTTACTAGGTTCTAAATAAAACCAATAGAACGACCCCTGTCAAACAAATCCCCTAAAAATTGTTAGCTATTTGACCTTGGGTGGGGCATTAACATTCCCTGAGCCTCAGTTTCTTCCTCTGGAAAGTGAAGGAGTGAGACTACGTGATTTCTGAAGTTATTTCCAAAGGCAATATTTCTGAGATTCTGTCTTGAAGCCAACATCCTCCATTTGCAGTGAATGATGGGGACTTCCAATGCTGGAATCCCCACTCGACATCTGTTTGACCATCTCTGTTGGCAGGAAACTTACTACCTCCTAAGACCATCCACACTTCCAACAGTTGTTTTCATCAGAAGGTTCTTCCATCTATTATGCTGAAATCTGTCTCTCTAAAATTTTCACATATAGATCATGAAAACTGAATATTCTATGTAATTACCCCTTTCTGTGTCAGGGTTACTATATTGAATTTAATGACTTCCTTACCAAGCCTTAAAATAAACTATATATAAGTAATATAACATGTGTATATTGCTGTGGCTGAAGGACAGGAACATCATTTCTTGAGTCGGCAGTTTTGAATTATACAGCCTATATACTTCTATGTTCTCCTTTCCACATTGGGTTTCAATCCAACAAGCATAAAAATAACTAGATGTTCTGAAGTATACTTATGTTTAGTATAATACAGATTAAATACCCATATGGATATCCATAGTGTCATGTGGATTTTGTATAGAGATGCTTTAAAAATAGGTAAGTAAAATGTGTATGGCATATGAATATATCATAAATGATGATATTTAAATATTTAGAAAGCACTGTAAGGTCAACTCAAACATAGCATTACCACAAGGACTTAGTGATAATATCTTTGAAACTTTATCACATTCAAAATGTGTCAGAGGTCTTACAAACCAGGCTATAAGCTAATGAGTTCTAATCAGTTAAACTCTCTGAATAATAATATATTCATTTTGTTTACTTTTATTTACCGTAGTTATAAGCATCCACAACACTCCTATAAAGGTTGGAGCCTTTATGATTTTAATCATAAATGAATCATTTTTTAGGAGTTTGGATTTGTTTGATTCCTCTATACTTTCAAATCAACATTAGATTATAACTTCTTATAAGTCAGAAATATCTGAACAACATATTCAATATTTTGATTTCAGGAAAGTATAAACTGAGCACAGCAATATGCCTATTTAAGCATTTAGTCATCATTTTTTAAATTATTCATAAACGAGAGTTGCATTTGTACTGACAAAGGGTATTAGGAACAGAGTTCGGCACTTCTGTTTCAGAGCAACCTTGATCTACACTAGATGAAGAAGTTCAGAAGTCTTTATGAGCATCTGCCAGGCACAATGTATTACCCTAGGCAAAGCAGTGAAATGAACTTTACTGTGAACATTGTGCTTCAGTTTCCTTACTTGTAAAATGCAAGTAAAACCACCGAACTCTACTGCCTGGTAAGGTGTTTGTAGACACCAAAGCAGAAAAAGCATGTGGAAGAATGTTGAAAACCCTAGAAAGTATCATACGGGCAGTAAGATGTTAGGATAGTTGCAATTACTGGTGTTACCCATTTAAGTACAATCCTTATTAGAATATTAACCTAAATGTTGGAATCCTATATTTTAAAAAAAAATCAAGCTGGAATTTTCTTGAGGACAAACTTTCTCAAGACATTTTAGAACTTCCTGCTTATGTTACTTCTAGCCAAAAATACTGCAAAACAGCCACTCTCGTCATTCTTTCACACCTCTGTTTCCAATCCTGGCTAGACTCTCAAATACAAAAAAGATGTGTTAAGATAGTCAGGGGAAAAGTTCAGTGGATGCTACTGAACCTCTAAAACAAACTTTGGAACAAAAGTGATGCTAGTTATTTTTGGAAGTCAGTTTGTGGTTCTTCCATCTACTGAAATGGTCAGTCTGCCCTAACTTTTACAGTTTTAATGATCAAACAGTTTAATCACCTATCATGTTTTTCCTTATATTTGTAATCTTAATTCCTGAAACTGAAATCCTACATCTGTGTAAGGTAATGGAATGTATAGGATCATTCAAATCCTGCCAGACTTGAAAACAACTCACAAGAGACTCAGGGGTGTGTTGAAAGGGAATAAGGGCCATCTCGTTCTGATGGAATAATCTCAATGTTCAGTGATTTCCCTCTAGTTTGCACTACATCATGGAGTGGTGAAGGAGTTTATGTCGATCTTCTGCAGCTGAAGAGAGGAGGGCTTTAAAGGTAGACGAGGAGTAAGACAGGACATAACTCTGGGGAAAAAATAGAATTCTTAATGGTGAAAAGGCCCCATAAACAAAATGGAAACTACTATTCAGGTAGATTAATTTTAGATGTTTTGATGATGTCATTCTTTTAAGGGCCATTAGAAATCAGTGAGTTATTTAAAGGGAAAGGTCAGAAGGGTTTAGGGGGACTAAATCCCCACAATTTCCAGGAAATATAAAGCGTGATCTGCCCTAGTATGCTTCTAAGCGTATAATTAAAAGAAGAAAGCTTTACAGCTTTGCTAGTCATGGCAGCCAGGACTCCTGTCTGCTTTATTTTTTTACCTAAAAGAGGAAAAACAACAACAGTGAAACTAAAACCACCAAGTTCAATTCCATCGGCCAAATCCTAAAAATAGGTCAGACTCAGCCTTCTTACGGAAAGAAATACAAAGTAAGAAAGAAAAAAAAAATAGAAGATCCGAACTGCTTTTCAAAGTCGTCTGAATTGAATGCCAGGTCCACAAGGCCACTTGGTTCCTAGGCACCTCTCGTGAACTGTGTGAGCTTTACACAGTCACCACCGACTAAGTTCACGACGCTGGGATGTGATTTAAAAAAAGAAGTTATTAAAAAGCATACATGTGTAGTTCTTTACACTATTGTTTAAACATACAATTTCAATTATTACAGAGATTTATGTTAGAGTAGTTTTCGTAATGGATCGACTCAGACATAATTTTCGTAAAGATGGTACATCCGCTGCGATCAAGAGAAAAGGATCAAAAATTCCATGCTCTTCATTCATTTGCCTTCTAGATTAACCTTTCACAAATATTTATTACCTACAGCCATGCCATGTGCTATGCTGAATATAAAAATAAATAAGAAAATCTACATGCATTAGTGGAAAGAGCTTAAAATAATTTATGTAGCATGCCTGTCACGGAATAAGCCCTTAGCACATGTTAGCTCCTGCAATAATGACAGAAGCAGTGAAGACTCTTCTTCATATAAAACATTCCAAATGCTGTGCTTTCGTTTGCCTCAAATATATGGTGCTATTCATCTCATTTTTAATAACAACAAGCTTTCTTCCTACAAGGGAAAAAGGGCCAAACAAATGTATAAAAACACAATACAACATGTAACGTGATTGGGGAGGTAAAAACAAAGTATTATGGTTGCTCAAAATAAGGTGTGGAAATCAGATAAGACCACCTTCTTGCAGGTTTTGAAAGACAAGAAGTAGTTCAATAAGTGAGTTCAGCTAGGTCATAGACAAGATAAGGGAAATGTCAGGCTAGTCTTGAATGCTAGGCTAAGAGGTTATATTTTAGATTTTATGTACTAAGGAAGATGAAGCCCATAAAGTATTTGAAGAGGGGAGTCAAATATACATACACATGATTACATACATGCATGCATATATAGGGTCTGGCAGAAGGAAGGTCTGCTTGAGCGTGGTCGGTAGGGTACATGAATGTCTCACACAAGATGGACAGTAATTTGAACATTTCACCTAAAATTTCATATGGTGTGCTTGAGTGTGATATTGTTATGTTACAGGATTACATGCTTATAATTTTGTAATAAAAGGTTCAAGGATAAAAAGGGGCGTTATTTGTGCCAGACTCTGTATATGTGTGTATCTATACATCCATCATCCATCCATCCATCCATCTCAAAGGGTAATGCCACACTACTCCAAAATACTTTCTTCCTTCCTGGTCAATAATTTACTCTTACATTCTAGGGAGATGATTGTTGGGCTGCACAAAGCAAGCTAGAAGAGCTGGGGGTGCACTCTGGGAGGCTCTCTCAGGTCAGGTGCCATGGTAGCCTGGACCATGGGCTTCAAGTGGGGAGGCTAGTAGACAACCTGGACCCTGCAGCATCTGAAGGAGACGTCATCTCAGGACATCTGTACATACCATCAGAACAGGCTGGAGGCTGCCTGCCTTGTCCCATGAGAGATGCCCAATTTGTTCTGGAGTACTTCCACAGGGAAGACTGCACCAGCAGACTAAAATGCTACCCATCCTGGAGACTGAGATAGACCTCCTGTTTAGATCCAGAGAAATATGAGAGCAGAAGCAGAAAACTTTCCTGTCTACACCTTAAGAATTGGATGATTCTTTTTCTAATGCTTGCTGTATTAGTCTCCGAGGACTACTGTAACAAACTGGGTGAGCTAAAATAACAGAAATGTATTCTCTCAAATTCTGGAGGATGGAAATATGAACTCACAGTGTTGAGAAAGAATCCTTCCTAGCCTCTCCTAGATTATGGTGATTACTAGCAGTCTTTGGTTTTCCTTGGCTTATAGATGCATCACTCTAATCTCTGCCTTCACCTTCACATGGTCCTCTCTCTCTCTTAGGTGTGTCTGTGTCCAAATCTCCCTCTTCTTGTAAGGACACCAGTCATTAGATTAGGGCCCACACTCATCTGGTATGATCTCATTTTAACATGATTACATATGCAAAGACCTTAATTCCAAAGAAGGTCATTTTTACACATTCCAAGGCCCGGGACTTCAACAAATCGTGGAGAGGACACAATTTTATCCATAACAGTTGGGTCGTTGATCAGTGAAGAGAAAATGCTATGTCTCCTACCATTCAATGGCTTTCTCTGATCCAGTGACCTATTGTCTAAACTAAAGACTTACAAAGTCACAAGTATTCAGAATTCCAGGAAGTGGAAACAAAGATCTTCAAGTGCCTAAAACATGAGCCTCCAACCTCCCAATACTCCTGACCCCACCTTGACAAACTGCCTAAGGGTTCAGTCTCAAGAATGAATGAAGCCATCACTGTGATTACCTACCAGAAATGAAAAAAACTATAGAACAACCCCACCCTGATTTTAGATATGTAACTCCGGTGATAATACGGAGGATACACTAAAATTAGGAGACAGGTCTCCAGGTGACAAAATAGGAGGTTATTGCAATAGTCCAAATGAAGGGTAATAGGAGATGGAAAAGACAGGTTGGATTCACAAAGATTTCTGCCAATAGAACTGACAGGATTTAGTAATATTACCAAATAGATCTTTCATTAAATTTGAGAACTTTGAGGTCATTATTTCCTCAAATCATTTTTTTGTATTGTTTTCTATCTTCAGACTCCACTTATATTCATGTTAGACCTTCTGATATTATCCAAGTGACAAAGTCTCTGTTCCTTTTTTAATTTTTTTCTGTTATTGAGGTTAACTAATCAATGTTATCTATCTTAAAATTCATTTTCTCTTTTTCTGCCATCTTCAAGTTGCTTTTAAACCCACCCAGTTTTTTTTTTCATTTCAGAGATTATATTTTTCAGTTCTAAAATTTCTATTTTTTCTTTTTTAGAGTTTCTATTTCTTTGTTGAAATTCTCTACTGACTTATTATGATCATATTTTTCTCTACATTCTTATATAGTTATAATAGCTGTTTTAAAATCTTGTCTGTTAATTCCAATTTCTTGGAGTAAGTCTCTATTGATTACTTTTTCTCTTGAGTATGGGTACCACTTTCTTGTTTTCTTCTGGCAATTTTGTTTTCATCCTAAATCTTGTAGAAAACATATATACTTCTCTGAAGAATACTAATGTTTTGTTTATGTGTTTGTTTTATCAGAAAGTCACCCTGGCAAACTCAGACTCTGAACTATTTACCCTACAGTGGTCAGCAGTTAAAATCTCTGTTCAATACTTTCAACCTTAGGTGGCTACTCCCTACCACACATGCATACCTCAGAAGTCAACAAGATATCTGGGCAGAGTAAACATGAAAAATAGTGGGTTCTCCCTCTGTGTCTTCCTCCTATCTATAATTTTCACCCTCACTATCCAGTTGCTACAGTAACTCTGAATGCAGTGCTGACTGGAGCTGCCTTTAGATGAAAAGCATTAAATATAGGAAACTCACCTAATGCTATGCTAGTCTCTGTTTCCAAGTATCAGTGCTTCTCCAGTTTCTGCCCACCTTTTTTTTTGTATTCCAGCAGCTTCAATAGTTATTATATATATATGTATTTTTATATTTTTTTAACATACACACACAAAAAACATGTGTGTGTGCCTCTCTGTATACATAAAATTATGTGTATGTTGTCTTCTGGGTTTACAAATAATTATTATCATTGGGATGGTTGATCTGATCTGTACTACTCTGTGAGAAGAACACAAACCTAATATAAGATTATATATAGTCCCTGTTTAAAAATCAATTAGGAAAAAAATCAGTATGTATATAATATGGTCCTTAAATGAAAAATGAAACATATTAACAAAAACAACCCAATAAAAAAAATGAGCAAAGGAATGAACAAACACAAATGGTCAATAAACATATAAGAAATCAACTCTAGCAATAGTCAAGTAACTTCAAATTAAGATAATTTTATACTGATTTTACCAAAAATTAAAACACATAACAAAAGAACATATGGACCAATGGGAATTCATAGGCATTACTTGTAGGAATACAAAATTGTGCAATGGAAAATGACTTGGTATTATCTTGAAAAGTTGATCATTTGCTGTGACCCAGCAATTCAATTCCAAAATATCTACAACCTAAAAAAAACTTTCTATTTGTGCATCAGAAGAAATGAACTAGAATGCTGAAAGAAGATTTCATAACAATAAAAATCTAGGAAATCAAATGTCCACTTACAAAAGAATAGACAAATTTTGATATATTCTCAAAGTTAATATTGCATAGCAATAAAAAGGAATAACCTACTACTGACATTAATATGTATTATCTTAGCAACAAGTAGAAAATACTAGATATATACATTATGAAACCATTTTAATAAAACTCAAAAAACAAGTAAATATCTTATTTCAATTCATATGGCTATGTGTTATAACTATTTTTTAAGAGAATCATTAATTTTAAGATTCTGCATAGAAGTTACCTCTGGGGAAGAGATGGATAAGTAAAGAATACAAAGGTATGGTATTTTTCTAGCTCTTATGGAGTTCACTAATTCATAAATATTGAAAATATTTCATAAATTATTCATATTACATGTAATTTTGTATATATAAAATAATATATTAAAATGTAGACGGGTCAGAAATTAAGCCTCCTTTTTCCAAAAGGCTCCACAGAGCCTTTGGAAAAGACCTGTGATAACAGCAAGAAGGATATTTTGCTGCCATGTTTTCAGCCGAGTAAATCCTTACTTGATGCAATATATATTTTTCTGTAAATCCCAACTAGAATGACATTTAAACAATTAGGTAACAGTATGTCCTTTAGAATTACTGTACTTTTGGAGGGTGATAAGGCTTTTGAAAGTAATATTTGTGTTAAAATGATATTCTGAGTTCATAAACTAGTAATTTGTAATAAAATACATTTTTGATGAAATAATTTTGACTTCAATTTTATGTACAAATATCCAAGTGCTTGAAACTTAGTAGTTTAGCTCATAATTTAAATGGACTCTCTCTTTTGGTTTATAACTAGTTTAATAGTATACAGTAACTATCGTTGAGACAAAAACATATTAAACTCTATCATTCTTAGACAAGGCTTCTGAGTGATAGCCTTTCCTTCTCCAATATCTTGTCTCAACTGATACATGCTTTTTTTAAAATGTAGATCATTCTGAAAGAAATGTTTTCAGAAGAAAACCATGGATGATTAATGCTGACTTGAAAACATACCCTAAAATTCTGTGGTCTTCTGAACATCACATGTTTTTTTAAAAAGGCTATTTGGGATCATATTGTAGACTTTCCAAAAAAGGCCACAGAAAGCCATTTTCTAGTGATGTTATAGAGTTCATCTTGAAAGCAGCTGGGAATATTTAGGGAAATAGTCACAATTTGGAATGTAATTAGAGTCTTAGTCATTAGGGTAAAGAACACACCAGAAAACAATCAGTATGCCAGGCTTTCTCAGACCAAGGATGAAAAGTGAATTGTAAATCCAGAGAGGATTTCCAGAGGAAAAAATATTTCTTATTTGTTTCTTCTACTTACCAAGTATGTTTTAAGTTCTAATCGGTTAGTTTCTCCAATGAGTTTACGGGTTCAGTTTACTGGAACACTAAAAAATAAAAGCGATTAAGAGCAGGGAGAATGCCGACGCGGAGTACAGCTGAGATCCCTCCTGTTCCAGTGCGGTCTGTGGACCAGATGAGAGCCTGGTAGAGACGCAGATTCTTGGGCCCACCCAGACTTACTGAGTCAGAATCTTCATTTCCACAAGACCTCCACGTAATTTATGTGCACTTTAAGTGGAAGGAAACACTGGTGTAGATCAAGTTCATTTTAAATAAAGTTACATAAAAATCATCTGCTTTTCTTGAGGTCATTAAATTCCACAGAAATGCATATGAATAATAAGGAAGGCCTAGAAAGAGTTGTCACTACATTCTTTTAATCACTCTTCTAACTTAAAAAATAAAATCTACATTATATCTCTTTATCTGGATATTTATCTTTGTGAACTAGAAAAGCCAGAAAAGCAGGAATTTCCCTTAGGATGAAGGACACATGTGAGATCTTCAAGGGCAATTATGAAGATAGGATTATTATTCTGTTAAAAATCCTTTTCTGTTGGGTTGTTTTTTTCATTTTTAAACTTAAAAAAAGACCAAAACGAAGCCAGTTATCCCAGTAGATGTTAACTTTTTAATTTATGAAGGTTGAGTTAAGAAGAATTTAAAAGTACCCAGTTAATATGTTGTCATTAGAATTTACAGGTAACCCTTAGAATGTTTAAAATAGTTATAAACTAGCCTTTTCCTAATTTCCATATGTAATTCATCAGCAAGTCCTGTTAGTCCTAGCTCCACTGTATTTCTCTAGTTATTCTCCCTTTTCTCGGAAACTCTTCTCACCCAAATCACCACCATCTCTCTTGAGCCAATGCATTAGCCTGCTAACTGGTCTCTCCCTACATCCCCTCTTGCCTCTCTCCAATCCTTCTCAAAGGGCAGTCAGCAGGACCTTTGTAAACAAATCAGACCATCACCTTCATGGCTTAAGGCCTTCCACAGGCTCCTATGCAATGGCCTGATGGGCCCTGCAAGAAGAGGCCCCAGTTGCCCTCACCACAGGGCATCTTCCTGTTCTCCCTATGGTGCGATCACACAAGCCTCAAGGCCCCATAGCTGGACCCTTCCCTGCCTCTGGACCTCTGCACCTGCTCTCCTCACCTCACTCTGGCTCCTTTCACACCTGGCTCATTCTCGTCCTTCAACTCAAAGGTTACCTCAGTGGAGAGGTCATGTTCTGGCTTGGCCACCTTACCTAAAACAGCATTTGGTCCCTCACACCCCAGTCACTCTACCATATCACTCTGTTTCTTTCCTACAGTCCCATAGTACAGCCTGTAATAATCTTGTTGATTAAGTCTTCTGTTCATTGCCTGCCTCCCCAGCTAGACTTTGTGGTCGGTGAAAAGAGGGGCTGGTCAATCCTTCTCCCTGCTCTACCCCTCACACCCAGCACAGTGCATGGGACAGAGAGGTGGGCACAAAACATTTGATGAATAAAATAAAATAAATTAATGAGATCAAGATAGGGTTCTTAGATGGTTATTAAATATACATTGTAGTCATTATTTTCTTGTAAGCTTAAATAGAAAAACTTAAATCACATATCCCAGTGATATCACTGACCTATAAATCATGGCCATGTTTCTCCAGGAATGACTCATTGTTTTGAGCACCTACTGTGTACCAGGCTCTACACCAAGCATTAGTGATAAAGCGTTGAACAAAACAGACAAAATTTAGTCCCCATGTGGATTTTCCTCTATTGAAATAATTTATGCAAATGATGTACAAATCAATTAAAGGGTATTACAATAAATCAAACCGGAGCAGTAACAGACAAAGAAGGCAGAGTTGGTAAGGCTACACACCGAGGTGCTGGTGTGAGACAAAAAGAACCATTCAGAAAATATGAGATAATTCTAAGGCTGCCTCACTAGAGGTGGCAATAATCTACTTGTCTTGGTTTATGATGGATCTACTTGCTATTAAGAAATAAAAAGATAAAAGTAAGATGAAACAGAAATACTTCTATGGAAATACTCAGATACATATGCAATAATGTGTTCTTACATTATTGTTTATAACAGTCAAAACTGGGAACAATCTAACTATTCCTCAATAGGGGATTTATTATATAAAATGTGGTGATTGTAGACTATGGCATATAATGCAGCCATGAGAAGAATGAGGATACCTTAAAGCTACTGATATTAAAAAATCCAAGATATATTACTAAAAAATAACACAAGTCCCAGAATAACATAGATACTATATATTTATTAAAGGTATGCATTATGTACAATGTATTGACTAAAGTCATAGAAATAGAACTGCAGAAACAAGAAATAAGGGATTGATAGATGGGTGGATGGATGGAAGGACAGGTGGATGGATGGAAGGACAGGAGGAAGGAAGGAAGGAATTGACATAAGAAAAAAAGGAAAGAATCTGAATAGTACTATATCTATGAAAGAAATTAAATCCATAAATTCTCTTCCAGGAAGAAAACTTCACGCTGAGGTTTCATCAGTGACTCCTTGAAACCTTTATGAAATAACACCAATCTTACAGAATCTTCCAGAGAAAAGAAACAAGGGAACATTTCCTATCTCATCTTATGAGGGCAGCACGTTGATGTCAAAAGTTGACAAGAATTTTATAGGAAAGAAACACCACAAGAATAAGCCAACCCTCCCATGAACATAGATACAAAAATCATACACAAATTAAAAGCAAATCAAATCTAGATGTATAAAAAAGGAAAAAAAACACAACCAAAATGTGTCCCCCCCAGGAATGCATGGGTGATTTAGTAATTAAAACCTATTAATAAAATTCAATAAACTTACAGAAGAAGGAAAAGAGGAAACACGTATGGTCAGCTCAAAAGATCCAAAAAAATAAAATCACTCTATAAAACTCAACATTCATTCATGATAGAAAACAATTCTTAATCTAGGAATACAGAGAACTTCCTTCATCTAACAAAAGATACCTATGAAAACAAAACAAACAGAAAAACCCTACAGCAAACATCATAATTTATAGTAAAATAGAAAAACCCCAATCCACTTCCCATACTCCCTGTCTTGAATATAATAGATGTACAAAAATATTTGTTGTTAAATTGATAAACCAAGTCAGTGAGAGTTGAGAAGTAATAATAGAGCTGTTCCAACCTAAATGGTTGACATGTACAGGGTAATAATGAACTTAATAGGTGTTCCAAAAATGTTTGTTGCATTTTGATTAAAAATACTCCAGAATTATAATCATTCTTTTCAGAAATTATGGTAGTTCAATGTAAATTTGGCCCAGTAAAATAAATGTAAAATTTTAAGCAGGGCAACAGCCACAATGAAGATTTCCTACTTGCATATTTTTATTCTTTCTCTTCTTCTCTTTTTCTACTATTAGAAAATTCTGTATTAATTATTTTATAGCTGCACACTTTTGTTTGTTTTCTTTGTAAATTACTTCAAGTCAATAGCAGAATTAACCCTTGAATAAATAAGTAAAAAAACAAATAAGTGCTTAAGATAGAACTCAGTTAAAAACGTTCCTCTACGTAAGGCCTCAATTATTCTTACTGAGAAAAAAAAATCTAAATAACACTAAATCCTAAAACATACTGCTCTTTTCCACTTAAAAATATTATTCTTGTTTTTAAAACAAATTCAAAGGGCTCTCTCAAAATATAGATAACTGAATTACAAGAATTCCCTTTAGGTTTGACTTTGGTAGGCATTGTTAAGAAGCACAGATTACTTGTGAACAAAAATTACTTCATAAAGAAATGTGACAGTTATTAACATTCCCTATATTAAGTCTTGGAGGTTCTGGGTTATTTGAATTATAATAAACCTTTTTCTGCAACTTAAACTGTGTAGTCCACATTAATTTAAAAAAAATATGTTGCATTCTAATATATGAAGACCAAAATTTTGTGCCCCTTCAGCCCTGCGTTTAAAATGGCTTTCCTTCTAATGTAAGGATGATTCCAACACACAAACACAGTAGCTATGTTATGAGATCTTTGAAGGAAAAACCTGTTTAGTCAACTGGCATACAGTGAGTACTCAGTAAAGATGTCGAATGAATCAGGTTTAATTCATTTTATTCTAAAATAGAAACACTAAAACATGCTTGGTACAAAATAAAATTATCTTAGTAATATAGTAATTACTACTAGAAAATATTTCCAAATTCTCTGTTAAAAGTAAATAGAACATCAGGCAATGGCACCAGTTGTTGAGAATTTACCATGATCCAGTCACTTTATATTTGTGCCCTTATTTAAACCTTACAAAAGCCTTACAAGGCAAATACTATTAGTACACACATTGAATAGATGGGGGAACTAAGGCTTAGAGTCACATGATTTGCCGAGGTCACACAGCTACTAACGGTAGAGAAAGGCTTTGACCTCAAACAGTTGGTCTCTCACATTTATTTACCCCTTTAACCACTCTGTTACCCTATCTTCAATTTTTTGAACCACTTTTCACTTACAGTGTGTAGTCTTGGAAAGTCAATAAGGAAAAAAAAAGCAACAGGCAGACTCCTGCTTCCTAAAAGGAGATATGAGACGTAATGAAAGGGCTTGTAATGGCGCATATTGAAGCCAAGATGGTGGTTTTTAATAAAACTGAGAAAGGGTGGATTGCTTTCCCACAGAAATTGTGGAAACACAGACGCTGTCCAACCTTAGAAATGTAAAATTGTTCATGTTTTTGATCTCTGGACCAAAGGAAAAACTACAAATTCCACTGTTTGGAACATTTAATGGAAGAGTTTAAAAGGAAACCATTATTATAATCATGGTACTCACCAGCTCTATGAGAATTCAAGCTCTGTCAACATTTTCTTTATAAATTCACTATTAGGACTTTCCAACTCATCCAGTGTTATTCATCTAGAGCTTTAAAATCTGAAATGTAAGATCTTAAATTGTGAATGATATTATTCCAAGAATTAAGGAGGAAAATGGATATCATGTGATACAGACACAATAGAAAAATGTTTGGCTTAGGCAGCATTTTAACAGGTATTAGCTGTCTTTTACTTTGTTTTTCTTGTTTTGGAAAAAGGTAAGGGGAAGAGGGGCTGACCTGGGATGGAAGGTTGTACTGTCATCTAACCATGAGCATAATTTTAAAAGCTCAGTATGTTACATACAGTTTGATAAATTTAAAAAATAAAAAAAAATAAAAAAAACACCTAGATGCTGTCTCCACTTTCTAAGTCTGCACAATGCTTGGAATCTCATAAAGGGAGATTACTTTAAGAACTCTGGCACTTTGCTTTTAGTCTAAACCATAAAAAATGAAAGAACAGTCATTTCTAATCCTGTCCAGTACATTCCAGCTAAATGGAAGCAAGAAGACATAGAATAAAAGGAACTATTCAGTCATTTCAGAACTTCCACAGACATTGAATTACATTCCTTTCTGAATAAGGGTTAAAGCTGAAGGGATCTGATATTCCTCTGGAAACGCCTCTATTATCTACGTGCCCAATGTTCCTTGATATTATTATTTTTTCATCTTCCTTTCCTGAGATGACTTGCCTTTGATATGAAATCAAAGGTGAAAAGAAATGTAGCAAACAGTATTGTGTGAAAGCAATTGAAATAAACTTACTTAATTCCATCTGGAATTATAGTTCATGTCACCATTTACCACACATAAAGACCAGAATAAATGGTTTGTAGGATCCCATGAGAAGGCTAAGAAGAGAACAAATAGAACAATGCAATCCAGTTCATCATGATCAATCCACCCAGTCACAAAAAATGGAAGAGATCAAGAAAGGTCAGGCCCCTCTCTGATGCTGGAAAATAACAAAGTGAGTTTCCCAAACCCACCCTATTTGACTGGAATCATAAATGTAACCTCATGCGGCTTCTCTAGTTAATCTATCTAATTAGATTTTTACCTTGATGGAACTTTAAAAAGATATGGTCTACATGAAGTTCCAACTTTAAACTCTCTGGTTTCTAGGATTACTAAAAATCAACTGGTTGATTATTCGAGTGCAGAGTAATTTAGATTTATTTTTCTGGTAGGTCCTGATATTCCACACTGAAAGGTCATCAGACTCTTTTACCTAACCTAGAATTTTTGCTTCTGGATTTATTTTGCCTAGTACGTTTCTGCATCATATATTCACTTTAATGAATGAAGTCTTAAAATAATAGGCCCCTTTTTAAATAAACTATTCCATAAGTAAGTAAAGTCTTAAAACTATGAAAATTATAGCTCTTTCCACTTTAAATGCTTTAAATCTTATGATTCACACCAGGTTCTTATGCACCTTTTTGGCTACAAATTCATCCTAATACAAATTTAAAAAATGGTTTAAAAGTAAACTCATGTGTCAGCATAATCTAAATATGGAAGGCATCCTTTTATAAGTAGAAATGGTGCTAAAATTCTAAAGTTAAAAGGTTTACTGTAAGTAAGAAGCCAAAAGTTCAGACTCTCAACCAAAGTTGATCCAAACCTCTTAGGTTGGAAATATCACAAAAGCGGGCTTTTCCACGAAATGGCCTGTATTTCCTGTTTTTAGCTAAGCTGGAAGTGCAACAGGAACAATACTTATTATGGCATGTCACTGCTTCTACTTTTGGTCTGAAAACACCACGCAGAGAATATGAGTGTGACGAATCAAAAGAAAAAAAAGTTGAGTGGAGAGGTGTTCTGGGCTAAGAAAAGGAGAGTTATTGGGAACAGAATTTCCTAACTTGACCACCAGTTAACCATAGCTTGGCCGCCCAATGTGCTATGAGTCACTACCAACTTGCTCCAAAATAACACAAGAACATCTTGGGCTAGATCATTACTAAAGTATATTGTTAATAATATTTCCAGAAAAAAAATAATCAGAAACAGTTATTCAATGGTCACATGGTACTCATGTAAATTCCTTTGTACAGAATAATCTGGAAATGAGATAGCACAAACAACTCGCTAGACAGCCTGATAATGTAATTCACCACATTCGTTTAGAGATGTTAGGTGAAGCTGAGAGCTCTCAGGAACAGGGCTGACGATAACTCTTCACAGGAAGAGTGTGAAATTGTTAAAGGCAGAACACCCACTGAACTTTCAAAAGCAAAGTCTCAAAAGTTTTACGGATTGTGGGTATGGAGGTATATTTTGCATTTTCCAAAAGGTCACTGAATGCTACTGTTTCTAACTTAATTTCTTACTGTCTTCAAAACTAAATCTTAACTGATAAACTCAAACGACTCATATTCAACCAGTTCATTAATATCTTTACTGGATCCGTCCAATGTCGACTGCACTTAGTCAATTAAGAGAGAAAATCTGGGAGCTCTTGCTCTCTACTACTTGATTGCTCCAAGAGAACGGAGAGGATGTAAAGCTGGACAAGGTGCTTAGTGACGCAATATGTCAGCCTCCTCTTCTACAACCTGGAAAAATGATTTGCCCCCTCATAAATCAGCCCTCAAAGGTGAAGGAGATAATAATAATAATAATAATAATAATACACAGAAGAAAAAGGAAACAAGTATTTAGGATTTGTGGTCAGGATGACACAACCTTGGTAATATACAATGGTTACACTATCCTACAAAAGAAGTTTTTGAGGCCCTGCAAAATAAAGTAAGGAAGAAAACAAGGAAGTGAGACAGCAGAAATGAGACACAGAACAACGTCCTCATCGATCCCTTTGTGGGGGCCTGGCAGTCCTAGCAAAAGGAGCAGACCCAGCAGCCCGGGGGGCAGGGTGGCAGCCTGGCTGTCTAGGGGCCGGTGGTGCAGCGGCCCAGACTCGGTGAAACAGGAGAGCAGAGCGCGCATTGCTCAAAGCCAGCCAGGATCATAGGCAGACAGATGCTGAGAGCGCCCAGACCTTTGCGGAGAGTAAGGGTGACAGGTCTAGAATGTGCTTTTGGTGGGTGCGGTGAGTGGGGACCTGTCCTAGAGTCTGAAGCAAAAACCCGGCACTAATGTGGTTAGCTCTGTTTCCACGGGTTTGACAATCTCCATTTTGCCACAGTTCCTACCTCCTCTCGTTGTTCATACCCTCGACCCTTTGTATGTGTGTTACAGGAGTTTTTTACTTCAGGTCTGAGTAACACTCAACATGAAAACAGATTAATCAACTGCACATACAGTATGTTTATTATTCGTTTCTGTGGCTGGGTTAATAATTCAGTCCTGTTAGTTAACGGTTAAAAAAAGAGAGAGATAAAGTAATAATGGGTCTCTTGTTCGGCGGCAGCCCCGCTTCCTTCCTGGAGCTGTTCGGTTGGCAGGCCCCAGACAGGCACTAGCTCTGCTGGGGGACCACATTCAGTGGATGGTAAAGCCTGGAAGAGCATAGCTGGGCTTTAAATTAACAGACTATGCATGTTTGTTAAACTTTGACTCCATAACAAAAAGACTGTGTTTGATCTCTTGAGAAGGGCTTGCCTAGCTGAGGTAATTCTGACACAAAGGAAATTCAAACTATAGAGAAGCAAAACAAATACATACAGGGTGGCTCTCCTAATTTATGAATTACAGAACAATGAAACCCTTATAGTGAGTTATTTACTGGGGCAAAGACCACGTCTCATTTGGTTTTTATTTCCCAGCATCTAAGCATAGGGTCTGGCATACGGTAGGCGTTCTATAAACATTCAGTGAACTGAACTGAACTGAGTTGCTTCATATCCCCACCACTGGTCTCCTTTCATCTGGTTAACAACTGTACTTGGCCTTGGCTCAGCCATCACTTGCTCAGAAAGACCCTCCCTGACCTCTCTGACTTGATCAATATCCCCGTATATTTACACTTCTACTGTTATGCACATACCTTCAAAGCATCTATCATAGCTATAATTTTACATTTACTTACAATACAAATATTGATATAACAATACAAACCATACACAATAAATTCTGAGGAGGCAAGAACTGTGTCTCTTTGTTTTCCGCTTATGCAGTAAATATTGTTTTTGTTGGCATTCAGTAAATATTTGTTAAAAGTAGTGAAGCAAGAACCCATAATTTTCATGGTTTCCTCTCATTCTAATAATACACACAAGTCCTCAAATAATATGAAATAAATTGTCCAGGACAAACTCACCTAACAGCCAGAGATGGGAAAAGCAAGTTTGCAGAGCAGGCCATCCTGTAGGAAGTTAGGAAGAGTGGTGATAAGGCACAAGGAAAATGCAACTATCTTCCACGATGCCCAGAAGTTAAGTCTCCATCCTAGAGTGTACCATAGAAATGTTTGTGAAGCTATGTTTACCCTTTTACGGAAAAAAATCAAAAAATCTCAGGTGTTTTTATTTTTAAAAAGAAGAAAAAGCAAAATTCATTAAGTTAAACCATGAAAGGTCAAAAGCTCTCAAATATTGTCGATTTCACAAGGCCTAATCTAGCAGACTATGACTAACCTAGTAGACTATGACTAATCTAGGAGACTGTATTTTTTCTTTTAATAGCTTAGTTGTAGGTAAGAAGTTTTGCTATAGTATTAACCTCTGAATCTTGGGAGTTAAAAAAAAAAAATCCAAAACCAAAAACACTGCTCTGATCCAAAACATAGTACTGAAGGATATGAGATGTGGTGAGTGACAAGGTTACTTTCTGGTTAAAGAAAAAGAAAGAGCTGAAACTGCAACTTAGTCATGTTTAATCTAGTATCCAAATATTCATAATAAAGCAATATATCCAATATTACTCCAGTCCACTACTTAATAAGTAAAATTCCAGAGTGATTACGGCTAAGTAAATAAAAGCCCACCTGAGAGGGCTGTTGTTCTAATTCAACTGGACCACATGTATGAAGCCGACTCCTGCATCAGGCAGCGTACTGGGCACAAAAGATGCAGAGAGTCCCTGCCCTCTCTTAGAACTTAGAAGCAGTGAAAGAGTCCCCAGTCTGCCTCGCAGGGCCGCTCACATCTACTGGATCTTCCTCCCATGCCCTGGGGGAAACTCCTGGCCCCAGGCAGGTCCACAATAAATGCTCTCCTCCCCCTAAAGAGGATTACTTCTCTTGACTTAGCCAGACTCCTTAAAGGAGAGTGCTATGAACCATGTCAGGCTTCAACACATCTTTTTAGAATAAATTACTTAATCACCCAGCTGATATGAGGGAGATCTATCTATAAATGAGGAATTAGACAAGAACACCTACCTATGTCTTGCTTTCAACAAGTGTCAGGTTTTCTGACTTGCCTCTGATCTTCTAAGTTTTCAAGTGTATTTCTTGATGACTCATCTATCACTTGGGATAAAGAGGATATTTTTATGACTGATTTAAGTCAGACTTACCCAAAAGTAAAAGTCCGGCTTTCTCCTTTAACTATGTAGTATGTACAGCAGATACTTTGGCTCTTTGGAGGCAGAAGAATTTTAGTGCTATCACTGTGTGACTTTGAAAAAATTATAAAGTTTAACTGTGCCCCCATTTTTTAATCTGTAAAATACTGAAAATCATACAGTAATTTTGTGAGGATTAAATGTGGCAATACATGTAAAGCACCTGGCATAGTATCTGGTATACAGTAAGTGTGCAGCCAGTGTTGGTATTATGATTACATAATATTATTGCTTTACTTGTAGCATTATTATTTCTCTTTCCCTGCACTTTCTTATTGGGGAAATCAAGAGCCTAGTTAGATTGAAGAGCACAAAAAAAAAAAAAGGCTAAAAAAAGACCAAGTATTTTGATTCGATCTTTTTACAAATATTTATCTGGACTGACCAACTCCCAGAATCAAATGGGTGACTTACTGTGGGTTTGGAAGAGAGAAGGTAGAATTACTGAGGAATAAGTGAAGCATAAGTTAGTGGGACCAAACTAAGGTCCAAGCCTGAGGACAGTTAACATAAATAAAAGGGATCAGGTATAGAAGTGAACGTCAATGTTATTGGGCAACATTAAATCTTGGAAAACCACATTAACCTTTAATGAGAAGACAGACCAAGCCTGGAAGACTTTCCTACCCATGACTGGACCCTACTTAACTCAGGATGCTAAAGAAAAATTCCCCATCTTAAATGGGTATAAATCTAATTAGAGATGCTTTGTTATGTTATTGCTCATCATCATAAAATAATTCAGAGGGGAACAGGGAGGGGGATAATGGGGGAAAGAAGGGAAGGGTCAAGTCAAGGAACACGTATAGAGGACCCATGGACAAGGACAATGCGGGGGAAGGATTGAATGTGGGGGTGTGGGCAGGGCAGAGGAGAGTAATGAGGGGGATGGGGACAACTGTAACCGGACAACAATAAATAAAATAAAATCTCAATAGAAAGACCTTGGAAACTCAAAAAAAAAAAAAATTCAAGACATAGAAACCATTTACCATGACAAGAATTATCATCCAAAAGTGAACTGGAGGTTTATTCAAAAATGGAAGTCTAGTACCGAGCTAAGGGTGAAAATCAAGTCTAGTGGGGAACAGTGAGGATAATTCCCAAATGTATTGAGCAATAAAAAGGGGAAGTACAAGCAGCTCCACACACAACAGGGACCGAAGTCAGCAGTGGAAGAGAAGCAGTAAATTATCTGAAAGTCCCTAAATTCTTTGAAGTGTCATTATTTGCTGATTGCTTTCTACCAACTACATATCTGGTATCCACATGACAGTAGTTCACTGTGAAATACCAGAATCATCCTGCTAGAAATACACAAGATGCAGGAAACTGCATAGGCATGGACTTAAAATGTCTTGTGATTTTGTTGTTGTGTTGTTGATTTTGTTTTGCACTAGGCCAGAGATTGGGCAAAGGGGAGACACCTTGTGACTTGTCAGAACCATGAAGGCTATTTGCAAGGCAACACTTAAATTATAACACTGTCATACTTTTATGGATGCTGGAGGAAGACGTGCCATACCTGGATCAGAGACAACTGAGTTTATTACTCTCAGCAGTAGAGGAGGTAGCCAGAATTTTCTTGTTCCAGTTCCTGAAGTACCAATTCCCATAGGGCAACACAAAGAGGGTCCGGAGACTGCCGTACATACATTATAAGAGAAGGACCCTGGCTTAGGGAACCTGAATCTTTTATACTGGACAGTTAGCATCTCTGCCCTTTTCTCTGGAGGGATATACTATCTCCACCTTCCAAGGCTGTTCACTCTACAAACATTTTTTTAAATGATGGAATGGAATAGTTAGTTACTTCCTCTGCTAACAAGACATACAGAAATGGACCCATTCTGAGGTCTCTCACTACGATTTTGATGTAAAGTACTCATGTAGAATGTGCTTAAGTGCCTGGCATCCTGTTGGTGGATCGCTTCAATAACTAGATTTACGAAGCCCTTTCTGGTTCAGGATGTCATCTAAGTTGGACAGGCCACTATTGCACATTCTCAAGAACATTCTCTGAGCTCGCAAACCACATATAGGTGTTCATTTCCTCTTTTTTAAGGTCAATAAAAATTTCTAAAACTTTTGTCTTATACCATTTCCCAGAAGGATTTGGGGATTCAATTCATACTGTAAAAGCCTTCTGTAACATAGACAATCTCTCTTCTATTATCACTAGAACAGTTTTAAAAAGTGTAGTCTATACCTAATATGGGATTTAAGGTTGTAATAGTTTTACTTTACACTATAAAAGCATTTTAATAATAACGCTCCCTGCATCCACTACCAGTCCACCCAAACCTTCTAAGTAAGGATGTTAATACTGAATTGTAACAAGGCATGAGACCTGGCTTTAATGCTTACTAGCTATTGCCTTGGGTGAGTCGCTTCTTCCTCTACCTTAGTCTCCTCACTGTGAAATAGGGATAACAATACTCACTCTTCCTTCCTCGCACAATTTTTGAAAAATCTGCATGACATAACATCTGTGAAAGCAATTTATAATCAAGAAATAATCATACCCTCAAGAGTGCATTGGCAGTGGTGTGGGGAAATCAGTCACTTGTATTTGGATTCATATGTTATTGGGTGTCCAGAGGAAACCTCTTTGTCATCAAAGTTTGGAGGGAGATCGGGTAAGAAAAAGGTAGAGGAGGGAAGAAACGCAATGTTATTTCTAGGTCTGAAGCCATTTCCAGATACATAAAATAGGCAAGGATTTATGAAACACTGGGTTTTAGTTAATTTTAGTTGAAAATCAGTGAATAGGGAAGAGATAAAATATGCTATCCGCTTTTCATTAACATCTTTATAAATCTGACTTCCATATTTTTATCTTTTTCTAAGGCACCAGTAAGACTACTGTCAGAGTGTAATACTTTTACCCCACAGTGTCAGGGTGGGTCTACAGGCAACGCACGAAAGTCTCAAGAAAAACAGTTTAAAACCCATAAAAGATGCATGGCAGCTCGTGAAAGAGCTCTCATGGTGCAAATTACAAAGATTTGGATCAAAAATTCTGTTCTCTGTCTAACTTTCCAGAAATGGAAAACCTTATAGACTTTTAATATAGTAAAAAGGCCAGGAGCATAAGCGCTGAACAGATCAAAAGTGGGAAGCAGAGAAAACAGGAGAAAGTGGGGAGGGCAGGGATCTGGTAATGAGCCAAATCATTTTGAAACGAAAACCAGAAAAAGAAAGAACTAAAAGATGGAAATATTAATTTATTCTTATGACATTATATTTTTTCTTCTAGGAAGAAAACTTGATCCAGGTTATTCCCACTCCCCAGAATCTCACTCTGTTCTGTATAGAAGTTGTCAAATTTTGGCAACAATCCCACTTACAGAAAACAGATTTTCCATTAAAATGAAAGTTAACAAAACTATCTCTTGGTTCCTTAAATTCCCCTGAAATCTCAAATGATCTGCATCACCAATGGAATCAGATGTATCTAAGTATGTTTCTAATAGCATCCAGTAGTCTAGAAAGAAGCGATTCACAGACCTTCTAAGGATGATGTCTCTGAAAGAACAGCGACTTCTGACCGCAGTTTTTGTACCACGTGTCTTTCATGCTCTTCTCTGTTTTCTCTTGTATCCTAGCTTATTTTGACCTGTTTTCTGGTTAATGAAACACTGTGTTCCTCTGTCTATTCAAAACATCAAAAGTTCTTAACATTAAATATTTTGTTTTTCAGTTCAAGAATATCCATTTGATTAATTTCAATAGATTCCAATTCTCTATTGAAGTTCGCCATCTTTTCATCTCTTTTGTACATCATTTTCTCCATTTTCTTGATCTTATTAATCAGTCTTTTAAAGGCTCTGTCTGATCACTGTAATATCTAAATCACCTATGGGTTTATTGTCTTTTTTCTCTTGGGTTTCAGTTATTTCTTCCTCTTTTAAAGCATGCCTTGTAATTTTTTATTGAATGATGAATATTACGGAGTCTCTGAATGATATCTCCCTTCAAAGTGAATGAAATTTTTCTGACATTCATAATAAAAAGACTCTGGTAGATCATCTGATCCTATCTGGGCCTCATTTAAAGCTCTGTTATGGCTCATCTATTTCAATTTTCCTAGGGTAAGGTACCTATTCCTAGCTCTTGAAAGACACAGTCTCACTGAACACCTGAGTGTGTTTACCATCGCCCCTCTACCTTGGCAGCATTTGAATTCCTCTCTTCCTCCCCAGCACTATGTGGCTACAAACATCCCAGGTCCATTATTCGGCCAGCCAGATGTTCTGTAGCAGTAGGTTTCTTAGGGTCTTTGTCCTACCTATGTGCAGGTTAGTACTTGAACAGAATTTCTATGAAGGTATTTGAGCTACTTTTCTGTGGTTTCCTCCTCTCCGGGAATTTGTCCCTCTAGTCCTAGCCACCTTGTCCCAAATTTTGTCTTCTTTCTCTTTAGTCCAGTAACAATGACACTCTTCTCATACTTCATTCACCTGTGTTATGATTTAGAAAATGTTCTCCTCACAGGAGAGCCAAGGAGAATTTAAGTTCAGTTTTCATGCTTCTCTTTTCTCAAGGATCATAACCCCTTTTATGACCTAACTATGTTGGTTGTTTTCCAATGCCTTCAGTGAACTGTCTTACATATTCTGTGGAGAATTATAGTCATTTACTGCAGAAGGATTTGTCCAATATAAGTGACTCCCGTATGGAAAATGAAGTCTTCAGTACAAATTTTATTGCACAGTATACTTAAGAGAGTAAAGTGAGCTTTCAGACAGAAGCAAGCACAGACACATGGGTCTGATATGGGGATCTGGCACCCTCCTTGATGTTGGTAGAAAAGTAAACATGGGTTGACATAGCAGAATAAAGTGAGACAGTGCTCACTGTGTGGTGGACAGCCCGCTACGAAAGAAACAGCCTGATTTACTGTCACCAACAAGGATAAGCACAATTTATCATCAAAGTAGCAGACAATTAGGTAAGTACTCATACTGGGGAAGCAAGTGGTTCTCAAGACTTGAACTCTAATGTGAACAAGGCTTCAAGACGGCAAGGAATCCCGAAGTGAGGCCTAGCACAGCTGCATGGGCCTCTCATGCTCTAAGTGATTTTCCCTGCCAGAAGAAGTCTTTTATTGCGTCTCGATGGCTCATCAATCAAGCCCAATCGCTAAGAGGAAACACTCAAGGTCGAAAGCAATTTTGACTAGTTAGAGTAAACAGTGACCTTTGCCATCAGTAATTACACAAGGGGACATATTTCTATCAGGACATCTACTATCTACCACCACTCCAGCACTCCTTCAGGTTCCACTGAATTAGACTGCAAGAGATAGGCCCTTCCGTCATCACAATTATTCCACCTCATCAGTGGCCTGGCCATCCAAGAAAGGTCATAAAAAAAAAAAGGTCAGGGAGGGGCCTGCCAGCCCACCAGTTTTGTGATTCACAGCAATAAGTAAATTATCTACTTAATAAAAATCACTTACAAAGAAATGAATTTTTGCTTTAAAAAATCACAATAAAATTTAGAAATTAATCAATTACCCTGCTTTTCTAGTATATATATTTACCATGAGAAGGGTATTATATAACAGTTAAAATTTAATGTTTAAAGAACCAACATTTTTAACATAAATTTTTGCTTTCCAGCCAAGCAGCTATAAGAGACACAGTATATATTTATGTGTCTATCACTATATTCCTCTCATACTTACGAGGAAAAGATGGAATATTTATCAATGTGATATTCCCAGAACTTAACATGATGCCCAACACACACTAGATGATTGATAGGTAAATAATGAATGAATGAATTAAACTTTGGGGTGGAATCACATTGGTCCAAGGACATGCCCATCATACTAATCTCAATATAAATGGTCTTCCTGATCTGACTAGACTCTATAATAAAAATGGAGAAGAAAAAGAATTTGGATTGTTAAGGGTTCTAAATGATAGATTCTTCACTGTGATAGATATAGGGTACAATCAAAAGAGACACAGAAGAAAGAATATGAATTCAAGAACTGGCCCTGCCGCTGTTTGCCTGGGAAGGTGTTTTTGAGCAAGGCACACGCTGCCTGCAAAGCCCGGCCCCCACCGATCCAAGGAGAGGTGAGTGTACTTGCCCTGCAGAGTTGGCTTCTGCAGGGGGGATAAGCCCAGGTCTAGTTCCCTCCCTTGCAACAACCACAGCAGCTCCTCTTGGCTTCCGTGGAAGATTACGTCTGTGCAACTGGGTACATGGTTGGAAGTTTGAAAAGCATAAGATTATATGATCCCAAAGATGTTTTCCAACTCCACAAGGCCCTAATTCTATGAATATGTTTAACTAGATAAGAAAAAAAGAAAAAACCATCAACTTTTACAATCAGAATAAAAAATGAAACCATTTTCATGGTACTTAGTTTTTGGCAGATTTCGTAAGACAAATTCCCAAGACTTTGATGATTTTTAAACTCACACACTTAATGAATATTTAATCCATGTCTTAAGTTTATTTACCCCAAATTCATCACAATACTTATTTTCTGAGAACCAAGGCCACCTCGAAAAGGACTTTTTAGTATATTTAACAAATATTTTTTGGAATAAAGACGGCACTTCAAAGAAAAATAATTTAGTAACTAAGCTGCTAATTAACCTGGTTTATGGAGAGGTGTTTACTAATTAAAAATATTGTCCTTCTCTTCCTCACTTACTGGCCCTGACCATGAGCTAACACTGTTTTGAAGGGGGATCACGGGAGCACCCAGAAGCACGCCTCCAGAAAGTAGACTCCCACTTAATCACCAATTTTTTTAGTATTTTAAATTGGGATAGTAAATCTTTCATCTTCCTTGATAATATTAATTATTAAAGTAAATATTATAATATCTGACATTTGGGGAGTACTTAGTATACACATAAACACTATTCTAAATATGTTAAACGAACTGTACTTCACCGAATTCTCACAACAGCCCCACTTTCCAAAGGAGCCGCCGAGACACAAACGCTCCCTCTCTCACGCCTAGCAAGAGGCAGAACCAACCTCACCTAAGCGGTCTGACCCGGGAGCCCAGGTCTGGAACCACCGGGCCACACCACTGCCCATCAGCACCCACCGAGGGACATCAACATCATGGGAATAGGAGATAAACCAGGATGCTGAAAATTACTGAAAACCAGAGTCACAAGAGAGAATTCATTTTACTCCTTTCCATTTATTTTTATTTTCCTCAAAATATATTTCCCCATAGTAAATTAAATAAAGTAAAATGAGGTAATGAGAAAAAAAAGCACTAGAGACAGAGTTAAAGTCAGGAAATCTGCCACTAGCTGGCTACGTGACTTTGGACGAGTCTTTAAGTATATATTCTAAAACTTAAGGGGAAAAAAATCGAACTTTACCTACATAAAAAAAAAATCATAAGGAAGACATGTCAATCATATTCTTAATAACCAAAACTGTTGTAATTATTATTATTAAAGGAATAACTGCAAATAACAGTCATACTTTAATGTCTTTTCTGGTATCCTAAACTGAGCTTTAAAAACTATTCTAAGACAGTTTAAGAATGGTTTCCTTTGTCTCATGGGACTTTTCCTATAAATAAAATTGTCAGCATTTCCTGTACTCCTCTGCAACTTTCTGAAGATGAACCACATTAAGTAAACCATAGAGAGGCCACATTTAGAAGATGTGGTAATTAGCAGACATTGCTTATTCACCTTATAGGATAGAGGCTTTGCCTTTTGTTCTTATGTTAAAAAAAAAAAACAACAAAGCCCTGAAATTAAGCACATATTTTTGGCTATATTTATGCCAAATAAAAATCTAGTTTACAAATGGAAATACTAAATGGTAAGATTAGCTCAATGTGATCATGTTTGGATTCTCACAGGTATTGCTCCTTTCAGTCATCCTTACTTTTTCATAGTAGGATGTCAGGCTCTGTTAGTCACGTCTTCATCCTGCTACCTGAAAGCAAAGAACATGGTGTTATTTTCAGAACAAGCTAAAAAGAAAACTCCTATTCCTAAGTTTGCTAGCTGTACATTCAAAGTGGACATTATATTTCCCTTCCATTCAAGATTTGCCCTCATAACAGTATCTGCTAATGTCTATATATGTAGAGCTTTTATAACCATTTAGGTCAGCTCAGCCTTAATAAGTCAACTCAGCGAAATGGGTGGGTTAAATATGTCTAACTTTTTTCTTTCGGGGTGGGGAGTGGAGATAGGAATTTGCCCTGACTTTGCATTTCCTTTTTAGTTTTGGGTTAAACATATGCATCAAGAATTACTCCACAAATCAAATGAGTATAACATTAAAAGAAAAAGAGCCACCAATTTTAGTGAACTTTCAGTTTGCTTTACTTTTGACTTACTGTTTTAAATCTCTTACATATATATAAACATCCATAAAACAGTGATTTTATATTGTTTTATCCACTCATCTTTTAAGTCAATTGTTGGTTCTCTTGATTGTCTGATGATAACAATTACCCACCTTCCTTTTGACCCTGCAATTCCACTGCTAGGATTATACCCTAAGAATCCTGAAACACCAATTCAAAATAACTTATGAACCCCAATGTTCATAGCAGCACAGTTTACAATAGCCAAGAATTGGAAGCAACCTAAGTGCCCAACAATAAATGAGTGGATAAAAAAACTATGGTACATTTACACAATGGGCTACTACGTAGCAGAAAGAAAGAACTACTACCCTTCGTGACAGCATGGATGGAACTAGAGAGCTTTATGCTAAGTGAAGTAAGCCAGGTGGTGAAAGACAGACACCATATGATCTCACCATAAGTGGAACCTAAACAACAAAATTAAAAAGTAAGCAAAATATAACCAGCAACATTGAAATAAAAAACAAACTGACAGTAACCAGAGTGGGGTGGATAACAGGGGAAATGGAGGGGAAGGGTCATCAAGGAACATGCATAAAGAACCCATCGACAAAGTCAAATAGGGGAAGGATTGAGGGTGGGAGGTGGGGATCGATGGGGCTGGGGAAAGTGATGGTGGGAAAATATTGGCCAAAAAAAAAAAAATAGAGAAGGGGAGGCTAAGAATATTACAGGAAATTGAGAAGCCAAAGAACTGATATGTACAACCCATAAACATGAACTAAGAGGGGTGAGGATAATGGGATGGGGTGGAGGGTGGAGGGGATAAAGGGGAGAAAAAAATGGGACAACTGCAATAGTATAATCAATAAAATATACAAAAAAGAAAAAGAAAAAGGGAAAACAGGAGACTAAAACAAAGAGAAACCAATGAGAATCAGCTATAGAGTGAGTGCTCTTTTGAGCAGGTGACCCTTACACTGATACCTAAAAATGAGAAGAAGCCAATTATGTAAAAAGTATGCTCATGTGTGTTGGAAAGGCAGAGTTTCATGTAGGAAGGCAGTCCAAGCATGTGCAAAGATTATAATTATCTGATATCTTTTTCAGTTGAGGGAATAGAAAGATATTTTGGTCTGTTCTCTAGTTTGGTTCTTAGTATTGGTAATTTGCCTTTTAAAAAGTTTCTTTTAGTGCCACATCCCAGAACTGGTAATATCTGTGTTTAAGGTCATTGTCAAATACAGGTAAAACCACTAGCAAGTTTCTTTTGTATAAAACTATAAGAGTACCTGCTGACTCCATATATGTATATATAAAAAAATTGTATCCCTAAAAAAACAAAACAGAAAAACAATTACCCACTTTCATAACATTCAGATACCTGTAGAAGACACTACTTGGCTCCCAGTGAAAGTGACTTAAAGTGTTATTTATGTTGGTTTTTAAAAAGACACTTTTTATTAACTGAAAGTTTGAATAAACATCATGCTTTCATTAATAATTCTATTTTAATTGGGCTTTTTAAATTTACAAAAAAACCTCAATCTGAAAATAATGAGGTAATAGGCATTTATGTTGGTTTCAAGAAAAATATTGTATACATGAGACAACTTTCATAATTTCTTCCAAGTATACTTTACTAGGAAAACTGTTAGCTTTTCTTATTATACAATCATCAAAAATGTATGCTCTACTGATGCAATGGTTACTAAACTAATAAAATAAAAGAGTTCCTGAATTTAGACTTTCACCTTCATATTTACATGTAATTCTTACTAACTGAGATGATCATGAATCTAAAAGGGTAAATTTTTTCTTTATAAGAATCACATACACATTCATGTAGTCACTTAAATAATTAAGCATTTAAATTCTACAGAAAGCATTATGCTTTGTTCTTAATATACCACAGTATACTACATTTATTGATAGGTTACTATACCCTCTTTACTTTATAAAAAGTAATGTAGTATCTGGAAAAACCTATGGAATTGGGGGAGTTAGGCCTGGTGGGATGCTGGTTTTGCCACTTATTGGCTCCAACATGGACATGACACATACTTTCCCCACCACCCCCATTCCCCTTATCTATAAAAATAGAGTAAATTTCATAAACGTTGAGGGTTGTGTGAGGATCTGCATTAACCTATGTAATCAGCCGAGCACAGGTCCTCAATAAATGGTTGCGACTATTGTTGTCAGTAACACAGGTGAGGGTCTCCCTTCTAGATTGTGAAGAGACATGCACTGTGGTAACTCCCCTCTTCCTCCAGAGCACATGGATGGCCACAGGGAAACAGTGCGTATGAAGAAGCAGACCACCCACCATCCACCCGGTCGCCTACCCCAAGCTATTTATTGGGCTGGTAGGATGGTATCGTGCAAAGAGGGGCTCCCTTTGCCCACTGCAGCACAGACAAGACTATATCACTGAAATGTGCCTCACTTTGTGCTCTCTGAAGACAAGAGGCTTTATTCCTTCAATAAACCAGTATTTGAACTGAATGACCACCAAGGTTCCTGCTGCCCTGCTCTCACATTCAGGGCATACTAGAAGGGTTGCCTGTAAAGTTTCAACAGAAACACTAGATGCACAGTAAAATGTGTGTAACAATAAAAAATGTATATACCCTCACAATATGAAGGGTTTATTAATGGTAATATACATTTCATCTTATATTTATATTACTTTTTATGACTTTTCAATTTTTATTTCTTGTTCAATCATCTTTTGTCTCCAAACTGTTCTAATTCTGGTAGGGCTTTTTATTTTTCAGTTAGTTTTCTGAACACAACACTTAAAAGTCAAATTGACAATTCAAAGCCAGATATCTGACAACACCATCATTAAAGATTATATTTGTTCCACAAATACCTACTCAACAAACCCTCATCAAGCGACATCTGTAAACAAGGTATTGGGCTTGGGACTAGGGACATAAAGGTGAATGACTCAATTCTACTCTTGTGGAGCTCCCTCCGGCAAGGGACACAAGCAAACCAACATACGGTTAGACAAAGGAAAAGCACCCAACTCAGCCTGGAATGCCCAAAAAGAAAGTGACATGTGAGCTAAGAGTTGAAGAATGAGCAAGAGTTGGCCAGCCTGTATAAAGGCATAAGGACATGAAACTCTTGCTAACATCACCATTAGCCTAACAGTGACACATTAGCACTGTGTTCAGTGAATGCAGCCGTTACTGAGTGAATGAATGGAATAATTTGTCAGACAGGTTGGCCAAGTAATATTCACTTTAGCCATATTTGTTCCTAGACAATATAAACACTTTTATACTTTATAATTATTGAATGTCCACTGTGTGTCAAACATCCTAGTAGGAGTCATGGAGAAGCATAAATAGAAAAAAACACATAATCTCTGTCCTCAAGAAAGATGTATTACTTCAACAAATACTTATTGTGCTTTCTGTTTTTTCCATATGCCTGGTACTTTGCAATTGGCAGAGAAAAAATAATAGATACTGTTTATTAAATCATGGGGAGAACAAAAGTATAACACTGATTTCAGTATTCTAATTCTTAGTTTTGAAGCTCTCTTAATTTTACTCTATAAATCTACAAATGACTCTAAAATAATGGAGGACTAAAAATATAAGTGATGTATTCAACATGATAGTAAAAGGAAAAAATTAGGATTCTGGTTCCTACCCTACATTCCTTTCCCTAAACTTTCCAATTCATCGGCATGTTGGCTTGAATCAAAGCAGCCTGTCTATTCTCTTCCAGTTTTGCCACAGCGTTCACAAAGACTGTTGACACCATTCCTAAGGCCTAGAATGCCCTGACGGCTCCTCTCTCCTTCATCCTTCTACACAGCTTATGCCCATAAGTCACACCAGGTTTTTTGTATTCGTTATTTCTCCTTCCTCTTTCTCATGAAACACTTAGCGCTATATTCTTCCATGACTACTTGGTGACCTGCCACCAACCCATTTACAGTTAAGAGCTCTTGAGCCTCATAGCGTGTAGCTCTGTTATAATCTGTGCTTCACATTTCCTCACCAGTTCCAATTTTAGGGTCATGCAATATTACATCATACCCATCCTCTGGAGTTTTCAATGCCCTGAGTTTTCCAACTGTGAGGATAACTGGCTTAACTTTCAGTCCATAGATAATGTGCTTCTGCAGACAGAGCCCAACCTCCTTGTAAGTGCGAACTAAGTAGCTTTTGCTGTCCCACTGCCCCACTGTGTTTAACACAATATTAGAAATATAGCAAATGCTCAAAATATTTGTGAAATATTTCTGTCACTGAGAGGGGGACAACAACAAAGGACTGACTGACTTTCAATCTGGGGCATCTGGATAGGTCTATTAGTCTGGGAGAGTTTCACACTAAGGTCTTAGGTTTAAGGTTAAGCAACTTTAACAACTGCATTAATGGTTTTTTAATTACATCAGGTAGTTAGACAATTAGCAGCTTTTCCTAAATATCTACCAATGTTACTATCCAATTTTCTGGAAATTAATTTATTTTAATAAATTATTGGCTTAAATAACATATACACTGTCTTCCCTAGCATTCAGAGAAATATAAACTTACCAGGTATGAATACACGAGACTCAGAAATTATATTTAAATAATCAATAAATACAAATTGCTTACCTATTCACTGATATAAATATACTATGATATAAATCATCATAGCTCCTAAGACCTTAGTAATTATGCAATTTTACCTAAATATAGAATATTTATGGAATAATTTAAAGTTCAAGTTAGTTCCCAAACTTTACATAAAATATTCATTCAATGGTGGATTTATTTGTATTTGATGCTGTGAGAGGTTATTCACGATACTCAACTTCTAAAAAATACCTTAAATTACTTAGAAACTTTAAAAATAGCAATTTTTCAGTAAGTTTCCCCAAGATCTTTGCTATCTTTACTCTGAACAGATTTCTATTCTATCACCATTCCAAAATTTTAGAACTCTTAGAAAGCCTTTGCCCCTAGATGCCATAAAAATGTTATCATTTTCACCCCGGCTGGGTGGCTGACTTCGTTGGAGCGTCATCCCATTCACCAAAAAGGTTGCAGGTTTGATTCCTAGGTTTCTGGTGCAGGACACATACAGTAGGCAACCGAAAGATGTTCAATGTTTCTGTTTCTTCCTTTCTCTCTCTGTCTCTTCCCCTCCCCTGCAACCCTCTTCCTCTCTCTCTAAAATCAATAAAAACATACTCTCGGTTGAGGATTATTTTTTTGTTGTTATCACTTTCTATGTATTCCTTTATGTTAAAAAAAGAAAAGGTTTGCACAGTGGTGAAATCTGTATCACCTAGAATATTTTATAGGACAATATCCAGAAACCATTAAAAAAGAGGGGGGGGACATGTTAGCTCAATTGATAAGCTTGGTTTAGCACCAGGAACCTAGGTTTTCTCTGTGTCTCAGCTCTGTCCTTCACTTGGATTCCACCTGTTGGTCTCCCAGCCACTATAGGTGCTTCCGTTTTGGTTCCAAAATGCCCACAGCACCCACAAATTTCACATCCTCACCCAACCTCCCACATCCCTCTACTGCTTATTCAAGTATCCTATCCTGATCAACTAGGGTTCCAAAGCCATACATGTATGTGAGTGTGTGCAGTAGGTTCAATTAGACACTAAAATAAGCTTGGAGGTCAAGAGCAATGTTTTTAAAAAAACAAAATGTAGTAATCACACATAGTACCAATAAACATTATTTCTATAAAATATTCGCTTCATTTGTGTGTGTCTGTGTGAGTGTACATGTACTGGATCAAATATGAAACAAGCTTCTACTACAGTCAATGTTTTTTTGGTGTCAATATACCTTACCGCTCTTCCAGGTGCTGAAGGAGCAAAACGAGCCCATTATAAAGGGATGAAGTAGCATATGATAACAGTGGAAGTTATTGAAACTGACTGGAGCAAAACAGGAGGCGAAAACAGGGAGTAGGGCAAGAATGGTGGGTAGTGACAGGTAAGACTGGAGAAATCAGGAACAGAAAAAGGGGCTTATCTTTGAGGCAATGGAAACCCTGTGAAGCTTTAAGCAGGTGAGCAAGCGCTCTGTGATGATAGATCCTTCAGGCAGCAGAGAAGGGAATAAGTTGGAAAGGGCAAATAACGTAGGGCAGAAGACCAGCTAATGAAGGAAGCTTTAATTTTCTCTACCTAGATTACCTAGGACTTCGGTTCTACCTCACTTTCTCCAATGAGGCAGAGGAAATAATTACATTTTGGGCCATTAGTATTATAAAATTAGGTCCCAATTTTTATACCTATGACATACAATTGTACTTTTCAAAAGGATATTTCATTTCCACTTGCACTGTTCTCTACATTTTGGAGTTGTCTTATCTAGTTATTGAATTCTATAGGGTTAAATGCCCCCATATGTACACATGGGTTCAGTATTATCCATGTTCTGAGGCTGTGCCACGTTTCGGTGACCAAGCCACTCTCATCCTCGTTTTATATATATTAGCACTTCCTTTCTCTCTCTCCTTTAAGATTTTAGTGGCAAAATTAGAAACTTAAATTTTCTTCCCTCTTCTAAACTGCCATGTGTACACACACACACACACGCTCATCCGATTCACACAGAAACGTTTTCCAGACACTGTTTTTGCAACTATTACAAAATTATTAAATCTAAGATTGAAGAGCAGTCTAACGTATTACTTTATCATCAAAATTTCTACTTGCTCATGGGCATTAGTATAATCTATATAGATGTTTTAGATAAGGATTCCTAATAATAACTGGTGTGAAATTCCTTAACCGTATTCTTTCTGTCTTTCAAAAACTTATACTCCCTCTGTGGCAATTTGACAGCAAAAAAAGGAGGGGGGGTCCTTAAGAACAGAATCACAATTCACAACTCATTCACGAGTGACATAACAATGGTACGGGTCATTCTAGGAAAAGGCTGTCGGTGGAAATTGTCTCAGCATTCTTTCCTTTCTGTGTAATCTGCATAATGCATGACCCAGAAGCCTACTGGGCTAAGGGCTAATATCTGGCAATGTGCTAAGGCAGAAATTTAGTATCTAAAAATATTTAAAGATGAACGAAAAGGAAAGTTTCATTTTACTTTACCAAACATATACTGTGTGCTTACTCTGTGACAGGCATCGTGGTCGATTTGGGATATTTAATCCTCACATATTATCACAACAATCTTCTGCGACGGGCGCTATTAGTTAAGAGGAGTCAGCTGAGGCTTAGAAAGATCAAGCACAATAGTTTGTTCAACGTTAGGCATTTAATGAAGTGGCTAAAGAATGAAATAAGGGAGAAGAAAAGACCTCTCCTGAAACAGAAATACAAAGTCCAACAAATTATATACTCAAATCAATTTTATATTCTGTTTATTAATAGGACATTTAAAATCAAGGTAATAAAAAGTTGGCCCAGCTAAATCCAAAATGGTGGCTTATTTTATGAAATACTTTAAACTGCAGAATTAATCTATTTTAAAGTAATAAAATTTCATAGGGGATCAAACTAGAATTGTTGAAAAACCTTGTTTCATTAAATATGAGTCCAGTTTATTTTGTCAGGCTTTATTTTTGAGATCTTAAAAATAAATGTAAACACCGAAAAGTTTTTTTTAATGATCTATTGGTACTTTTTTTTTTCCTTTGCTTTTCTAGGCCTAGCTCGATTGAATATTGAGCTGTCTGAAATAGCAAAGGGGTAGCATTTCTGTACTACCATCACTGCCGGGGTTATTTAAGGAACCCCAAGCGAAGGGACCATCAGCAGCACTTCCCAGAAAGATGCCCGGCGCTGTTCCCATCAATGCATTTGGTAACCTGCCCTCATGCACACAGAGCCTAAGACTCTCCCTGCGGGCACGTATTATAGACCAAATGGCTTTCTGGATCCCTCCTTCTGCTCAATGTAAGGTCATCTTCCCTTCTTGGGAAGTTGGACGGGATACGTGAAAATTATAGGAGTTTGGAATCCCTGAGCCCCCTCAAGATTAAGACCAGTCCTCAGTGAGTAAGAAGAGAACATCACGGAGGCATAAGTGGTACCAACACTCTGCGGCCGCCCCCCCCGACCCCCCCACCAGTCAGCTGCTGCAGAAGCTGGCCGGGAAAATTCTACTTGACTGGCGAGAAAGGGGCCTATCTGTAAAGCAGTCAAAGCCAACAGAGAATCCATCTGGCTGGGGCTGTGCCTGGCCCCACTGCAAAGTGAAACTGGTTCAGAGTCTGTCTGCAGCTGGACTGGAAGTTTGCTTACTTACCCAGAGAGCTGAAAGCAAGCAGTCAGGGACTCAGGAAACAGCCATATATGGGAACAGCGGGGCAAAAGACATGAGTAAGAAGAATCAACAGAGAACAGTCAGAAAGGATGAAAGTGCCACAAAAGATGCATTTGGACAAAATCATCTTTCACCATCTATACGGTGAAATATTTCCAGACATTAGCAAGACTATGATTATATGAAATTTTATCCTAAAGTTGTTAACTTTCACAAACACGCATGTATCAATCAGAGAAGTCCCTCATGTACACCTGTCCGTCCTGGACAGCGCTCTTATTCTCTGCCATGTGTCGTTATGACGTAGGCCTCATTCCACTGACAACATGAAATGAGTCATGATTCAGATCAAATCATCCCAAGGCAAAGGGAGAGAAGGAGAAACTGTAAGCCTTCTCTAAGACCGTACGGGAAGCTTGTAAAACTATTAAGGAAAAACCGAGGTGCAAACTGTGCCCACTTTGGGGAAAGTGCATTTTCACTGAAGATGGCAGGTCAGAAAATAAGCACTGTGTCCACAACACGTGGGGACAGGGCTATTAAGGGATACTTGCGAAAAAAGGTCTATGTTTACAGTAGATACTGCTTCAATGCGGAAGGCCAGTCTGCAACTCTGTCGTTTTTATTTATAAGAGTAGCTTATCAGTGAATGATGCAAGTACTCAAGAAGACATTTATGATGCCTGTGGTTGGTCTGAGTCTCAGCCTGAACAAGATCGCCTGGGGCTAGAGACTGAACATTTTCGGTGTGGGCTGAAGCTGATGTCACAGTAGTGCACACCCTGATATTAAGCTTCCCAAAGCACACCCATCATCTTGATTCATTTTTCCTTTTTTAGCTACACCAGTTCATTAGCGGATAAGGAGCAATACATCTGTCGACAGAGCAAAATCACAAAAATCTAAACAGTAATATGTACATATTTGTCCAAGTCCAAGATTCTCTCCTAATACAGATCAGTAAAAATTATCTTTCTACTTCATGCGTATCTCAGACCACAGCATAATGCTGGCTCTGCCAATTAGTCCACAGTGTTTCACATGCCTTCCGGGGTGTCTTCTTTAAGAGGTTTAAGAAGATCTAAGATAACTATCATAAGAACAAAGATCACTGCGTACGAAGACAAGAAGCAGTGGAGTTTGGAAGAGAGGCCAGGGGGTTCCCTTTAGAAAGAAAGAATTCAAATTCCCATGTCTCTGCTCCACCTCTAATCAGGGGTGCATTTTTACATAGCGTTCTTGGACCTCAATTTTCGCATCTGCAAATGGGGAGACACCCCACAAGGTTGTATGAAGCTGAAGTGAGATTGTGTTTTTGAAAGAGCTTTGAAATCTAAAGTTTCTACATAAACAGAAAATGATACAGTCATGTAGGAATTCATTTCAGGTACCCGACAGAGCTTTAGAGGCTTTCTTGTTAAACTGAGCATACAAAATTGGCTTTGTGCATTCGAATGTCAAATTAAACAATATATTAGTTCACATTTACTTTACGCCTGATAATGCCAAAAAGTTTAAACAGAGTGTGCTTTTCTTCTTCATAAATGGTGTGAGCGCTGATCTAGAAGGTAAGACAGCTTCTCAAAAAGCCTTATCCATGTGTTCTGATGTTAATGTACGATCCCCATAGGCACAGTTATTTAAAAATTCACAGGTAGGGAAACATTTTAGAAACTCTGGACAATTTGAACAACTTACTTTTCAGCATTCTAAAATGTACTGGCAACCAGTTTCCACTTAATTGGAAAATTTGCTTGTCACTATCGTGGTACCACAGTTCACATTATAAAATGGAATGTAAGAAAAATGTTAAAACAAATATAGGTAGAGTGTAAAACGTCTGTGGCATTATGTGAAACAAAAGAACGCCGCCTTGGTTTCTGAGAAATAATCTAAAGAAACGTCATCAATGCATGCCATAAGAAATTTTTAGTTTTCTTTAATATTGACATGCCATCTCTTACCTAAGGATTAGTGGCACATGCTTTCATTGAAGAAGAAAAGGACTATTTGGAAGACCCCTACACCCAAAAAAGGAGAATGAAAACTATAAAATGGAAATGAAGAGAGCAGATGCTATCATGTGACCAAAGCTGGGTATAGAATTTCTTTTTAAGTGTCCTGAAAATTGATTTAAAGAGAAATATATTCTCGTATTTCTTTTATACAGATGACATGTAAGGGATATTAGAGGCCTAAGGCAAAAAAAGTCTCCTTTGTTAAATATCTCTATCAATTCCAAGCATCTAATTTAAAAACTGAACAAGTAGGATTTGATTCTCTCTCAGCTCTCACAGAGTTTTAACCCTGAAATCCCTGCCAAGATGAATGGGGTTCTAAAGTCAACTCTGATGGAGTTTCACAGGCAAGGATGAGTTGGACTTAGTCTTATGGTCAAAAAGAGCCTCTGAAGAACAGAAGAATTAGGTACATTTCAAATCTAATATATCATGTAAAAGTACTTTCATAAATATGGTCTCCTTGGGCTAAAAAGGTGCATCATGTGGGGCTCAGAAAGGACTAGTGCCTTCCCTGAGCTCACATGACAGGTAAATGGCAGGTGTGGGGCTCTCATGTTGAGGTTTCCAGTCAGTGCCCTGGGCCCTACCTAATCATTTTAAAAAACTGTTCCAGAGAGCCCCCAAGTTGTGAGAAGAGGCGTGGGCTTCTTGGCAGGAGGTAGGAGTACATTTCAAAGGCTAAAACAATGGGACCTGGCTTAGTTTGTCCCCACTTCCCCTCCTTCCAGCAAAATCTCTAGGGACACACTCATGTACATTTTACACTAGTCCTTTCAAAATATTTATCCTTTAACTTACTCTCATTCTTTGAAATAAGTTATCTGTTTCAGTTCTCTCTTCCTGTTAAGCCTTTTGATTGGCTCCACCAAATTATATGTTTGAGAGAATAGTTACCTGCACTCCTTTTCATCCTACTCACTACCACTTAAGTATCACCAAGAAGACTCTTCTCGTTCAGGTTGATGAAACCAAGGTTTGTAAAGACTCCTGGTTGCTAAACTATAATAAATTCGAGTTGCTAGCCTGTCAGGAAAAGTAGGAGAGACACACCTCCATCGCTGCTGGCACCAGCTCAGGTTAATGCAAGCAGACTAGAGGCAACACAGGGTTCCAACTAAACTGAGAAGTGAAACTAGGCCACCTTCTTACACCATATACAAGAATAAACTCTAAATGGATTAAAGGCTTAAGTGTAACACTCCTAAAGACAACAGAGGCAGTAAAATCCCTGACATTTCTCTGGGCAACATTTTTCCCTGATATATCTCCTCAGGCAGGGAAACAAAAGAAAAAATAAACAAATGGGACTACACCCTAAAATGTTTTGCACAGCAAAGGAAACCATCAACAAAATGAAAAGACAGCCCACAGAATGGGAGAACATATTCGCCAATTATACATCCAATAAGGAGTTAAAATCCAAAATCTATTTATTTATTTATTTATATTATTATTATTGTTCAGTTACAGTTGTCCCACCTTTTTCCCCTTGCTCTCCCTTGCCCCGCCCCCAATTTCCACAGTTAACCCCCAACCCATTGTCTGTGCCCCTGAGTCCTCTATTCATGTTCCTTGACATGCCCCTTCCCCTTCTTTCCCCCATTATCCCACTCTCCACTGATCAATGTCTCTTTTTTCTTTATTTCTTTGTCTCTGGTTGCTTGTTTGTTTGTTTTGTTGATTAGGTTCCACTTATACGTGAGATCATATGGTATTTGTCTTTCACTGCCTGGCTTATTTCACTTAGCATAATAGTCTCCAGTGCCATCCATGCTGTTGCAAAGGCTAGGAGCTCCTTCTTTCTTTCTGCTGTGTAGTATTTCATTGTGTGAATGTACCACAGTTTTCTGATCCACTCATTTACTGATCGGCACTTAGGCTGCACTTGGCTAATATAAATAATGCTGCTATGAACACTGGGGTGTTCAGGTTCTTTTAAATTGGTGATTCAGGATTCTTAGGGTATAATCCCAGCAGTGGGATCACTGGGTCAAAAGATATTTCCATCTTTAGTTTTCTGAGGAAATTCCATACTGTTTTCCACAGTGGCTGCCCCAGTCTGCATTCCCACCAACAGTGTGTACGAGGGTTCCCTTTTCTCCACATCCTCAGGAGCACTTGTTGTTTGTTGATTTGGTTATGATGGCTCTTCTGACTCGTGTGACGTGGTGCCGCATTGTGGTTTTAATTTGCATCTCTCTGATGGCTAGTGACGTTGAAAAATTCTTCATGTGTCTATGGACCCTCTGAATGTCCTTCTTGCAGAAGTGTCTGTTCACATCCTTTGCCTATTTTTTAATTGGATTGTTTGTCTTCCTAGTGTGGATTCATGTGAGTTCCTTATATATAATATCCAAAATTTATAAAGAACTCATACAACTCAATACCACCCCAAAAAATAATTCAATTTAAAAATGAGCAGAGAACATGAATAGACTATGAAAAAATGCTCAATGACACTAATCATCGGAGAAATGCAAATTAAAATCGCAATGAGATATCATCGCACACCTGTGAGAATGGTTGTCATCAGTCAATCAACAAACAAGTGTTGGCAAGGATATGCAGAAAAGGGAACCCTTATAGACTGTTGATGGGAATGTAGATTAGTGCAGCCTACTGTGGAAAACAGTATGGAGTTTTCTCAAAAACTTAAAAATGGGATTGCCTTCTGATCTAGTGATTCCACTTCTGGGTATATACCTGAAGAAAGCCAAAATACCAATTCGAAAGAATATATGCACCCCTACGTTCACTGCAGCATTATTTACAATAACCCAGATGTGGAAACCCAAGTGCCCATCAACAGACAAGTGAATAAAAAAGTTATATATAGATATATATATAGATAAACATATAGAGATAAATATAGATATAGATATATAGTCCACCATAAAAAAGAATGAAATGCTATCATTAGCGACAGCATGGATGGACCTAGAAGGTATTATGCTAAGTGAAATAAGTCAGCAAAGAAAGGTAAACACCATTAGTTTCACTTCTATATGGACTCTAAAGAACATAATAAATGAATAAACAAAACAGGACAGACTCATAGATATAGAGAACAGGCTGATGGTTGCCAGAGGGGAGACGGGTTGGGGGATTGGGTGAAAATGGTGAAGGGACTGAGAAGTAAAGATTGGCAGTTACAAAACAGTCACAGGCATGTAAAGCACAGCATAGGGAATATAGTCAGTAATATCATAATAACGACACATGGTGCCACGTGGGCACTGGAAGTATCAGGGGAAAACACTCTGTAAAGCATATGACTGACTAACCTTTATGCTATACACTTGAAACCAAGACAAAATAATACTGAAGATAAACTGTAATTGAAAAACAAAATTAGAAAAATAAGTGAAACAAGTTGTAAACTGAAGGAAATTATCATTATTTTTTTAATCCTTTCCTTTCTCACTCCTGCAACCTCTACTCCATCTACATGTAAGTAAATGAATAGGCAAACATAAAACACAGACCACATGAAACAGCCTCAGCTACCTTCTACGTTGACAAATACCTTTGCATCAGAAAATATCCTAAGAAAGTCACACTACTAATTATTAAGGAGGAAAAAGCACACGAAGGAACTAAATGTAATGTAGTTAGCAAACATCCGTGCTTAGCTCCCACTTCTGAACTCCCAGCGAGTACGCCCTCTCTTTAACCTTCATCTTGGGCAAATATAAGGCAATGTAAACCAAGCCAGGATCCCTAAAGTCTTTAGGATAATATTTATTAGAATTTTCAAAAGGCCTTCTGGCACATTCATTTACATGACTGAATTTGAGGCACGCTCGAAACATCAGAAGCCCACTCCCAAGCCTTCATCATGACAAACAGCTCACTGTCCAGATGCCCTTATATGGCCAGACTTCCTATAAATCTGACAGTTCAGTGTATGCATTGCGTATGTCTTGGCTCTGAGTCACATTCCTCCAGTATGTTTCCCTGGGAGCTTTGATTTCCGCTTTGAGGGCTGGCACAGACTCCTACTTGCTCTTATAAGAAAATGTCCAGGATTCAAAGTTGAAAATGTGCAAAATTCCTTCTGTAAGTACACAAACACTCCAAGTCTGGCCACTTTCCTGTAGCCCTGCCAGGTTTTCTCTATGTCTGATACCTGATCAAGTAACCTTTTTTTTTTTTTTTTTTTTTAGGGGGGAAAAACAACAAGAAACATACGAGAAGGAATGTAGTACATCCACAGCTGAACATCTTACAAGGCTTAACCAAACGACCTGCACAAATGATGCCCACATAGACACACAGACACCTTATATAGCTCTGTAAACAGGGCTCAGCGGCCAGCTTAGTGAATTCCTCATTTTACTAAGGGGGGAAAAATGCTCTCTAAAAAGCATCTGCTAGATAAACACTTGCTTACAAGACAAAATTAGTGCATCTTAACCATTTTGCACACAAATTCAAAGACCTTTTTCTCTCAATGCTGGACCTGCTGTCAATCAAAAGGGTTGGAATAAGTCAGAGTTGGACATAGTTATAAGAAGCCACTATTTCCACTTTACCGCCCAGGCACACACAAACATTTGCTGAGTCATTTATAATAGTGCAAGAATTCAGATCCCCATGGCATGAGTTAGGGACGGAGTGTCAGCCCTTCCCTTCCCTTTGAATTTCCTGGCACTCGATGGTCTGGATCACAATATAAACATACTTTTGCGTCTGTGAATGTCTTGGGTGTCATTTCTCTCTCTCTCTCAATAATAAACTTTTACTTTAAACCTTTCAAAAGAGGCTTGATCATACACCATATAATGCACAGGGTATTTTTCTATTCTGAGATTCCATATTCTGTATATTTCAATAGGCTTATTTTCTCTTAGCCAATATTAAAACCATCCATTTGGAGCTGCTAGGGACTTTTAACACTTCAAGGGACCACGTGAATTTTACAGTATAACCATATACAATGTCATGGTATTTTTACCGTCATGGCAGAATGGTAACATTTTTGTTAGTGTTCATGGAGAAAAAGCAAATCAAGAAAGTTAAAAAAAAAAGTACAATTCCTGAGAATTTTAATCTAATTAACCACCATTAAACTCTATGAAATAAAAAATGCTCATTACTATTATCATTTAAACTGGAAACTTGGAAAATGGCTCCTACTGGGACTTCCCTAAGATTTGTGAATGGCAGTTCTAAGAATACAACCCAGCTCACCCAACTGTAACCCAGTCCAGCAATTTATCCCCTCCATGAATGAAAGTTTTCACTCTGTTTCACTCGAAACTGTTGATGGTGGCTCTCAGACTCTCCAGAAGATTCAAAAATCTCCAACCTTTCTCTCATCTCCCTCACCCTGCAAGCTGAGACAGCTCACCACTGAGCCCACATCCCACCTTAGGTGAGGTTAGGACTTCACATCCCTCCCCTTCCCCATTTACCACACCTTTCCAACTATTAGTGGTAGATGTAATTGGGGGGTTAGGTCTTGAAAGATTTCACTGTGGCTTCCCACATATTTTGGACTTTTAAAATCATCCACAAGGGAAGAAACAGTTGGGGGCCAAGTTGCCTTTAATACACATGTGGCTATTAACATAACTTGGAATGTTCCTTCTTTAAATAGGAACTTGTAGGTCTCTTCTCTTTGAGGAATGCTTGGAAAGAACATTAAATAACAATGATGAAAATTCTTCCTGAGCTTCAGAGGCCCCCTTTGCTGGCCATTCACACTGCTGACACACAACTACACTGTACAACATGTGGATTGCTTAACAAGGTAATTGTGTACAGATGATGTGGTCTACGCTGAAGCTGGAGTGGCTATTTTTTTTTTCTTGGCTATTTTCCAATGGAATGAATTGAAACTTTAAAAAAATATGCCCAGCTCAAACAGGCTGTTTTCAACTTGTAAATCTACAGTGTTGTTTCTGAGAGCTTGTCTTCGCATCAGAAACAGATGCGGTTATCTTACACCAATAAAATGAAGCATCAACAACTCACAGGTAACACCATTGTCAAATGATGTGGCATTACAATAGAAAAAATTGGCATGGTCCTGGAATCACTCTCTTTACCTGAAATGGTAATTGGAACTATTAACAAAACACAACTAAACTACAGATTCTAAATGAAAGCACAGTTCATTAGCTAAGTCCTTAGTCAAGCTAACGAACAATATTAAGAAATGGAGACAGGTTTAGACATTACTGGTCATAGCTGACATCTGTACGCAAGCAGAGGGAATAAAGCCTGTTCTTTCCTTGACCTGATCTCATCCCATCAGGCTGCACTCTCCTCGGGTAATAAGAAGTCCCAGTCACTATTCACAGACATGTGGTGAGTCGCTAAAATATATTATTCACTGACACTCTTCATTCATAACCAGATATAATGGAGAACACTGCTCTTGTTAGATAAACAGATTTTTTACTGCAAGAGAAACCAAGTCAAATCCATACTTGAAGATGATAGATTTGAGCGTAAGAAAAATCACTCATTTCTCAAAGACCCACAATGGTGTTTTCAACACCCCAAGAACCCCAAGCTTCTTGCTGGCCCCTTCTTGTCTGATTCCCTTCTCTTCCCACTCCTGTGCTCTCATCCCGATATTCAGAGCCTCTACCTACCCAACACGTAATCATCTGCTCTGACATAACAATAAGGCCATTTTTCCGGAAATATTGATGCCCATTCATCTCCTTTCCCTCCGTATTCCCCAGCAATAAAACTGCTATATGTGTTAAGAGAAAACAACTCGAGAGTGCTGGAAATCTCCCCCAGAAAACTGCATACGCACTCAGACCTCTGCCTTTGGTCTCTTTCTGGTCTGGCAACGGGCATCCAAAACGTTATCCCAAGACTCTAAAGACCAAATTCCTACATCTCCGCTATGGAATTCAGGGTTTTGCAGGTAGGCAGGCTTCTTGAAGATTTCAGCTTAGAAGCAACTAACTCCTCTTCCGCTCTCTGAGGAGTTTCAAAGGTAGACAGCTCTAAAATTAAAATCAGTACAAAAATAATAAATAGGAACACCGCTGGAATTTTTTTAGGAATCCCTGTTGTCGGCTTCTTTAGCTACCTACATCCTAAGAAGGATTTGTCAGCTATTAGAAACTGAAGTGAGTTGTATAAAAAGTAATAATTGCCGATGTGTTTTTAAATGATATAAGTCAGGAGTGGTGCAAAGAGGCAAGGGGGGGAATCTTATTCGGTGCTGGAAATACTAAGCCTTTCTTTCTTTCTTTCTTCCTTCCTTCCTTTCTTTTTCTTTCTTTCTTTTTTTCTTTCTTTCTTTCTTCTTTTTTTTTTTTTTTTTTTTAAGTGAGCTGGAGTGTGCCAGCTTTTTCAGACGGGAGGAATGCTGAGTGTCAAGGGGTCAGGATCAATCCGGTGTGAGTTGATGAGGCAGGAAGGTGGGGAGGAATGCGAGGAATGTCCCTGTTTGTGTGGGACTCCATTCAGCTCATTGGCGAGCCGGGGCCGCCCTGAGCGTATAAAAGCCTCGGCCTCCCGCCCCAACCTCACACAACAACTCTTCCCCGCTGAGAGGAGGCAGCCAGTGCAACTCCAACCACAGGCGACCGACCGCCTCCAGCCCGACGGCAGCCGCCCCGGCCGACAGCTTCAGAAACGACAGCCCGGCGCGTCCAGGCCCCCACCTCCAACCCGAGCCCGCGTTCCAGCGTCCCGCCGACAGCGCCGCGCCCACCCTGCCGCATACTCCGACGCTCTGTCCGCCGCGCTCCGACCATGTCCGCCGACCTGGGTCGCGTCTGTTTCGCCTTCGTGATCCTGCTCGCCCTCTGCAGCCGGGTAAGCTCATGGAGACCCCCGCGGCGACCGGCGCCGGTGGGTAGGGACTCGGCGGGGAGGGGGAGGGCCCGGCGGCGCGAGGGGCGTGCGCCCGGCTGACCGCTCTCTCCTCCCCGCAGCGCGCCTCCGGCCTGGAGTGCAGCGGCCAGTGCCAGTGCGCGGCCCCGGCGCCGCGCTGCCCCGCCGGCGTCAGCCTGGTGCTGGACGGCTGCGGCTGCTGCCGCGTGTGCGCCAAGCAGCTCGGCGAGCTGTGCACTGAGCGCGACCCCTGCGACCCGCACAGAGACCTCTTCTGCGACTTTGGCTCCCCAGCCAACCGCAAGATCGGCGTGTGCACCGGTAAGACCTGCAGCCCCCACCAGGGCCCCCTACCCCTCGCAACCGCCACCGCCAGACGAGGTGCCGGGGACACTTAGTGACCGGCCACTTCCTCCCTCACGCCTACCTTCCCACAAGAAAATAAGCCAACGAGACTTCCGAGTTGAGTCCCTGCCTCCGGCTGTTTCCAGCCCGCCGCCTGGAGCCCTGCACCCAACTTGCATCCCCAGTGCGCCTGCTGTTAAGAGTACCAGGGACCGATGCCTGACCCCGTCATCCCCTCTTTTTCCCATCCAATCTTCAGCCAAAGATGGTGCCCCCTGCATCTTCGGAGGGACGGTGTACCGGAGTGGAGAGTCTTTCCAGAGCAGCTGCAAATACCAATGCACTTGCCTGGACGGGGCTGTGGGCTGCGTGCCCCTGTGCAGCATGGACGTTCGCCTGCCCAGCCCTGACTGCCCCTTCCCGCGAAGGGTCAAGCTGCCCGGGAAATGCTGTGAGGAGTGGGTGTGCGATGAGCCCAAGGACCACACCATGGTTGGCCCTGCCCTTGCCGGTGAGTTGAATCTTTCTCTAAGTCGGTGTTGTAATTCTCCCCCAGGGACTGAGTGCTAACTTTGCCAAGGGAAGGGGGAAATGTCTTATCCTGGCATCTTACCTTGTGTTTGTGTGCTCTGCCCTCCCAGCTTACCGACTGGAAGACACGTTGGGCCCAGACCCAACTATGATTCGAGCCAACTGCCTGGTCCAGACCACAGAGTGGAGTGCCTGTTCCAAGACCTGTGGGATGGGCATCTCCACCCGGGTTACCAACGACAACGCCTTCTGCAGGCTGGAGAAGCAGAGCCGCCTCTGCATGGTCAGGCCTTGTGAAGCCGACCTGGAAGAGAACATTAAGGTACATGTTCTGCTCGTATTTAAATACTTTTCATGGAATGATAGTAAATAGGACCAAAGTTAGGTCTCACACTACCCTTGTCATTATAGGCCTATTATCTCCAAAAATATCTAACCATTGTGCTATTCTGCTGGAATGAGATGTTATGTAATAAGAGCCACCAGTTTTCCACTACGAAATCCACCACATTGTTAGTTAATTCAAGACATCCCAAGACGGGCTATGCCTTTTTTTGGAAAACTGGCAAATGAGACTCAAACTTCCTCTCCTCAAAATATAAACAGAAGTCAGATAACATAAGCCTAGAACACACAGAGACTGGAGAAAGCTACTCCCCTTGCAGAGTCATTGATTTTTCTCTTCTCCCTTGTCTTCCTTAGAAGGGCAAGAAGTGCATCCGTACTCCCAAAATCTCCAAGCCTGTCAAGTTTGAGCTTTCTGGCTGCACAAGCGTGAAGGCATACAGGCCCAAGTTCTGCGGAGTGTGCACAGACGGCCGATGCTGCACCCCTCACAGAACCACCACCCTTCCTGTGGAGTTCAAGTGCTCCGATGGTGAGGTCATGAAGAGGAGCATGATGTTCATCAAGACCTGTGCCTGCCATTACAACTGTCCTGGAGACAATGACATCTTTGAGTCACCCTACTACAGGAAGATGCATGGAGACATGCATAAAGCCAGAGAGAGTGAGAGACATTAACTCAGTGGACTGTAACTTGAACTGATTCACATCTCATTTTTCTGTAAACAAGATTTCAGTAGCACAAGTTATTTAAATCAGTTTTTCTAACTGGGGAAAAGAAAAATTCCCTCCAGATTCAAAATATTGTGCCATGTGACATTCAAACAAATAGTCTATCAACCCCAGACACTGGTTTGAAGAAAGTAAGACTTGACAGTAGGACTACATTAGCACATAGCACCAGAATGTATACTAAGGTGTGGCTTTAGGAGCAGTGGGAGGGCTTGAAATCTTACAGTAGTAATGTGCCTGCTATTTGCAGTGTCATTGAGAAGGAAAGGTTTAGCATGCTCACTGACCTGCCTGTAGCTGACAGCTATGGTGTGTTCTGCCATCATGAGGCTGAGTCAAGTTCTTCTTTGAGTTAGAACAGCAGATTCAGCTCTGACATTCTGATTCGAATGACAATATTCAGGAATCAGAATCCTGTCTATTAGACTGGACAGCTTGTGGCAAGCTAATTTGCCTGTAACAAGCCAGATTTTTCTATTGATACTGTAAATATTATGTGTGTATATATATATATATATTTGTACAGTTATCTAAGTTAATTTAAAGTTGTTTGTGCCTTTTTGTTTATGTTTTTAATGCTTTGATATTTCAAATGTTAGCCTCAATTCTGAACACCATAGGTAAGACATAAAGCTTGTCTGATCATTCAAAGCATGAAATGGATATTTAAATGGAAATTCTGCTCATGTAGAGTGACAGTCCATCAAAACAGATCATTTGCTGAAGGTGAGCCAGCGATGCCCTTGGAAGCCTGATTTGTAGGTTGGAAATGTGATAACCTCACTTTTAATGAAGAAATGGCTTTTCTTAAAATGAGTGGCTCTGTGTAGTTGATCAGTTTTTCCACATGGGAGCATTTGTTTCTACTTTGACTATGACTGTTTTTGGACAGTTTATTTGTTGAGAGTGTGACCAAAAGTTACATGTTTGCACCTTTCTAGTCAAAAATAAAGTATATATTTTTTCTATAAAGAGCTTAGTTATTGCTTTATTCTCTAAACATTTCTGAGTTTTCTTGCATGTAAATGGGAAGCTTTTATTTATCTTAAAGCCATTCACTTATAAATATCTAAATACCTTACATACTAATAAATTGGTTAATCACGTCAATATAATTTTTACAGTGATTTATTTCACAGTGAATCAAGCATCATAAACTTGCAGGAATATACATTATATTGAGCACACGGTCATTTTTTAGCTTCACAGTACTTTATAAACTAATTCTATTGTGTCTAGATTACTTCATTCTCCACCAGCCCCTGTTGTATTACTCTTGGTCCTGTTTACATTTAATGCATCTGGCCATTGTAGGCATTTAATTTCCAACCCTTCACATCACAAACCACCTGTGCCTTGCATATACAAAATGTTTAATTATTTTTTGAATTTGTATACTCCACTGTAGGTCTATTTCTGAACTTTAATACCTAACATCTGAAAAGTATAAAATTAAATCTGCATTAAAATGGAGCAATTTAATAAACATTATTTTGTATAATTCTGCTTCTAGTTGCCATGATAACCAATCACAAATAGATAGTGGCGTAAGTGGAAAAGGGAGGATAAGCAAACCATTGATTCATTAACATTAAGAGAAATTTGTCTTAAATTAAAAACAACTCTTCCATTTCCCTAAGTTTCTGGCTTTTTCAGATCTCAAGATCCATAGCTTACCAAGAGAGTGACTTGTTAGTGACAAAATGAAATTGTTCAAGAAGCATGGTTTGGAAATAATGTTGGGCCTATCCTGGCCTCTAGCAAAAAGTGAACTAAAGTAAGTGGCAAGCAGAAATACTCCAAGCACAAGTAGAAGCCCATTTCTTTCCAAATCAGAATAGCTGTAGATTCTAAGGAAAAAAATAGTTGCAGACAGAATAGCCCATCACAGGGTAATTGGCAATGTTGTAGTCCTAGTGTCATTTCCAGAGACAAAAATACACCTGAAAATAAAGACAAGTTCAACAAACAGTGCTCATGCCACAAACCAAAAGAAAAACTTCCCATGTTCAAAATGTGAAAGATATTCCTGGTCAAAATACTGGACTTTCAAGACACACCCACATACGTATATAGCAGTGCTGTCAGCAGCTACATCTCTCTTCCCCAAATAAATCCACATGCGCGTGTGTGCACATTCAAACACACACACAGAGCGCATTGTGTTTGTTCACTTTTCCTTTCTGTCAATTGACCGCTGGCTGCAAAGATGAAGGGCCACAGCGAGTGAGCCTGACTGTTGTCAAAGGAATTTGAGAATTCTGGCAAGATCGAAGTAGAAACAGAAGGATAGATTTTAGAATTTTCAAATTCCCACATAAACAGAGTAACTAGATTGCAAAATCAAAACTTCATGAGCACTATTTCTTTAAAAATTATGTGGCAAGGCAGCCCTTAAACCCTGAAATATGAGTGGGATAAAATCAACCCCCACAGGACCTGCACTATGTCAGCATATGTGTAGGAAAAAGCAGAGGGGTGCGGGGGGGTATGCGATGCTCCTGAGAACAGAAATGCTCAAAAATAGCCAAGGGCAAAAGAGAGGAGATCGGTTTGAGATCAGCTACTGCAACTGGTGGGGTTTTGCCCTCTCCCGTGAGACATACAGACCAAAACTCTTTGACAAAAAAGAGCTCCACACTCCTGGGAGCAGTATCAAAACTGCACAAGTCAGAGATAAGAAAGACATTGGAGGAGAAGATGCACACAAAACTGAGGAGAGAAGCAGAGGTTTGAAATCTCAGGAAGAGAACTGTCATTTTTAAAATTATATTTTATTGGTTATGCTATTACAGTTCTCCCAATTTTCCCCCTTTGCCCCCTCCACCTAGCACTGAACCCCTCCCTCAGGCAATCCACCCACCATTGTTCATGTCCATGGGTCATGTCCATGGATCATGTTCTTTGGCTGCTCCATTTCCCATACTGTACTTTACATCCCCATGGTTATTCTGTGACTACCTATTTGTACTTCTTATTCCCCTCACCTCTTCATCCATTCCTCCACACACACACCCCCATCTGGCAACCATCAAAATGCCCTCCTTATGCATGATTCTGTCTCTGTTCTTCTTGTTTGCTTAGTTTGTTTTTTAGATTCAGTTCTTGATAGGTATGTATTTGTTGCCATTTTATTGTTCATAGTTTTGATCTTCTTCTTTTTCTAAAATAAGTCCCTTTAACATTTCATATAATAATGATTTGGTGATGATGAACTCCTTTAGTTTTTTTTCTTGTCTGAGAAGCTCTTTATCTCCCCTTCAATTCTAAATGATAGCTTTGCTGGGTAGAGCAATCTTGGTTGTAGGTCTCTGCTTTTCATATTTTTAACACTGCATAAAAACAGCAAAAGAGGGAGCTCTGTGAAGTTAGAAAAGTTATCTGAACCAAACCTCCTTTCTGAATACAATTTGAGAAAACTAATTTTACATAAAAAATAGTAAGGTAAAATTATCTAGTCAAAACCAATACAAAGTTATCATATGAAAAAAATTAAAGAACATAATAACATCCTTGCAGATAATAAAAGCACGTCAGAAATACAGACCCAGAAAACACATCGAAACTATAACCTGCAAATCAAAAGAATATTAAGAAAATGACATTAGACATAAGTGATAAAAAGGAAACAAGTAACAACATAAAATAGCAACATAAATCAGCATTAATAAAACAGAAATAAGGTGATAAAACTCAAGAAGGAATTAGAAATAAAAGAAATATATTTAACTAGAAAAAACATGAGTGAATAAATACAATGGATAATTCCCTAAGAAGAATAGATAGTGAGGACAAAATTTATAAAGAATAAAAATGTTTGAAGAAAATGTAAGAAATATTGTAGATAAGCAAAGAAGACCTAATGTATAGATAGTAGAAGTTCCTGAGAAACAAAACAAACAAACAAAAACCCTTAAAAACTATAAATCGATAAAACTTTATTGAAATAAAAATGATTTGAAAGCTCATATTGATCAAAAGCATGTCATATACCTAATAAAATCAATCGACACCAAGACATATTCTAGTAAAATTGCTGAAATATAAAGAAAAAAGAAAAACCATGGGGACATCTAGCCAAAATAACATCGACCTGATAGGTAAAAGAAAATTAAGTCAACATCAGTGTTTTGACAGCAACATTTTATACCAGGAAAATTAGAATAACATATTTAAGATACTCAAGAAAAGAATATGGGAGCCAAATTATTTTTATCCTCCAAAAATGACATTCAAGAATAAAAGTCAGACATTATAAACATACAAGAACTGGGAGCACATTGTTCCTTCGAGCCATTGTTGAAGAATCTACTAGAGAAGAACCTCAGACAACAAAATATCTGAGACATATTAACATGAATAGTGGTGGTAAATATTTAATATACTTTAACTGTAGATTACAACTAAGTATAGATTAAAGAGGAGAAAGTGTAGCAGATAGAGGCTATATGCTGTGACAGTAGGCTGCAACCATAGAAGGTAGAGGAGAGAATGGAGATAGCATATGACTTCCCACTCCAAATACTTAACTGTTTTCTTGGTGGTGATGTTATTAACACTGATATTCTGAGCCAGTCAGGTAGAGAATGTGCAATAAAGTGAATGAGCCACTTTGGGTATTCTAATTCTATCCCTAGTGTTGGTGAATACTGGGATTCTTAGTGAGGAAGTCAGAAAATGGAGATGTAATATAAAAGTGGTTCAGCAAAATTCTGTAGTCCTGAATTTGAATTAAACATTAGCATAAACTTATGGTGCGTTTTATCTTTAAAACAAACACAAACACAAATGCCTGTTTTTTCCTGTATTCTCTCACTGAAAAAGCTTAAATACAACATCGATTCAAGAGCAATGAGCATTCCTAGGTCCAGGCTGTGCTCTTGAAACATTACTTTCCCTTAAAAGAAACTCAAGTTTCTTGGACAAATGGTTGATTCCAGGTCTAGCAAAAAATATAATGTGTAAGATAAACATTTGTGCTTAGAATATCTTTTCATATTCCATAACAGTGGAGTTAACAAGGACCATTCGGATCACATCAAAAGGACTCGGGAGGCCATTTGAAGAGACCCCCTACTAAAGATGGGGCAATTTGAGCTTCGATGAGGATAGGAATAAAAATGGTGGGCATTGTGTATCATCTATCCTTTTATTCATTAGTTCATGATGAGAGCTAAAGAGAAAACCTAATTGTTTGTATGAAATTATTAAGAAACCTATTCATTATACTCAAAATGTACTCTTTCTATGTATCATACCTTAGTATCACACCTTAGGGACTTCACACGTCTCACAGCAGCTCAGAACAGGCTGGTCTAATCTCTGCCAACTCTAGTCATAAAAGCCAGGGATGACATTTAAAAGAAATAAATCTCTTAGTCAGTAGTGTTCATCTCATGGTGGTTAAAGTAATTTCATATTCTTTTTTATAATTTTCTGTATTTTTCCAAATGTTCCATGTACTATTTCATAATCAGAAAAAAAGATACTTGACATAAACCTTTTATCTCATCATTAAAACATAGCAAAGAATATGCCTGAAAAATGTTCATTTTTCATGATTTCAGATTTAGGTAAACAGTCCACAATACACAAATCAATAAGCGACTTAGCTATTTAAGCCCCATCTTGAATTAGCCATGGGCCTGGATGCATGTGCAACACATATGTAACTTCTGGAGAATTTCCATGTTCATGTTATTCCATATATTCTCTTACCTCATCTTCCCATGCTCTAAAGAAAATCATGGGAGATTTTCCTACATAAGTTTATAATAACTATTCTTTACCTCGTGAATCATACTGATTATATATAGACTGTTGCCAAGACTACAAATAAAGTAAACAATATAAAATAATATCCTTAAAATACTAAGTCAGATTCCAGGTCTAAATATAGGATCTAAAGCAATAAACAATGAGACCATCTCCTGTGCCAGAGGTTAAAAATCTAGTCAAAGATGAGTTAGTAAGAAATATAGAGTGTCATTGATTAATTAGAATTTACATCACAAGAATACAAAACATATTCAGACTTGCTTTGGTCAACAAATTCTAACTATTTTTGTCAGTACAGTTAATGTGTAATTTAGAGAAATCTTACTTTAGAAAACTGTATGACAGTATCTACTAGAGCTAAATCTATAGCTATCTGTGATATAGCAAAGGTACAGATACAAGAAAAACAAACAAAATACATATACAAAATTCTCAAAGCAGTTGTATCCACCCCAGCATTGAAAACAACCCGAATCAATAGAATGAATAGAATGTAAAATATCCATGCAATGGAATAACATACATCAATAAAAAGAACTACTGACATCACGCTGAATGAAAGAAGCCCAGGTAATTACCTGTACTTCTGACTGACTCACTGTAAACCACAGGTTCCCACAACCATGGATTTTGGAACTCTAAGCTAGAAACAGGGATGAAGGTCAAATGTATTTTTCTTATTATAAATCCCAAACTCAAAGCTAGAAGGACCTATAAAAAGAAAGTCTCCCAAAATGCACACGTATCTTAGAAGGCACTGGCCTTCCCTTTAAATCATCAGATGGAGTCAGGCCAATTTTTATTTAAATCTCAGAAGACAGGTCGACTTCTTCCAACATTCAAGTTTTATTAGCTTATCAGAAGGCACATTCATTAAAACATACTTCCAAAATGAAAGTAATGAATAGAAGCCATAAACTATATATTTGATGTATATTTAATGGGACTCAATAAAGATCATGTAATTATAGAGTACAACAAGATTTTAAGGTGTCTGGAGTCTCCTGTGGAAAATAACGTCTCACTGTGTAAAGTTCCACTTCAGCAATGAGGGTTATCAACACATTACATTATGTTTATGTGCATTTCAACAGGATACAGGCAGGCAAGTAGTGAGAAAAAAACTGCTTTTATGAAAAACAAAAACTGCTCTGATCCAGGGTGCTTAATTAAAACAAATAAACAAAACCAAAAAACGAAAGACACCAGTTAATGAAGCACTCTAAGGCAGGGCAGAAGGAGCCAAGAGAAGGGAGGAGGAGGTGGTACTTTCAATAAATTTTAATAATTATGTGAATAAATAAAAATTATAAACCAAACCCAGCTGTCTGATTTCTAAAAAATAGTAACTACTCTGCATATACTCACTTTTATGCAAGAAACCATGATCCATGAATGTCACTTCAGGCATCTTGGTCCTTTCCCTGAGAAGACTGGGCTACAAACACTACAGTGATCACATTTTAAGTCCAAGATGTAATACCGACAAAGGAAATAATAATAAGGTCCATGAATCTAATGAGATGAGAAACATCTTGTACTTACTGTCTTGTATTTTCAAGTGACCTTCAGTCTATCATCATTTTTATAAAAATAATGTACAAAACACAGACAGCACCCAAATCTAACTGCTGATGTGATGGGTGCCATAGAAAGAAGTTAGAATTTTGGCAATATAGACAGATTTATCACAAACCACATGGAATTCAAGATTCAGTAGAGCAATTAGGATTGCGAAACTGTGATAAAATTTTTGAATTTATACATCTTCATTCACTCCTAAAAATGTTAACTATTCTCCATTTTTCAATCCAATTTATACTGATTTATTCTATGTTTGGGACTGAAGTCTTTTGAACTTGAAACTCTTAACATTAAAAAAAGATAAACTATTATCCTTTTAATCTTTTTTCAAATGTTCTTTTATATCATTCCAGAGGAATTTTTTTTTAATGAGAAAGGACCTAACTCCTTATTTTTCTCCCCAGACTGAATTCCTCTCTAGCTAATTCTTTTTTTCTGATCTGTGTTCAGTATTTGTTATATCTTCTCCAGTGTTCTGTTATGAAGTATTGAAAATGGCATTAAATCTAAGGGCTTAGGAAATATTTTCTACATGACAGCTTTTTAAAAATTCTACTTATTTGTTTTACCCATAATTTGAGCTGATAAATCACAGTACAAAGATTATTTCCTGTCATTCATTATTTTAAACTCAGGGTTATTAGGCAAGTTTGCATATTTATAGAAAGAGCTCTGAGAGGTCTGGAGCAATTCCCAGGACTCCGTTTGCATAGATGCCTTGAAGTAGGGATGCAGTGAGAGAAGGGACATATGTGGGGTATGAGCCAAACACCACAGTTCCCTAGAGTTGGGGAAGGAGATAAGGACTTTATAGTGTGACCTTTGAGACATATCCTCTAGGAAAGACAGGAGCTGTGCTGGCATTCTGGGAAAGTCAGTCATGTGTTCAGCCTTGGTAAACAGCAAAAGAAAAAAAAAAGTGGGGAAGGCATCATGTATGGAGTCCTGAGTAATATCACACACATTGTTAGTTCGGTCATACAACAGTCGGCGGCTCTCCATCTTTTTGGCATGAGTCTGTAAGTTTCGTGCTTTCATTATGGTAGTCTTTCGATGACACTGTTTCAGACAGGGTTGTTTAGTGACTTCCCCTACACACAGATTGCTCAGCTAACTGGAGTACATAGAGGGCCCCACAAGAAGAAAACACCCATCAGCCTTTCAACCCAGAAACCCAGCATCTTTGTGTACGGGATTTATCTTCCAGAGGTATATAGAGTAGCCAGTGGAGATCATGAAGGACTTCAAAAGATAGCGTGGCATCATAACTCCCCAAAGGGCTTAATAGGGAGCCTACCAAGAGCTGGCCTGAGGAGCAGTGCTAGAAGTCTAATGATCTCCTTAGCCACCGAGGGAACCCAGAAACTTTTTTAGAAGATTTGGGGACTGGGGTCCTTTAAAACTGAACCTTTTAGAATTGACAGGAATTTCGCAGAAATAGAAATCAGGAGCTGCTGGCAATCACTTGGAGCAGGATCTGCTGGGAAGCGCTGCTGCTGGTTAGGATCTGTGACAGTGTCAGTGGCCACTGGAAGCTGCTGCTATGGAAACTCATGCTGACACCATTAGCAGTAGTGGCCAGTGGAAGATGTCATTGCCAAGAGCTTCATGGTGGCCAAGAGACTCTACTGGGAGATACTGACTGAAAGTATCATTGGATGTATCTAATACAGAACCACATCTGGATCATCTACTTGAAGACCACTGGGGTGAAGGGGAGGACAAGGAGGTTGTTTACTTTGTGTAAACATGCTTTGGTGAATTATCCTTGATGTTAGAGAAAAAGAGGAATGCAGTTGGTTTTAGCATGCTTCACACTAAAAGAATGTCATAATTTCCCTCAAAAACAGCTTCTCCTTATGATCCTGAATTCCTAGTAATAACGCTATTAACTTACTTGTAATGCAGGTGGAAACATTCCACTTCTCTTTCATCAACATTCAAATGTTGTAACTTCAATTTAGAAATTCACTTACAGGAAAAGTCATCCTTGACCCAGTTTTGGGAGTGCGGGGCATGTTTTTGTGAGTTTTATCTCCAGAAGCTCTGTGAATATCAGAGAAAAATCCCCTCTTGCTTCATGCAGGGGTGACAGAAAAGTAATCATTTTACTTATTTATTATTTTTCCCTCTGCAGTTCTTTTATTTATTTTTTATTATTTTTATTTTTCAGTTACAGTTGACATTCAATATTATCTTAGTTTCAGGTATACAGCATAATGATTAGACATTTATATAACTTATAAAATGACCTCCCCCCCAATAATTCTAGTTCTCACCTAAAAAGGAGCCATTTTTAAATTCACTAGAGCACTCTGTTCTTAACAAGGCCAGCCCTCAGCAAAAATTATTTTACCAGAATCTAACTTATTGGGATTTTGTCAGAACTTACCTTCTGTGAGAGAAAAGAAATAAATAATTCTAGCTCCCTTTAACTATGCGGTCACACCTGAAGTGGGGAAACACTGTCCCCCTTTTAACTTCATTCCATCAGCATTGCCTCCTGGCCACTCCTGACAAGCTTTAAACTCGGCCCTGCCTTCCTGCTTTTGGACTTTCTATTCCCTCTAGCTAAGCAGAGCTTTTCGTAAGAATTTTTAAGCAGATTAAGTCCATGAGGAGAGGGTGCTGTTCCTCCTCTCCATTTTAACTGTAGGGTATAGAACAATACTTGACATGTAGTCAGTAGATGTTTGCTGAATGAGTGAATGAGGCAAATGTGGAAAGACAAATGAGGACAGGTTTGTGGACAATGGGAGAATGCAGAAATGTTCAGGTTAGTGCAATAATTACAAGGTTCTGAAGGAAATGCAATCTCTGTGTTAAATTCTCACTGCCTGATCAGATGACTGCACGAAGAAAATTTCAAAGTAGCTTTCACTCGATTAAAAAAAAACAAAAACCCAGAAACAACAAAAATAAACAAAAAAAATCTCAGAGGTTGCTACTTTGCTATAATTGATGAAAGGTTATGTTCTTCTGCGTCAAGGAACTTCATTTTTCTAGAGCTCAAAGAAGAAAAAAAAAAACAGATTCATGCCATGGAGAAATAAGTACTGTGCTAAATTAAGCCATTGGGAAATGAGTTGATTTAATTAATGTTGATTTTCTATGAAGTGCAGAAAGAACCTTGTGAAGAATTCCTAACACTAGCAAAATTGGCAACAAAGAATATTTTCACACTTGTAATTGAAAAATGCAAAATGCCTACATCAGTAAATCCCAGGAGATGTCATTAGGGACAAATAAGTAACTTTATTGGCCATTAAGTATCTCCATGACTTCACTCCTAGCATTCTGACATGGAGCCTTATGGCATGTAAAATAGATGGCGCAGGGATTACCTTCAATGTTAACTTTCTAATTCTGTTACAGTGCCAATTACTGTAAAGTACGGACAACATTATTCTGAGGAGAGTGTAACACGATGGTTAATGCAAAAATCCTCTTTTTTAAAATTAGACCAATAAAAGAAGGACAGTGAGAAAAATCTCACTTGGAGGAATCTTTCCTCTTGAAAACCTGTATTAATCAACCTTCCTGTGGTTGATTAAACCAGTTCCAAATCTCACTATAACAACAAGCATTTATTTCTTGCACAATTCCATGTTGGCAGCTGTACCTCACTGCTGTGGCTTAGTTCCGTGTCCCTTCTCAGGCCAGGAGCCAGACTAAAAAAGCAGCCGCATTTCGGACACAACATCATTACTGAGGTGGAGGGGAAAGGGTAAGTGGAAGGGCCAAATCACATAACTGCCCTTAAATCTGTTGCTTGGATGTGGCATTAGCACTTCCCATTGGCTGAAGCAAGTCATATGGCCAAGCTGACATGGTTGCAGGAAGTATATTTTGCCCATAGTGTGGCTCTGCAAGTCACATGGCAATGGGTGGGAATGCATAATTATTCTACAAGGAAGGGAATGAGTCAGTGGGAACAATAATGCAGTCTACCACAAGACCCAAATAGCACAATCATCTTAAGCATACACCCCCCCAACAATAGACTATAATGAATTTTATAAGATTTGAGGTTCTGAAGCTTCCTGAAGCTTTGAACTCCTTGGTTAAGTCCTTGATCCTGAGTTCAATTCTGCTCCTTTGTTCATGTTTGTTCTCTCATGGGGCAGAAGCATTTAACCACCTTCCCTTTTATCTAGAGCATACTACCAACCAACTAAGCATCACATCCTTTTGTCATCATATGTAATCCTCCCAGGAATCTCTGCATATTCAAATGGAAGTTCTGAGAGGCTAATGAAGTTGCCGAACTTCTTATGCTAGAAATTAGTATGTCTGGGATGAGAATTCCATTGACTTCCTGACATGCCTCATTACCTACTATGTGGCTTGCCTCATCCAGGAATGGGAAAGGCCTGGTATGTGCTGGGTAGAGAGGGGTCGTCAGGGTCATTTTAAAACCTTGGTAGGCACTGAGTTCTTCTATTATGGAGGTCCCACTCTGCATCATATAAAACATAACAAACTGCCATCCCACACTAAATATAATTTTTGGCTGCACATTTATTGAAAGGATGCTTATAATATTACTTTTGAAATTATTTGGCTCTGGGTAGCATTTGATTTATGATTGGCTATCATTTGTCAACTATTACCATGTATACTCAGGATGTGTTTCAAAGCAAGAAATTTCAAATTATATTCAAATGCAATGAAATTTGTATAAATACTACATTTGACAATGAATATAGTTGACATAATGTTATATTTGTAAATTTTAATTAAACATTTATTACTTTTAATTTCTAATTTCCTTATATTATTTGGAGCCCATACATATTATTTGCAGGACTCAAACATTTTTGTGGGCCTGTGAAAAGCTCATAAACTCCAGGATTTTTGCCTATGCTGTCCACTGAATTAAATAGCCCTGAAGGTGCTTTATCCCAGAACTATCTCTTCTGTGTGAGGAAAAACATATCCTCAAAAGATGAAGCCCAGGAACAGAGCCTTGAGAAGAAACTAAAATAAAAAGTTGGGCACTATCCAAAAGTCAAAGAGTAGGATCTACATGTGAGACCCCAGGACAAGTGAGACGTTTGAGAATAAACCCCAAAATAAGAGTGAATGGGAGGAAGGGTGGGAAGGGGTGCTTAAGCAGTAAGATCCCCACAGGCATTGGTGACTCTGTGGCCACTGTGGAGGTCAGAGCTGCTGCAAAGGTGACCTTTAAGTAGAGTCCATTTTATGATTGACCTTGGGCAATAAATAAATAAATAAATAAATAAATAAATAAATATGCCTTTTGCTTTCTGGCTCCAAGTGACCGCTCCGCTAGACTCTAGAACTCCTGAATGACACCATTCTTGCTCTCTCCAATTTTCAGAGAGACATCCATGTAGCTCCCCTTCCAGACCCCTGTAAAGGAGATACATTTCTCCCAGAGTGGCCCCGGAGTTCTTCCCTTGGAACCTTGGCTGCCCTGAGCTTTCAGTGAGGCGTCGCTGACTCTGACCGCAGGAAAGCCACGTCCTTCCTGATGCATTCCTCTCTTGATTTGACTTGTCTAATGGAGACTGTTCGGTTGTTGAGGTGTATTCCTCCCGCAGATGAACTGCACTTTGGCTCCCAAGGTTCAAAGTGATTCCCATGTTCTCCTCTCACTTTCTTATGCTTACTCCAACTTCCTTACTCTTAGAGACCTGTGGCCTCAATGATTAAAAGGAGTTTTTTTACTGCAGTGGAGCACCTCAGCCCCCTTTTTCCACTTCCCATGGAATTCATATTTCCAGTCTGAAGAAGACCACTAGGTTTCCATTTGATTTTCAAGCAGAGACAATTGATATACCATCAATAAAATTGTTTCCATAGTTTCTCTTTAATGATAAAATCAGTTGTCTCTTCACCCAATCTCAGCAAAAAGCTTCCAGACTCTAATGATTGTTTCATTTTTTTATATAAAAATATTTTTTACCAGTAATGATGCCCTGACGAAAAGCAAGACTGAGTCTGACACCAGACCTAATCTCATCCCTTATTTATTATGAAGTGTGAGGACGTTTTCTCAAATGACCTCTTACCACAGAGCTACCATGGAGATGTCTGTTCATGTTGAAGAGTTCTCCTGGAGAGAAGTAGTATCAGAAGAGACATGGCTGCCTGCCCCAATCCCGGGCAGCTTTGGAGGGAGATTCGTGGGATGCAGCAGAGCCCATCATCACGGTGGGAAGAACTGGGGTTGGGGATGTTTTGGATGTCCCAACCTGCCAGGCCAGGCTTTAGGTCAGGCGACCCTCTGACCTGACAGTACCCCCGAAGGTCTCTCGTGGCCATGCGAGTGATTTCCCTTGGAATAATGGCAGTTTGCCATCTCTGTGATTCTCCATTGTGGTCCTGATGAAGGAAACTTAGTCTGATAAGAGAGAAATGGAGTGAAGATCAGGACAAGCAAGCAGAGGGTAGAGTCTCAGCTGTCCTGGGTTTCAGGACCAAAAAAGCCATCCTCTGAGGCCTAGAAGTGATCAGCGTTTTGAGGCTTCACAGAAAAAACTTCCCCATTACATTGTCCAGAATGTAACCACTAGCCAAGTGTCAGCATTGAGCACTTGAAATGTGTCTAGTGTAACTGAGAAACAAATTTTGTAACTTTATTTAATTGTCATTAATTTAACTTTTAAGTTGATATTCAACTCAGTTATTGGAAAATTTCATGTGTGATGGGAATAACTTGGGTATATAAATGTATTTTTCAGCTATAAATTTTATGAAATCTAAGCACATCAAATATTTCTCACAAAAATTAGTGTCCAAGTGAGATGGACTATAAGTGTAAAATACACACTGATTTCAAACACTAAGTATGAAAAAATGTAAAATATGTTAATAATTTTATATTAATTTCATGTTGATATAAGCAAATTGTATTGGGCTAAATAAAATGCATCAATATATTTTATTATGTAGATTAATATATTGTAAAATATGTTAATGAATTGATTTAATATATATCTAAATATAAAGGTTAAACATTCATATATTTTATATAAAATATAATTATATAAATTAAAAATAAATATATTTAAGAATATATTAATATAGCATTATAAGTAATTTTACCTATTTCTTTTTATTTTAAATGTGACTTCTAGAAAATTTAAAATTACATGTATGACATATTTTTATTAAACAGTGCTGCTATATTACATACTTACGTACATCCTCAAAATTGTTTAATAATATAATTTTTAATTGTCAAATCTTGTACGAATTATTTAATAACCTTTTTCTACTTCTCGACATGTCAATAATAGATATTCATACAGCTTCTTAAGGATTGAAGTAAATGAGAGATTCCTATTTGCTGGGATAAGCTTCTTACTGAGCCAATTACATGAGTTGAATCTCCATTCCTTAATTAAACTTTTTCCCAAAATATTCAGGGCAGAAAGCTAGCTGGTGGGGAAGCCTCAAACCACTGAATGTGTTTCCAGGAATCCAAATAGAGACTTGGATAAAAGGAATGTTTATGAGCTAAACCTTTCATATTGTGTTTGCCCTAGTTGCAGTAACGATAACAGATTATATCATCTGCTGATAGTATCTATGGGCTATTCTGTTATATAGGGTTATGATCAAGCAATAACACTGTTTTTAGGGGATGACTCTGTATTGCTGACCAATCAGGCAGTGGCACAGAGTGCCTCTAAGCAACCTACACAAAACAGATTGATGGGACTTGCTTCACTTAAGTCTTATAAGAGAACAGGGAGTAATGAAGACTCAAAATAGATTTTTCATAAGAAGTTTTTCCCTTAAATGTCAACTTTTGAAGTTCAACTCAAGTATAGCAAATCTGGACTTCTCATACATAAGGGATAATTATTTTGTATGTATGCCTACATATACTGGCCTATAAAGGTTAAGTTACTTCACAAATCTC